>VZQC01004814.1:112193-123831 GCA_009823505.1 Rhizomys pruinosus
TCTGTGCACCCGTGTTGTGCAATGCCGCGGAGGTCAGAAGAGGGTGTCGGAGTTCTCCTGGAATTGGAGTTACAGACGGTTCTTAGCTGCCATGTGGGTACTGGGGATTGAACCCAGGTCCTCTGCAAGAGCAGTCGGTGCTCTTAACCTCTAGGCTATCTCTCCAGCCCCCCAGTTACTTTCTTAACCCGATCTGCGGGGTACTTCCAAACCCAGGTCCTTGGCCTGGGAAGCAGAACAGTTCCCATCTGGCTGTGTCCACTCATCTGCCCAGAAACCGTTGGCCTTTGGGTAGGAATTTCAGCCTGGCACTTGCTCAGTTCTCACCAGGCTACACCGCTTGCAACTCACTCTCCACAGCTGGTGACTTGATTAGTCTCTGTCCAGCTCCATGCTAATACACCAGGCTCATGGTCGGATGATGACCATCTAGCCCATTTGCACTCAACACTCAAAATTCAGGCCTGCTGCTGCCTGTATACATGCAAAGTAGCAGATCCTGGAATTCTGTGTGATGGTGATGGAGAATTCACTTTATTGTAGGCAGTTCATCCTTTATATAGCCAAGATGATGTCACCTCCTGCAGCTAATCCCAGACCCCCTTGTAGGCTACTGGTCTGCCCAGCAACATGTGCTGGGGTCACAAGTTGCTCCCTCATGGGGCAGGGGCAGGGAAGCCTCATGACTGCCCCCCCCCAGATGCTAGCTGCAAAAGCAGCCCCAATTCAAATTGGATCTTCCCACAAACTTTGAGTGGCATCCCTCCTTTGCCATCACACATACTTCACTAAATCACATAAAACAAATCAAAGAGCCATCTCTCGAGCCCCAACATTTTATTTATTATTTTTATTTTATGTTTATGAGTATATTGCCTGCATGTGTATAAGTGCACCCATGTTGTGCAATGCCTCTGGAGGTAAGAAAAAGGTGCTGAATCACCTGGAACTGAATCACCTGGAACTGAATCACCTGGAACTGAAGTTATAGATGATTGTTAGCAGCCATGTGGGTGCTGGGAATTGAACCCTGTTCTTCTGTAAGAGCAGCCAGTGCTCTTAACCACTGAGCCATCTGGGATGCCACTCTTTTTTTTTTTTAAGAGAGTGTCTCTCTGTATCCCCAACCATCCTTGAACTCAGTATGTACACAAGGCTAGCCTTGAACTTACAGATATCCACCTGCTTCTGCTTCCTGAGTGTCAGGATCAAAGGGGTGCACCACCATGCCTGGCGGGACCTCAGAAGTAGACATGTGGAGTCAACTTAGAACATTTGGTGGTCTTTAAGCTTAGAGTTATGTGAACCTGTGCCAAAGCTGTAGTAGTAGGGAAGAAAAGGGGGTTTGTAAGATTTAGTGGGACTTGGGTGATGATGATGATGATGATGATGATGATGATGATGTCAGTTTTGAGTTTGTTATATGAAGGAATTGAGACACATTTGAGTTAAGATAGAATGAATATATGGGACAGGTACTCAGGAGAAAGTTCACCCTGAAGATGAGGGGAATCATCATCTCATATGGCATCCGAAGCCAGAGAGTGTTCAGGGTGAAAACAGAACTGAAGATGAACCTTAAGAAACAAGGCTCAGTGGCATGAACTGAGGAGGAGTCAGACTGGAGGACAACTGAAGGAAGGTGGTAGAGCAGCCCTGAAGTCAGGCAGGAAGGAGAGCTGGAAGTTCTGCTAAGCTCAGCCCACTGCAAGCTAAAGGTAGAAAGTTGTCTTTTGATTAGACTACAGGGAATCGTAGTGAACTTTCTAGGAGAATATTTTCAATGAAATAGTAGTTATAAAAGTTGTTGCATTATTAAAATGATTATACATCTTTTCCCTCCTTAGGATAAATGCATAACTGGAGAATTCAGGCAATTATGTTTCTCTCCCTCTCTCTCTCTCTCTCTCTCTCTCTCTCTCTCTCTCTCTCTCAGAACTGGGAATTGAAACTAGGGCTTCATACATGCTACAGCACCCACTCTCCCACTGTGCTGTACATCCAGCCATTACTTTTCATTTTGTGATGTGGTCTTGCTAAATTATCTGGGTTTGCCTTGGACTGACTCTGTAATTCAGGCAGGCATTGGACTTGTCACCTTCTTACCTCAGCTTCCTAAGGAAATGGGATCCCGAGCTCGTGTCACTAGGTCTAGAGTGGAAATGTCCATATTAATGATAATAGGGAGATAATAAAGAAAAATTTTAAAAATGTTTGATTTTTCAGTCAAAAGTTTCAACTTTGTTCCTTTAGAAATTTTTTATTCAAACTCCAAAAGTTGATGAGTTGATTTTTTTCCCAGACTCTTCCTTTCCTTTTGAATTTTCTGGGAGAACTGATTAAAACTGAAAATTTTATGTCAATGTTTAGTAATTTTCCTCTATCAAGTTCTGTTTCTTTATTTTTAGGCATATTTTACAGTTGTTATTGTGGAACATTCTATTTTGCTCCAAAGTTGCCTTCTTAGAACTTCAGTTTGGGGGTGGGAGAGATGGTTCAGAGCAGTTAGGAGCATTGGCTGCTTTTAGAGCATCAGGAGGTCAATTCCCAGCACCCACATGGCAGCTAACAGCTGTTTGTAATTCCAGTTCCAGGGGTTCCAACGCCTTCTTCTGACCTCCATGGGCACTGCACAGTATGGGTGCACTTACATACATGCAGGCAATACACTCATACACATAAAATAAGGCGAGCTGGGGCTACAGGGAGACCCTATTTCAAAACCAGCAAACAAACAAACAAACAAACAAATAAGAAAGAAAGAAAGAGCCCAATTTTTCTTCAGAACAAGAATAGATAACCGTGATGATCATAGTGAGGTAAAAATTACAAAAAACTTAAGGTGCATAGTATGTGAATAATAAATATTTTATACAAAAGAACATATGATTTGAGGGACTAATGGAACTTTTCTTTTCTAAGGGAGAGATATAAAAAAATTATACTTCAACCTCTTCATCTCTTTCAACTCCATGGTACTGCCGAAGCGCAAAGAAGTCATTTGTCGTGGTTATGACGATATATATTCCTTTTGCAGAGTTCTGAAGGGAGGTGAGCATTTAAGTTGCATTACTGATAGAATGGACAATAATTCTTTTTTTTATTTTTATTTTTTTAATTTAAAAAAATTTTAAATTAATTTTGTTTATTTCTGTATGTGTATGAATGTACTGTCTGCATGCAAGTTTGTGTACCTGTGTCGTGCAATGCCACGGAGGTCAGAAGAGGGCGTCGGATTCCCCTGGAACTGGAGTATAATTCTTTATGAAACCATTATGTTAAGGAAACACAGAAACCATAAAGTTCCTTTATTAGTAATAATTCTTCGGTTCTCTCCAAGTTCTACTCTTAGCTAGCACCATAAACTATTTTTTTTTTTGTCTTTTTGAGACAGGGTTTCCTTTTAAGTCCCAGCTGTCCTGGAACTTGCTCTGTAGACCAGCCTGGCCTTGAACTCATAGAGATCCTCCTGCTTCTGCCTCCGGAGTGCT
The DNA here is from genome assembly GCA_009823505.1 of Rhizomys pruinosus. Classification (NCBI taxonomy): domain Eukaryota; kingdom Metazoa; phylum Chordata; class Mammalia; order Rodentia; family Spalacidae; genus Rhizomys; species Rhizomys pruinosus. The sequence continues at coordinate 115,685 of VZQC01004814.1, forward strand.
GGGATTAAAGGCGTGCACCACCATGCCCTGCTCAGCACCAAAAACATTTTGTAACTATGTTCCTACGTTGTTACTAAGATGATATTACATGGGTGCATTTGAAGGAATATTAAAACTTGGACCTTGTTCAGATGAATACTTTACATTTATTTTTGGTTTCAGATATCTTTTTCTAAACATTGTGTTATTTCTATAGGAAATTGACAGATTGTGCTATGCAACTACATTGGTTTCATTGATGATTTCCCCCCTAGTTCAACCCTAGAATTGTTATTTGCATTATAGTTACTGATTTTTTTTTGAAACAGAGTCTCAGACTTTAGACTTTCTATGTAGCCAAGGTTGGCCTCAAACGTCTAATCTTTGTGCTTCTACCTCTTAAGTGTTGATATTACAGACATGTGCTACCATATCTGGGTATACTTTTTTCAGGGAGAAAGAGCTATATAAGACATTGAAACTAGAGTCTTGGATATATTAGGCATACTCTACCCCTGAGTTAAAACCTTGGCCCACCTGGGAATTACTAACAGAATCTTCAGATGCAGAATTTAGGAACTTTAAAGGCCACTTAATCCAAAGTCGTACATTTTTCTTAATAATTTTAAATGAGTATATAAAAATAGTTTGGAAGTCTATAAATATACTGCTACATTAACAAACATTGAAAGTAAGGCAGCCAGGCATGGTGGTGCATGCCTTTAATCCTAGCACTTGGGAGGCAGAGGCAGGTGGATCTTTGTGAGTTCAAGGCCAGCCTGGTCTACAGAGAGAGTTCCAGGTCAGCTGGGGAGACCCTGTCTCAAAAAGACCAAAAAAAAAGAAAAAAAAAGAGAGTAAGGCAATAGAATATTAACAGAATCTTATTTCTAAAACAATTTTGGAGTATTTTCTTCTTGTGTTTTTTAAAGCATTGGATATTGTTTATGTAGTTGTAAGTATACTGTATTTCAAGTTTTTATTTTCTTTCTAATAGATTAATTTTATTCCCTGAATAGCCAATTCATGTGTCTCAAAAACCAGGGTAGAAACATACAGAGAGACATCTCACTTAGTGGGTGTGAGATGTCTCACTTTATAATATATATGTATCTATAACTTACTTAACATTTAGCTCCTTCTACTTCCTTTACTATTATGAGTCATTGTTATGACCAAATAGCTGGCCAGGAGCAACTTAAGGGAGGAGGAAGGGTTTATTTTGCCTCATGGTCTGAGGGTTGGTCCACTGTGCCGAGGAGGTATGGCGACAGAAGTGCCTCACAACTGTGACGGTCAGTACTTGCTCACATTTGGTCAGATCAGAAAGCAGAGACACGAAGCGTTGCAGGTCTTTAAACCTGGAGCTGGCCTCGGAGAGAGCCAGTTCCTCCCCCTATTCATTGCTCAAAGGCTCCACAGCGTCCCAAGACAGCACCACCAATTGGTGGCGAAGTGTGCAAAAGCATGAGCTCCTGAAGGACATTTCTTCTTCAAACTGTAACAATAATACAATGAATATGCTCCTGTTTATTGCTTTTCTTATTTTATATTTGAATATTTCTATATTTAGAAGAAAGAGTTATAGCCGGGTATGGTGGCCGATGCCTTTAATCCTAGCACTTGAGAGGCAGAGGCCGGTGGATCTCTGTGAGTTCAAGGCCAGCCTGGTCTACAGAGTGAGTTCCAGGACAGCCAGAGCTACAGGACACCTTGTCTCAAAAAGACCAAAAAAAAAAAAAGAAAGAAAGAAAGAAGAAAGAAAGAAAGAATGAAAGATATAGATAACTTCCAGAGAGATTTCTGAGGTCAAACCGCTTGAACATATTTATAGTTTTTGTCCTAAACTCACTATGTAGACTAGGCCTCAATCTCACAGAGATCCTTCTGCCTCTACCTTCTGAGTGCTGAGACTACCACTCCTCTCCTGGACATTACTGTTTTCTTTTTTCTTTTTTTTCTTTTCTGTTTTTTTTTTTTTTTGAGACAGGGTCTCCCTGTCCTGGAAGTCCCTATGTAGGCCAGGCTAGATTTGGACTCACAGAGATCCACCTGCCTCTTGCTCTGAAGGTTCTTTCTTTTTATACTGTCCATTTCTCTTATACAATGATTTTTACAATGATTTCTTGCAATCTGTGTGGGATTGTGTTGATATTCTGTCAGACTTTTCAGGTTCATTTCCTTGAGGTCTAAGATGTGCAGGAATCAACCCAACCTGCCTATTATTCTCTCTTCACCCTTTCCAACAAATATCTATTGAATATAACTGAGCAGGTCATGACTGAGGTTCTGTGGATCCAGATTTGGATGGATGGGTCTCCTTCCTTAAAAAGTCCTAGAAGACAGACTAAGTGTACAAAGGAGTGTTGTAGTACAGATAGAATGCTATTAGCATTGCCTACGTAGTCTTCAAATAAGTATGACAGGAGAATTCAGATAAATCTTCACAGAGTATTTTATTAGTGTGTTCAGTCTGAGACTATCTGAGAGTGAGGGGGAAGAACAGTCTATGCAGAAGAAATCATATATGCAGCACATCTAGTCAGAGGAGCATGACTCATTTGGAAAGTGTTTTCTTTTTTTTATGTAGTAGCAGAATGCGCTTGTGAAGAATTGCTGTTGATGAGTGTAGAAAAGGGGGCAGGGATGAGCATGCAAGCTATGCCCAGAGTATTGGCCTTCATCCCCTGGTAAGTGGGCAGTAATGGACTGAGATTCCCATTCTTGAAAATTACTTGTGTCCATATGGGAAGAAGTGGTTGCTGGCTGAGCAGGCAACTTGCACTGGGGGGGAAGAGACAGGAGGTAGCATGAGAGACCGTTAGGCTTGAGCAAAGATGGCAGTCCTGGGCTTGGAGGCGAGGAGACAGAAGAGCATCTTGGGAGACAGAATCAGCAGTACATACTAAGGTATTTTCGTAGCAGCCAAGGATTATATAAAGAAGAACCACTTGAGAGCTGATGATTGGAGATCTCAAAGTGCCGTTATCTGAGGTGATGCATATAAAGGAAGGGGCAGAGTTTTGAAGAGAAAGGTAATAATTTTTGGTTTGGGCATGTTGAGCTCAAGGTAATTTGGGAACACTCAAGTAAACGTGTCCATCAGGCAGCTGAGTGGGCTCAGGGCTTAGGAATTCTGCTTTAAGAAACATTGATGTGTCAAGAGACCCTTCAAGTGTGAGATTCAAATTCACAAATTTTGTTTTTGGTCTTTTTTTTTTTTGTCTTTTCGAGACAGGGTCTCCCCAGCTGTCCTGGAACTCACTCTGTAGACCAGGCTGGCCTTGAACTCACAAAGATCCACCTGCCTCTGCCTCCTGAGTGCTGGGATTAAAGGCGTGCGCCACGACGCCTGGCAATTTTACCACTTTTTGTATACCCTCTCCCTTTGTTCCTTTCAAAACTCTATGCATAAATATATGTCTATTTCAAGGCGTCTTAAATCCAATAAATCTTCTGGCTCTGCTACCATAGTCTTGAGTACAAAGATACTGTAACTAAACACCAATTGGTAGCTTAGAATAATAGAAATTTAGAGTTTAAAGCTCTCTAAGCTTCTGGCTGCCCAAGGTGCTTCTTGGTTTGTAGATGACCATTTTCTTCCTGTGTCTGTTCACATGGCCTTCCCTTCATGCATGTCCATGTAAGTGTCCATGCATTAAATGTCAGTGACACTTAATACTGAGCTCCAGGTGTTTGCTCCGAGCACTTGACATGTATTGTCAGGTGAGCCTCATAACAGTACTATAAGGTAGGTCTACAGCTGTTTCATTGAGACAGGGAAATGAAGTGACTTGCCCATAATTACACTTTTTAAAATTTATTTTATTTTTAATTAATTAATTAATTAATTAATTAATTAATTTTATGTGTATGAATGTACTGTCTGCATGTAGGTAGGTGCACTTGTGTCGTGCAATGCCGCAGAGGTCAGAAGAGGTGTTGGATTCCCCTGGAACTGGAGTTCTCTTGGAATTGGAGTTACAGACGGTTCTTAGCCTCCATGTGGGTGCTGGGGATCGAACCCAGGTCCTCTGCAAGAGCAGCTGGTGCTCTTAACGACTAGGCCATCTCTCCAGCCCCCCATCATTACACTTTTAAACTAGATGGGATTCAAACCCAAATGGTTATGGCCCAGTACCTTCACTCCTAACAAATTCTACACCACCTTTATGTTCCCTGCATCTTCTCATCCCATATTGTATTTGGAATATTTTTTTTTTCCATTCTATGTTCCTAACAGACTTTGAGGGAAGAGACAATTTTAGATTAATCACTGTCTCCTTAGTCTCTGGCACAAACTGGGCTTTCAATAATAATAATAATTATTATTATTATTATTATCTTGGTCTTTTTGAGACAGGGTCTCCCTGTAGCTGCAGCTGTCCTGAAACTTGCTATGTAAATCAGGCTTGCCTTGAACTCACAGAGATCCACCCGCCTCTGCCTCCTGAGTGCTGGGATTAAAGGTGTACACCATGATGCCCAGCTCAATAAATATTCTTTTAACTATTACTTTAAATTTATTTATTTATTTATTTATTTATTTATTTATTTATTGTATTTTTGAGACAGGGTCTCCCTTTAGTTCCAGCTGGCCTGGAGCTTGCTATGTAGACCAGGCTCTGGCCTTGAACTCACAGAGATCCGCCTGCCTCTGCCTCCTGAGTGCTGGGAATAAGGGCGTGCACCACCATGCCCAGCTGATTTATTTATTTTTATTTATGTATATGTGTGCCTACTTGTCTGTAAGTGCACCACATGCATGCAGTGCCTTTGGAGACCAGAAGAGAGCATCAGATTCCCTGGAACTGGAGTTATAGGTGGTTGTGAGCTGCCTGATGTGGATGCTGGGAACTGAACCCTGGTCCTCTGAAAGAGAAGCAAGTGCTCTTAAACCATTGAACCATCTCTCAAGCCCCAGAATGGTTAAAAACTTAAATTTCCCATTGGCCTTTAATGAAAGATCTAATATTATAAAGACAGATTATATTTATTTACTATAAAAATAAGAATTGGGGGCTAGGAAGTTGACTCAGTGGTTAAGCACACTGGCTGCTCTTGCAGAGGACCCTGGTTGGATTCCCTGCACCCACATGGTAGCTAACAAGCATCTGCAACTCCAGTTCTAGGGGAATCTGATGCCCTCTTCTGACCTTAGTGGGCATTGCATGACATAGGTGTGCATGTACATGTAGGTAATATACTTGCACACATAAAATAAAAATAATAAAATACAAAAAAATCAAAACTTAGGGGCTGGAGAGATGGCTCAGTAGTTAAGAGTGCAGACTGCTCTTGCAGAGTACCCGGGTTCGATTCCCACATGGTGGCTAAGAACTGTCTTTAACTCCAGTTCCAGGGAAATACAACACCCTCTTCTGACCTCTGCGGCATTGCACGACACAGGTGCACCAACCTACATGCAGACAGTACACTCATACACATAAAAAAATAAAAAAATAAAAATTTACTAAGCTCAAGAGACATCTCAGATTGGTGGTGGTTCATGCCTATAATCCCAACAATGGCTGGGCATGGTGGCTCATGCCTTTAATCCTAGCACTTTGGGGGCAGAGGCGGGCTGATCTCTGTAACTTCAAGAAGCTACAGGGAGACCCTGTCTCAAAAAGACCAACCAACCAACCAACCCACCCCAACATAACAGAATATAACACTGCACAACACAAAAAATAAACTGGGTCCTTGACATAGTTCAGCTGGCAAAGGTGCTTGACATAGAGCCTGAAGACCTGAGTTTGATCTCTGGGAGCCACATGATAGAAAGAGAGAACTGATGGTCACAAGTTATCCTCTGACTTCTACTCATGCACCATAGCACATGCACCCAAACACACACAGATGCACACATGCGAGCATGTGCATGCACACAGACACACATGCACACACACACACTAAATAATAAATAGATAAGCAAATAAGTAAATGTTAGAAAAACAAGACCGCAATTTCTTTGGTCACTATCTCTCTTTAAATTTTTTTTAATTTAATTTTTTAAATTATTTATTTATTTATTTATTTTTTATGTGTATGAATGTATTGTCTGCATGTAGGTTTGTGCACCCATGTGCAATGCCGCAGAGGTCAGAAGAGGGCATCGGATTCCCGTGGAACTGGAGTTAAAGGCGGTTCTCAGCCGCCATGTGGGTGCTGGGGATCGAACCCGGGTCCTCTGCAAGAGCAGTCGGTGCTCTTAACTGCTAGGCCATCTCTCCAACCCCTTCTTTTTAAAATTTTTTTTGTTAATTTCTTTTTTATATCTCATACACAACGTAGTCTTAATCATCTTTATGCCTCATTCCCACGGGCACCCTCCACAACCCTCCAGTGGACTTCATGCATTCAGTCCCTTAGGTTAGGGCCTATCAAGTCAAGTTAGCATTTCCTGAAATCCTTCAGTGCACATTCGTCCAATGGGGTATAGTCAGCTTATCTAGAGTCCCTCCCTTTAAGATCAGCTCTTTCTCACCCAGCAGTAATCAGCTGCCCAGGAGTTCAGCTAAGATTGGGCCCTACTGCCCATTCCCACAGTTCTACATTGGGTTTTTGTCTGCTTGTGTTTGCATGGGTCTTGTGCGTGCTGTTACCATTGGTGTAAGTTCATATGCATAAGGTCCCAGGAGCCTGGAAGACTCTGTATCCATGTGGTTATGCACCTTCTCCCATGGCTTTTACAATCTTTCTGCCCCCTTTTATGCAATGGTCCCTGAGCCCTGGGTGGCTGAAGTTTAATATGGTAGTCCTGTCGAGGACCCACACGGCAGACTCTTAGTTTAATACGGTAGTCCTGTCAAGGACCCACACTGCAGACTCTTCGTTTAATACTGTAGTCCTGTCAAGGACCCACACTACAGACTCTTAGTCTCTAGTTTGGCCATTTGTGGCCCTTTGTGTTTACTGCCCTCCGTTGATTGAGGAAGCTTTGTTGATGAGAGTTGAAAGATACATTAGTATTCTCTCCCATTGTTCCACTAGGTACTGTAAGCCTCAGGTGTAGACGTTCCTTTGTAGCTGTGTCACTTAGGGTTGGACAAACACTTAATCTCCATGTGTGGTTATATTTCTTTTGTTTGACATTCAAAATATTTCTACCTTTCTATCCTTGCCTCACCTCATGTTCAATATTCAGTTGTCTGGCTTTTCCTCTGTGCCTCGTGCCTGCCTCACAGGGAGGGCTGTCTCCTACCTACTTATTTAAATGAAGGCCCAATTCTGAGGCTTCTTGGTAGTGAGATTAGATTGTTAGTATTCTGGCTTGTGTTTGTACTGTCTTTGGGAGAAATACTCAGTTGGTAGAGTGGTTGCCAGGCATCCATGGGTTCTCAGGCTCAATCCTCAGTATTACCAAAAAGAAAAATAAAGCAAAACAAAAATAAGTGTCTTTCCTGCCATTAGGGAGATTATTATCTGTTACCTCTAGCTAAAGGTGCAGCAATGACTCTGAAAGTCATGCAGATACTTAATATAGTTTTTTTTTTTTTGGTCTTTTTGAGACAGGGTCTCCCGTTAGTCCCAGCTATCCTGGAGCTCTCTCTGTAGACTAGGCTGGCCTTGAACCCACAGAGATCTCCCTACCTCTGCCTCCCGAGTGCTGGGATTAAAGGCGTGCACCACCATGCCCGGAAATATGTAATATAGTGTGATGCATATTTTCAATCATTCATTATTAAGACTGGTGGGCTGAGGACACAGAGGATAGTAGCTAAAAATATAAGATTCATTAGTTTGCTATGGTTTCACTTAGAATTGCTTCTGCCAGTAGAAAGGGTACTCTATAAAAGTAAATTTCTATTAGAAACACTATCTAATGCTGATTAATAATGTATTTTCTATGTTGTTTGCAGAGACTGTGAATACAACAGTACCATTTTCCTTCAATGGGATACTATTTTCTAAGGTATTGTTCAAAAATTGTTTTGTACTTTCTTTTAAAAAAATTTTGTATTTATTTTTATTTTATGTGTATGAGTGTTTTTGCCTGCATGTATGTAAGTGCACCTATGCATGCAATGCCCACAGAGGCCAGAAGAGGGTGTCAGATCTTGTGGAACTGGAGTTACAGATAGGTGTTATCCACCATGTAGGTTCTTGGAACCAAACCTGGTTCCTCTGCTCTTAACGGATGACCCATCTCTCTAGGTCCTATT
>VZQC01004814.1:124909-161304 GCA_009823505.1 Rhizomys pruinosus
TTTTTTTTTTTGAGACAGGGTCTTTTTGTAGTCCCATTTGGTTGGCCTGGGACTTACTATGTAGGTCAGGCTGGGCTTGACCTCATATCTCTGTCTGCCTCTGTTTCCCAAATGCTGGGATTACAGGTGTGTACCACCATGCCTGGCTATAGGTGACTTTGAAAATAAACTTTAGTAATATATATTTTAGTTATTTTGTGGTAAATGATACATAATTTTTGAAAACTTTGTAATATTTATGTATTTTTTATTTTAGTGTGTGTGTGTGTGTGTGTGTGTGTGTGTACGCACGCGGTTATGTGTGTTCACATGTGTGCCATAGCATGCATATAGGGGTCAGAGGGCAACTTGTGGGAGCTGGTTCTCTCCTTCTACCACATTGGTCCTGGGAATCAAACTCAGATCTTTAGGCTTGGCGGCAGAAGTCTTTACCCACTGAAATATCTCACCAGCCTTTATAAGCTATTTTAAAAATTATTTATTTATTTATTTATTTATTTATTTATTTATTTATTTACTGTGTGCGTGACATGTATGCAAGGTGGGGTGACACTTTCACAGAGGAGGACATTGGGTGTCCTGCTCTATCACTCTCTGCCTTATTCCCTGGAGACAATGTCTTTGACTGAAACTGGAGCTAGGCTGATGGCAAAGCCCGAGACCCTCTTGGCTCTACTCTATAGTGCTGGGTGCTGGATTTTTACTTGGGCTCCAAAGATTTGAACCTAGGTCCTCATGCTTGCACAGCAAAGTGCTCTTACCCTCTGAGCTTAGTTTTATAGACTATTTTTAAGAAATTATAAGAATCCTCATCTTATAGTTGTGAAACAAATGGACTCTATGATCACTGAATTAAAAAGCATCAGGAACTAGTGAGATGGCTCAGTGGGTAAAGACGCCTGCCATCGTGGCTGATGACCTGAGTTCAGTCTTCAGAACTGAGTTCCTTAGCTTATCCTCTGACCTCCCCTTTTGTACTGTGGCATATACATGTCCACACCCCCTACACACACACACACACACACATGCACACAGATGCACACACACATACATACACACATATGCACACACACACACACACGCACACAGACACACACACATACATACACACATATGCACACACACACCACATACACACATGGACACAGATGCATGCACACACATACACACACACATATGCACACATACCACATATACACACAGACACACACACATGCACACACATATATACACACACATATGCACACACATGCATACAGACACATACACATACACACATTTGCACACACACACCACATACACACACCACATACACACACACACACACCCCATACACACATATGCACGCACACACAAAATAAGTTTAAACAAGGCATGCAGAATTTCATCTTATTGGAAAGGTAAGAAGCTGGGTTTGGGATGTACCTCAGCTAGAGTGCTTCCCTGGCAAACATGAGGACCTCTGTGGGTTGATTCCCCTTAACATAAGAAAATAGCCAATTCAATTTTTTTAGCTTTATTTTATTTTGAGGCAGGGTCTCACTGTTTAGCCCTGTTTGGCATGGAACTCACTATGTAGACAATTAAAAAGCATCAGGAACTAGTGAGATGGCTCAGTGGGTAATGACACCGGCCACCATGGCTGATGACCTGAGTTCAATCTCCAGGATCTACACGGTGGTGGGAGAGAACCAGTTCTTCAGCTGATCCTCTGACCTCCCCTCAGGGCCAGGCGTCTTTACCCACTGAGCCATTTCACTAGTTCCTGATGCTTTTTAATTCAGTGACCATAGAGTCCATTTGTTTCACAACTATAAGGCCTGGCCTCAAACTCCTGACTCCAGAGTATGGGACTAAAGGCATGTACCACCATGCCTGTCACCAATTCAACTTAAATAGTATTATATTGTTGAGAAAATATTGTCCTGCAGGCCTTTGATGTGGTGGCATCTAACATTTTGTATTGCTTTTGTTTCTTACTCCTCACTTTAGGGTCAGTACACATGTGTTGCAGAAGCCATCGTAGGGGACATGGAAGAAAAGCTATTTTGTTTGAACTTTACCATCATTCATCACAAGAATTAGAATAAATCAAATGTATTTTTATTTTTCAAAACTGTTTTTCTTTTCTTTTGTAAAAAAAGTTTTGGGGAGTTGGAGAGATGGCTCAGTGATTAAGAGCACTCACCAGGTGCTCTTGCAGAGAACTTGGTGGCTAACAAGTCCTAACTCCGGTTCCAGGGGATCTGATGCCCTCTTCTGGCCTCTGTAAGAATGCACACACGTGGTGCACTTAATATACATCCAGGCAAAATGCTGATACACACAGAATAAGAATAAATAAATAAATTACAAATTCTTTCAATCAGGGTCTTACCACGTATCCCAGGCTGGCCTTTACCTTCTAATCTTTCTTCCTCAACCTCCTGAATGCTGAGATGACAGGTCAAAGTATTGTTCTTACTTTGAAGATGCCTAGTGTCTGTTTTAATCAGGTGTGGGAAGATGTAAAGACAGGGAAGGACATCATGGAGGGAGGTGTTTATTATTATTTTTTATATGAATTCTTTGTTTTGTTTAATATTTTATTTATTTTTTTATGTGTATGAATACTGTCTGCATGTAGGTTGGCACCGTGGTGTGAATGCGCGGAGGTCAGAAGAGGCGTCGTGTTGATTCCCTGGAACAGTGGAGTTAAAGACGGTTCAGCCGCCATGTGGGTGCTGGGGATCGACCCGAACCTGGGTCCTCTGCAAGAGCAGTTGTTCTCTAAACGCTAGGGCCATCTCTCCAGGCCGTTTACAGATCTCTAAGAACAGATGGTATAATGCACCACTCAGAATCACATAGGGGGGTTTCAGGGTCAGTCTGGAGATGGGAGGACAGGGAGAAAAATGTGGAAAGAGCTTTTACATTGTCTTCTATGGAAAGGAATTCAAAGATGAGTAAGCAGGTTAAACCCTGGGTAGTTTGAACAATTTCAGCAGGCTACAGGGCCGTCCTGGTAACTGGCTTGGTAACAGGACCTGAGGTGATTGGGGTGGTAATGAAAGTGTAAAAGCCCAGTAAGGCCGTTGTTGGAGGTGTGGCTCTGGATTAGCTGGTTTGCATATGAAAGCTGAGTTCACAGGTGAGCCCTGCACTACCCCTAAAGATTAGCTAACCGGTGGGGGGAAGTCCTCTATGTCGCTAGGCTATGCTTCCTCCGTAACAAACAGCTGGATACTGCTCCCCCCTGTAATAAACAGCTGGATACGCTCTGCTACCTGATGTCCCCTGTAACAAACAGCTGGATACTCTCCCCCTGTAACAAACACTGGTACTGCTCCCCCCTGTAACAAAAGCTGGTACTGCTCCCTCCGTAACAAACAGCTGGATACTGCTCCCCCTGTACCAACAGCTGATACTGCTCCCCTCCTGTAAAAACAGCTGGATACTTCTCCCCCTGTAACAAACGCTGGATACTGCTCCCCCTGTAACAAACGCTGGATACTTCTCCCCCTGTAACAAACATCTGGATACTGCTCCCCCCGTAAAAGCGATACTCTCCCCCTGTAACTAGATGGGCTAGAACGAGCACTAGCGGTGGAGACCGTTGCGAGGACCGTTCATCACACCACATCCTGGCCCTGTTCCGAAACCAAGGATCCACCTTTGACCTCGGGATTGCACACGGTGCCAAACTAACTACCTCACCTAGAAATACAAAAAACAAAAAAACAAATAGCTGGATACTGCTCCCCCTAACAAACGGCTGGATACTTCTCCCCCTGTAACAAACATCTAGATACTGCTCCCCCCAGTAACAAACAGCTGGATACTTCTCCCCCTGTAACAAACATCTAGATACTGCTCCCCCCAGTAACAAACAGCTGGATACTTCTCCCCCTGTAACAAACATCTGGATACTGCTCCCCCCAGTAACAAACAGCTGGATACTTCTCCCCCTGTAACAAACATCTAGATACTGCTCCCCCCAGTAACAAACAGCTGGATACTTCTCCCCCTGTAACAAACATCTGGATACTGCTCCCCCCTGTAACAAACGGCTGGATACTTCTCCCCCTGTAACAAACATCTGGATACTGCTCCCCCAGTAACAAACAGCTGGATACTGCTCCCCCTGTAACAAATAGCTGGATACTGCTCCCTCCTGTAACAAACAGCTGGATACTGCTCCCCCTGTAACAAACAGCTGGATACTGCTCCCTCCTGTAACAAACAGCTGGATACTGCTCCCCCTATAACAAACAGCTGGATACTGCTCCCCCTGTAACAAACATCTGGATACTGCTCCCCCCTGTAACAAACATCTGGATACTGCTCCCCCCTGTAACAAACAGCTGGATACTGCTCCCCCCTGAACAAACAGCTGGATCTCCCCTGTTAACAAACAGCTGGATATGCTCCCCCCTTAACATACACTGGATACTCTCCCCCTGTAACAAACGCTGGATACTGCTCCCCCCTGTAACAAAGGCTGGATACTTCTCCCCCTGTAACAAACATCTAGATACTGCTCCCCCCAGTAACAAACAGCTGGATACTTCTCCCCCTGTAACAAACATCTAGATACTGCTCCCCCCAGTAACAAACAGCTGGATACTGCTCCCCCCTGTAACAAACAGCTGGATACTGCTCCCTCCTGTAACAAATAGCTGGATACTGCTCCCCCCTATAACAAACAGCTGGATACTTCTCCCCCTGTAACAAACATCTGGATACTGCTCCCCCCTGTAACAAACAGCTGGATACTTGCTCCCCCTGTAACAAACATGCTGGATACTGCTCCCCCCAGTAACAAACAGCTGGATACTGCTCCCTCCTGTAACAAAAGCGATACTCTCCCCCTGTAACAAACATCTGATATGCTCCCCAGTAAACAGCTGATACTCTCCCCCTGTAACAAACATCTAGATACTGCTCCTCCCCGTAACAAACAGCTGGATACTGCTCCCCCCTGTAACAAACATCTGGATACTGCTCCCCCCTGTAACAAACAGCTGGATACTTCTCCCCCTGTAACAAACATCTGGATACTGCTCCCCCCTGTAACAAACAGCTGGATACTGCTCCCCCCTGTAACAAACAGCTGGATACTGCTCCCCCCTGTAAAAAACAGCTGGATACTGCTCCCTCCTGTAACAAACAGCTGGATACTGCTCCCCCCTGTAACAAACAGCTGGATACTGCTCCCCCTGTAACAAACAGCTGGATACTGCTCCCCCCTGTAACAAACAGCTGGATACTGCCCCCCTGTAACAAACAGCTGGATACTGCTCCCCCCTGTAACAAACATCTGGATACTGCTCCCCCCGTAACAAACAGCTGGATACTGCTCCCCCCTGTAAAAAACAGCTGGATACTGCTCCCCCCTGTAACAAACAGCTGGATACTGCTCCCCCTGTAACAAACAGCTGGATACTCTCCCCCTGTAACAAACAGCTGGATACTGCTCCCCCCTGTAACAAACAGCTGGATACTGCTCCCCCTGTAACAAACATCTGGATACTGCTCCCCCCTGTAACAAACAGCTGGATACTGCTCCCCCTGTAACAAACAGCTGGATACTGCTCCCCCTGTAACAAACAGCTGGATACTTCTCCCCCTGTAACAAACATCTGATACTGCTCCCCCCAGTAACAAACAGCTGGATACTCTCCCCCCTGTAACAAACATCTGGATACTGCTCCCCCCTGTAACAAACAGCTGGATACTGTCCCCCCTGTAACAAACACTGATACTGCTCCCCCCGTAACAAACAGCTGGATACTTCTCCCCCTGTAACAAACAGTCTGGATACTGCTCCCCCCTGTAAAAAACAGCTGGATACTGCTCCCCCTGTAACAAACAGCTGGATACTGCTCCCCCTGTAACAAACAGCTGGATACTGCTCCCCCTGTAACAAACAGCTGGATACTGCTCCCCCTGTAACAAACAGCTGGATACTGCTCCCCCTGTAACAAACAGCTGGATACTGCTCCCCCCTGTAACAAACAGCTGGATACTGCTCCCCCCTGTAACAAACAGCTGGATACTGCTCCCCCCTGTAACAAACAGCTGGATACTGCTCCCCCTGTAACAAACAGCTGGATACTGCTCCCCCTGTAACAAACGGCTGGATACTTCTCCCCCTGTAACAAACGCTGGATACTGCTCCCCCTAGTAACAAACAGCTGGATACTGCTCCCCCTGTAACAAACAACTGGATACTGCTCCCCCTGTAACAAACACTGGATACTGCTCCCCCTGTAACAAACACTGGATACTGCTCCCCCTGTAACAAACAGCTGGATACTGCTCCCCCTGTAACAAACAGCTGGATACTGCTCCCCCTGTAACAAACAGCTGGATACTGCTCCCCCTGTAACAAACAGCTGGATACTGCTCCCCCTGTAACAAACAGCTGGATACTTCTCCCCCTGTAACAAACAGCTGGATACTGCTCCCCCCTGTAACAAACAGCTGGCTGAGGGTCCCTTTGCTCTACTAGCTGGAGAAATAGTTCCCTTAGTGTTATCGGCTCAGAGCTTTTAAGTGCCAGGGGTTTTTAGTAAACAAGCTTGGGTTAGAAACACAGAAGCATAAAAGTGTAGACTCTCAGAACTAGAGGCTTTCAAATCTCAAGCTGGTCAAATCAGAAGCATAAGCTGGGGCTGGAGGGAAGACTCGGCAGTTAAGAGAACTTACTCCTCTGCAGAGGACCCAGGTTTGGTTCCCAGCACCCACACTAGTCAGCTCGTAACTGCTTGTAACTCTAGTTCCTGGGGTATCTGTGGCCTTTGGTCTCACCTGCCCTCACTTGCACATACCTATATACATACACATAGACACACAATTAAAAATAATATGAATTATCCTTATGAAAAGTAAATTTATTGCTCTGGGATTGGACTGCTAGTGGCCAGCATTCGGCATGTAGTGTTATAAGTCCTATGCTTCAGGCATCATGTCCCCTCAAGCCCTGGGACCTTGGCGGCTCCCTGGAACTCTTCTTGCCTGTGTTTATGGCTCTTGCAGTCTCAGCTCTTCATACCCTCTCACCTGAGTCTCTGCTGTCTGCTGTGTCTCCTCAGTACCTGTGCAGTCTGTTTTCTTAGCCCCTCAACTTCTACTACTGGGCTGTTGTGATGGTTAATCCTGGGTGTCAATTTGACTGGACTAGGGATGAACAAATATGAGAAAGAGATCTTCGGATCTGACTACCTTAAGGCAGATGGCCCACCCCAAATGTGGGGGTTACCTTCTGCCGCAGCCAGTATAAAAGGCCATGGCAGAGGGAGTTGGTCCCTTTTTTCCTGTGGCTTGCCTTCTCTCTCACTGGTGAGTTTGTCTGGCTGCTGTGATCAACTCCTTGGATCCCAGCATGTATTGAGACCGGCAGATCCGGAATCCATCGGTCTTCAGCACCAGATTGGGACTACTGAGACATCCAGCGTTGTGGACTGAGCAGTTCCCTGGATTCTCAGCCTCTCCAGTGCAGCGCGGCTATTGTTGGACTCCTTGGACTTTATCCCGTGAACGAATCAATAAATCTGTATATAGACATATATATGTATATATGTATATATGTATATATATATATATTCAATCTATTGATTCTGTTTCTTTAGAGAATCCTGACTAACACAGCTGTTCTCTGGAACATCTTGCTGATGCTGGGTAGGTCTGGGGATAAAAGTCTCAGGAGCTTTTGTGCCCTTTGCACAATCAGCTTAGCCCACTTTACTTGTGGTAAAGACCACAAAATAGGCAATAAAATACCACTTAGGGATCTGGGATGCTGCTCAGTTGGTAAAAGTATGATGATCAGCTTTAATTGTTAACTTGATCCAACATAGAATCACCTAGAAGGAGAGTATCAGTGGAAGACTGTCTGCATTGCCTTGACCTATGGGCCTGTATGTGGAGGATTGTCTTGATCGCTTTTTTTTTTTTTTTTGGTATTTTTGAGACAGAGTCTCTCTTTAGTCCCAGCTGGCCTAGAGCTGGCTCTGTAGACCAGGCTGGCCTTGAACTCACAGACATCTGCCTGCCTCTGCCTCCCAAGTGCTGGGATTAAAGGCGTGCGCCACCACGCCCGGCTTGATCACTTTAATTGATGTTGGGAGACCCACTCTAAATGTGGGCAACGCCTTTTGGTTGCGGCCCAGATAAAAGGATGTGGAAGAAAAGAGCTTCCTTTTAATGCTGGTTTGACCTTCACTCTCCATGATGTGTTCATCACCTGTAGCTGCTGCTGATTTCTCCACTGACATTAGAGCCAGCTTCTTCTGGGTTCCATCATAGACAGAAGACTCGTGGCTCTCCAGGAATCCTTCAGACTTTTAACACCAAATTTGGACTTCTGAGACATCTAGCCTCATTGACCGAGCAGCTACTGGGTTCTTGGCCTCTCTGGTATGAGACAGCTGTTATTGGACTAATCTGACTATATTGTGTAAACCAATCTAAATAATCCATTTTAAAACTATGTTTATTCTATTGGTTCTTACCCTCTAGAGAACTCTGGCTAATGCACTTAGCAAATCTGATGATTTGAGTTCAGTCCCCGGGACCCATTTAAAAAGCTGGACATAATGGAACAGACACAGGACAGAGAGACCCTGCCTCAAAAGATGGAGGCTGAGCACAGACTCCTGAAGGTGTCTTCTGAGCTTGTATAAGTAAAAGAAAAACAGCTCATTTAGGAGAAGCTAATAAATACCCAGGCATTGGTACACAGGTGGGTGGTCTCCAAGACCAGCCATCAAAGTCTGAAAAAAGGCTATTTATACAACTAAGCAAAGGGGCATCCCATGACTGGGCACAGTGTCTAGTTCCAATATCACAGCCTCTCATTTGCATGGCTTCTTGTCTCAACAGTCCCAAGCCCTGAATATGCACAAAATCATGAGTTTTCCACATGAATCCATCACAAGCTTCATGAGTGGGCAGCCTCCTTTCTGTCAACCATAGCTTTTTGTTGAGTCATCGGGGAGGTACCTCTCCTTGAGAGGACAGTTGCCACATGGTCATCTGGGGTCACCTGGAGGTCATGGAGATTTGTCTTAGGTGAAGTGAAATTTCCTACAGTAGGAACAAGCTGACTGGGGTGTTTATGACTAGAGCAAGGCCTCTAGAAACATAGTTGTGCTTTCAGCAGCAACAAAGATGGTTGCAGTGGTGTTCACAGCTGGAGGAGGATTTCCTTGGGGTGTCTGAAGAATGTTCAAAGCAGTTGGACTCCTATGACAACAATCCGGCTGATTGCTAAAGAAGAGGTTGCCTGATTGTTAGCTCCCTATGCAAGGCGGTCAGGCACAGAGAAGGGTCTGACAGTTGTCTGTCAACTGGTTGAGCCACACAGCTATGTCAGCTCAACCTTGACAGCTTCCATCATTTAAAAGGGAAAGATTGAAAAGGTGTTCACAACAGAATGTGGCATTAGCACTGACTACAGTACTTACCAATGCTCAGCCCTTAGCTACTCAGGGTCGGAGGGGGATGGGACCCTTTTGGATGTCTCAATGTTAAGGCATCAGAAATACAGGGTTAAAAAAAGGCATGCTTTAGGGGTGGACAGAAGGCTCAGTGGTTAAGAGCACTGGCTGCTCTTCCAGAGGATCCAAGTTTGGCTCCCAGCACCCTCCTGGCAGCTAAGAACTGGCTGTAACTTCAGTTCCAGGGGATCTGGCCTTTGTGGGCATTGCATGTATGGGTGACTTCATTCAGGGAAAACACTTATACACATACAGAAATAACAATAAGAATGAAGGAAAGAAAATAAACTGCATAGAAGTCCCTGCGACCCTGTCTCCACTGTCCTGCGGCCTCTCGACCAGCTGCCGTTCCACGCAGGCAGAATTCAGCTCCATTTTTACTTATTTATTAAAAAATTTTTTTTTACTTTTTTAAAATTTTTACTTCTTATGTGTATGAGTGTACTGCCTGCATGTAGGTAGGTGCACCCATGTTGTGCAATGCTGTGGAGGTCAGAAGAGGGCGTCGGATTCCCCTGGAACTGGAGTTAAAGATGGTTTTTAGCCACCATGTGGGTGCTGGGAATTGAACCTGGGTCCTCTGCAAGAGCAGTTGGTGCTCTTAACCACTGAGCTATTTCTCCAGCCTCTTATTTAAAAAATTTATATCTTTTATTTTATGTTTATGAGTGTTTTCCCTTACATACATGTAAGTATACCTGTGTATGCAGTACCCTTAGAAGATGATGGTTAGGTATATGGATTCTGGGAACTGAACCTGGGCCCTCTGCAAGAGCAGCCAGTGCTCTTAACCTCTGAGCCATCTCTCCAGCCCTTCAAATGCTTATATTCTCATTATTTCATCTTCCAAGATTTCATCTTCCTATGAACCTGGCAGGGTGATCTGCCCATTAGCTCACCACTATTGACTGGCTTTTATGAGAACACCTAGGCATGCATTTGCTCTGAATCCATATTTGTTAGATAAATGGAAATTTTTCTTGTAAAAGATTCAAGTAATATACATGTTACCATTTGACTAATACTTACTGGTTACAGGCTGGGCATGGGCACATGACTTTAATCCCAGCACTCAGGAGGCAGAGGCAGGTGGATCTCTGTAAATTCAAGGCCAGCCTGGCCTACATAGGTAGTTCCAGGGTAGCTGGGGATACAGGGAGACCCTGTCTCAAAAAGACCAAATAATAATAATAATAATAATAATAATAATTTACTTGCTATATGTTCTGCTCTGTTCTAAGTATTGTATTTATAGCAATAACACCAGGAAACCATAACAACAACAACAACAACAACAAAATCTCTGTCCTCATAGAAACTAGGCTTTTTTTTTTTTTGAGAAAGATAGACTAAGTAAATAAATGACATAGTACTTTATGAGCAAACATAGTATGTAAGTAAAAAGATGGTATATGGAGAGGAAGGTGATTGGAAGGCATATGAGAAGGTGGGGTCTGGCAGAGCTGATGAGCAACGCAAGTGGCTTTCTGTGGGTGAAGGCACCAGAGGCTAAGAGAACAGCTGGGTCACGGCTGGAGGGGTGTGCCTGGTGTGTTTGAGGAAGAACTGGGAAATGTTCAAGTAAAGTGTTCAAGGCAGGACATGGTCAGGGGTGTGTGGGGAGTGGGTAGATGTGCACTGGGGTCTGACAAGGACTAGGGCTGTTCTGAAAAAAGTGAAGAAACCACTGGAGGATTCTATGCGGAGGAATGATGTCAGCTCACACTTTAGGGAGTCATGGTCGGACATCCATCTGCTCAGACTCAGAAGGAAACTGGGTGAGCTTTGGCAGCAATTTAGGTAGAGAAGGAAGGAGGGAGTTGGGAGACTTGAAGTTATCCAGGTATGAGATGGAGGAGGTTGTAAGAGGGGATCTGTGCTGGATTTATTCTGAAGATAGAACCAAGTGCAAAAACACTTTTGCTAGGGATTAGACATAGGATATAAAAAAGAGAAGTTGGGGTGATTTCAACTTTTATGTTTGAGCAAATGGGAAGATAAGAGTTGTTATTGCTTGAGAGAGGAACATGGTTTAGGAGAAAAAAAATCATGGACTTGGATTTGAAATATAAATTTTTCACTCTAAGTGAAGACTTTGAAAAGGAAGGGGTATTTGAGTCTGAAGTGCTGGAGAGAGTTCTAGACTGAAGACAAGCATTTGGAAGTTGTCAACAGATAGAGGTAATGAACATAGAGGAAGGGGTCCGAAGACCAAGGCCTAGAACGCTCTGTTGTCAAGGGTGGAGAGCTTAGAAGGAGCTGTCAGAAGACAGACGAAAGCTGGGCCTAGTTCCTCTAGCTTATAAAACTAGCTATTCAGGAGGCTGAGTGAGCTAGGAGGATCACAAGTTCAAGACCTGCTTGGGCAACTTGGTGAGACCATCTCAAAATAATAGTAAGGGCTGGAGAGGCTCAGTGGTTAAGAGCACATACCGCCCTTCAAGAGGACCTGAGTTTGGTTCCCAGCATCCATGTCAGGAAGCTTACAACTGCCTGTCAATGTAGCTTCAGGGATCTGATGTCCTCTTTGGCTTCTGTGGGCACTGTTCTCATGTGCACAAACTCACACACATACACAACTTAAAAATAAAAAAGTAGGGGCTGGAGAGATGGCTCAGCAGTTAAGAACACCAACTACTCTTGCAGAGGACCTGGGTTTGATTCCCAGCACCCACATGGCGGCTAAGAACTGTCTTTAACTCCAGTTCCAGGGGAATCCGACACCCTCTTCTGACCTCTGCAGCATTGCACCACATGGGTGCACAAACCTACATGCAGACAGTACATTCATACACATAAAAAATAATTAAAAAAATAAGAAAGTAACATTCTTTAAAATAATAGGTTAAAAAAATAAAAGGGCCAGGGATACGTTAAGTGTCCCTATCACTGAGCTATATATACCCTTGTCTCTTTGTTGGACTTTTCTATTGCTGCTGCTGGCTAGGCTAGTTTATAGATCAGACACCTTTATGTATAGAGCCTAAAATGCTTTATTTTATTTATGTTATTTATTTATGTCTTTTTGAGAGAGGGTGTCCCTTAGTCCAAGCTGGCCTGGAACTCACCAAGACCAGGCTGGCCTCAAACTCACAGAGATTCACTTGCCTCTGCCTCCTGAGTGCTGGGATTAAAGGCCTGTGCCACCATGCCTGGATACTTATTGTTTTGAAATAAGGTCTTCCTCTGCAGTTCTGGCTGGCCTGGTATACTCTCTGTTTAGCACAGGCTGCCCTTGAATTCATAGAAATCTTCATGCCTGGGTTGGAGAGATGGTCTAGCGGTTAAAAGCACCGACTGCTCTTGCAGAGGACCCAGGTTTGATCCCCAGCACCCACATGGTGGCTGAGAACCATCTATAACTCCAATTCAGGAGAACTCCAGTTCCAGGGGAATCCGACACCCTCTTCTGACCTCTGCGGCTTTTCATGACACGGGTGCACAGACCTACATGCAGACAGTACATTCATACACATAAAAAATGGGCCAGGTGTGGTGGCACATGCCTTTAATCCTAGCACTTGGGAGGCAGAGGCAGGCGGATCTTTGTGAGTTCAAGGCCAGCCTGGTCTACAGAGTGAGTTCCAGGACAGCTGGGGCTACAGGGAGACCCTGTCTTGAAAGAACAAAAACAAAACAATAAAAAAAAAAAGAAAAAACAAAACCAGAAATCTTCGTGCCTCAGCCTCCTGAATGGTAAGACTGCAAGCATGTGCCATCAGATCCAGTCTCACAGATGCTTTAATATCTTTTAATATCAGAATTTTGGGAAAATATACTACTACTGTATTTACATACAACATAAAAACAATAAATATATAATAACAAACCCATTTATCATTGTACCAAGCTAATCATAAAGAATAATTTTTCTTTTTCTTTTTTTTGTTTTATTGAGCCTGTTCACCTGGAACTCGCTATATAAACCAGGCTAGCTTCAATCTCACAGAGATCCAACTGGTTCTGCTGCCTGAGTGCTGGGACTAAACATATCTGCCACCATGCCCAGCCAAGCGCGAACACACACACACACACACACACACACACACACACATTTTTTTTTTTGGTCTTTTGAGACAGGGTCTCCCTGTAGCCCCAGCTGGCCTGGAACTAACTATGTAGACCAGGCTGGCCTTGAATTCACAGAAATCCACTGGCCTCCACTTCCCAAGTGCTGGGATTAAAGGCGTGTGACACTATGCCAGGCCTAAGCAAAATTTTTTAAAAACTCTTTTTTTCCTGGCCAGGCATGGTGACACATGCCTATAATCTAACCTGGGTCCTTTGAAAGAGCAGTCAGTGCTCTTAATCACCGAGCCAGGTCTCCAAAACCCATTCTTTTTCTTTATGAGACAGGGTTTCTTTATGTATCTCTGGTTGGACTGGAACTCACTATTTAGACCAGGCTAGCTTTGAAGTCATTTGCCTCTGTCTCCTGAGTGCTGAGATTACAGGTAAGCACCACTATGTTTAGCAAATCCTTTCAACAATATACAGATTGGCTCATGCTTGTCCCCAGAGCCCATTGTAAGGGATGAACTCACCAGGAACTCACCTGTAGGATATTTTATCACATGAGGAATCCTCTTAAACATTGAAGAACAGATTCCTTCCTTCCTGCGTTCCATTCTCTCTCTCTCTCTCTCTCTCTCTCTCTCTCTCTCTCTCTCTCTCTCTGTCTCTTTTAAAAGCCAACCCTCCTGAACAACACCCTGAGATGCTTCTACGAACCCAATAAAATGTCTGCTCTTTTCTTGTCAGCTGGCAGCTGAGTTTCCTTGAAGCTACTGCTGGCCCCTGTTCTCAGCTCTTTTTCTTTCCATGTAAAACTTTTTCTTGATAATTTATATTCAGATTGAATTTTTATTTGTATAGTTTTAAGGTCACATTCCCTTGTGTCTGGTATAAGTGAGGAACGAGATAAGGGGAGAGTGTATTAGCCACTTTTCTGTTGCTGTGATAAAACACCAGACCAAGGAACTTATAAAAGGAAGAGTTTATTTGAGCTTACGATTGGTGGTTCCAGGGAATTAGTCCACTGTGGCGGGAGGCGTGGCGGCTGGATCTGGAGCAGCGAACCGAGGGTCACATCTCACAAAGAGCACAGGAAACAGAGAGGAAGCAACTGTAGAGCATGAGGCTTGTTAAGCTCACTAAGCCCTGCCCCCAGTGACACACTTCCTCCAGCATGGCCACACACCCCAAGACCTCCAAAAAGAGCACCACCAACTGGAGACAAATGTCTGAATACCTAGAGCCTATGGGGGACACACATTCAAACCACCACAGAGAGGGAATCTAGAACAGGGATCAGGGGAGTCTGCTGGGTCGAGGAGAGAATTCAGTGGCTGTACTAGTTGCTTTTCTTGGTGCTGTGACCAAATAGGGGACAAAAGCAACTTAAGAGAGGAGGAAGGGCGAAAAACTTCCGCCTGCCTCCCTAACCGGCATACACACATCCTTCTGCTCTCTCAGAAGGATTCTGCAGCAGCCATGGCCACCTCTGCCGAGCTCAGCACCAAAGCCAAGTTGCCCATCGTGGGCCTGAGCACATGGAACTCTCCCCCAGGCCAAGCGAAGGGAGCTGTGAAGGTGGCCGTTGACACTGAATATGGCCACATTGACACTGACTGAGCCTATTATAATGAGAATGAAGTGGGAGAAGCCATGGAGGAGAAGATCCAGGAGAAGGCTGTGAAGCAGGAGGACCTCTTCCTGTGATCAAGCTGTGGTACACCTGCTTTGAGAGGAAACTGCTGAAGGAAGCCTTCAAAGACCCTCATGGACCTGAAACTGGACCATCCGGACCTCTGTCTTATTCACCGGCCACAGAGACTTCAGCCCAGGGGAAGGAGTTATTCCCCCTAAATGATAAAGGCAATGTTCTCACCAGTGGAATAACATTCTTGGATGACTGAAAGATCACGGAAGAACTGGTGGATGAGACATCAGTGACAGCCCTGGGTATCCCCACATTTAACCACTTCCAGACTGAAAGGATTTTGAACAACCTGGACTGAAACATAAACCAGTGACCCACCAGGTGGAGTGCCACCCATACCTCACCTGGGACAAACCGATTGAGTACTGCCACTCCAAGGGCACCGCAGTCATGGTTTACAGCCCGCTGATCTTGGGTCAAGCCAGAGGACACTTCCCTAAGGGAGGATCCAAAGATTCAAGCAATTGGTACAAAACACAAGAAAATCCCAGCCCAGGTTCTGATTAGGTTCCATATCCAGAGGAATGTGGTGGCGATCCCCAAGTCTGTGACACCCTCATGTATACATGAGAAATTTCAGGTCTTTGACTTCAAGTTGGGTGATGAGGAGATGGCCAGCATTCTCAGCTTCAACAGAAACAGGAAGGCCTATTTGCTGCCTGATACCATCAGTATGGAAAAGTTTCCTTACAATGCAGAACACTGAAGCTGTTTCACCTGATGAGATTACTGAATGACCACCCTCCTACTCCTTGCTGATGTGCAACTCACTCCTCCTGAGTCCTATTTTAGCCATGGCTGTCTGACATCGTGCTGTGCCTACCTTGATGTAGGCTAAAATTTAGGTGATGCTGTATTTAAATCTGGTGGCCAACTACGGGCAGACTGCTCTAAGAAAATGTGATTCAGAGAAGCAAGTGATTTATCTCTGATCTGATCTGACCAAATGTCAAACACTGATCACACTAAGGATGTAAAATAATAAAAACAGTAACAAGAGAAAAGGAGAGGAAGGGTTTATATTGGCTTATAGTTTGAGAGCAGACAGTCCACTATGGAGGGAAAAGTGCGGCTCTTTGGGAGTGTGATGCGACTACTCACCCCCTCATTTCTTGGAAGAGCAGTAAACAGAGGGTGGACAAGAAATGCAGCTGGGTATAAAACCTCAAGACCAGAAAGGATCACACTTCCTAAAGGTTCTACAGTCTTCCAAAACAGAGTTACCAGCTGCAGACCAAGTGTTCAAACACGAATCTGGGGGGACATTGCACATTCGAATCACAATGGTGGGAGAGCAACAGGCAGAGGGGGAGAGAGAGAGAGAGAGAGAGAGAGAGAGAGAGAGAGAGAGAAAAGAAGTCTGTTGGAGGTGGTGACACTGGGATTGAGGATTCAAGGAGGAGTTTTGAATTTAGCAAAGTATAGTCCAGGCATAGGAAAGGGCTGATGTGAAGATCTTGAGCCAGGGATTCCAGTGTGTTTAAGGTATTGAAAACTGATGATATTACTGGGGGCTGTTATTGAACATGGCAGATGGTAGGCTTTTGTCTAGGACTCACAACAACAACAATATAAGAGATAGATATTATATACTAATATTATAGATGAGAAAGATTGAGAGGATTAAGCACAGAAAATTAAAGTAATAAATTATAATTCCTCGTTACCTTCCTAACAAACGAGGAAAGTGGCTGGGAGGCAGCGGTCTGGCTCTAGGTTGATTTCTCATCTTACTTTCCAAGGGTAGCAAATTAGGTCAGACCTTTCACAATTGAATTCTTTCTGGAGATGTCCTTGTGGACACACCCAGTTTGACTAATCTACTAGCTATCTGTCAAATGGACAATCAAATGAACCATCATGTCCCCCATCCCCAAAGCCTCCCTTCCCAACCCCACTGTCTTCTCTTGCCATCTTAATTTGGTTCTGACTATGCAATCTTTTCTTCCTCTAGCGTTTTTGGCACATTCTTAGTTCTTACATTTTCAGTCATCCTTCCCTGGGCATGAAATGCCTTTTCCAGGTATTTTTTTTATCATTACTATTATTCATTCATTAGAGTTTATGCTCAGCTATAAATTTGCTAGAGAGTCTATCTCTGACCAGTGTTATAAGACTCTGAGCAAGAAGAGTCAGACAGATGCTTGCTTCTCTCTCATCTAGGAGGGAGGTGATGCATGAGGACTCAGGTGCCTCCCTTTTGGATCTGGTCTGAATGGTCTGAAATCCAGATCTGTGACCCAGATCTGCCATTCATAACACCGCTCCAAACCCAGTTATGAACCAAGCAGACATTATTGTTTTACATTTTGTTTATTATTGGAGTCTTGATGCAGATAGAGTTAATGACTTGTAAAAATAATGCTTAGAGATTGGCTGTGGTCCCTCTTTTCCTGTCATCTTGGGCTTTTCAGCACAATTGCTCTGAATCTCCACACTGTACTTTATAGTGTTCTAACTGGCTTAGTTGATCTCAGATTTCAATTCATCCCATATGTTTTACTGAAAGAAGGAAGTATTTTATGGAGCTGAACTTTGTCTTGCATTGAAACTATTTCACCATCTCATGTTTCTCCTATCAATCTGCCCCCTTCCCTCTTCAAAGAATTGATTTCACCTTTCAGTGAATTCCTTAGCTGAACTTGGTAAGAATTTCTGGGGATTTCCACATTGCCCAAGGAAGAAGAACTTTTTTTTATGAAGTTATAAAGTAATTCATGGCCATTGCATTTTGCTGACTTCCTAGTTATTTTACAATCACATAAATTATTCTTCTTAGTTCCCCTCTCTCCTCTAGTTTATACATAGAGTGGTTTTTAGGAACTTTATTTACAGACATAATTCAACTAAATATTGAATGCAGGTCTTTCTTACTAAGTCAGGTTTTGGTGTCATCTCATGCACACTATGGAAAGCCCCATAGTTTGTGGCAATTCCCTTCCCCTCACCATTGATTGCCTTTAGGGATTAGGAAAGGGTTAGAGCAATAATGATTGACTTGTGTGCCCCTGGCAGCTCAGGCTGAGAAACTGACATGGATTACTGTTCTGCATAGAGAAAGCTGTGGTGGGTCAAATTTTATTTTCTTTTTTTTTTTTTTTTTTTTTTTTTTTTTTTTTTTGGTTTTTTTCGAGACAGGGTCTCCCTGTAGCCCCAGCTGTCCTGGAACTCACCTTGTAGACCAGGCTGGCCTTGAACTCACAAAGATCCGCCTGTCTCTGCCTCCCAAGTGCTAGGATTAAAGGCATGCGCCACCACGCCCGGCTCATTTTCTTATTTGTTGTTTGTGTTCGTGTGTGTGTGTGTGTGTGTTGCACTCAATATGTGCATGGATATATGTGGGGGCTAGAAGTCAATGTCAGGTGTCTTGCTTTAAAATTTTCCATCTTATTTCTTTGAGACAGGATCTCTTACTAAAATTTGTCTGACCAATGAGTTCCAGAGATCCACACCTGTCTCCTTCTCTATCCCCAGTACTGAGCTTTCAGATGAATGCACTGTACCTGGTTGTCACGTGGATGCCGAGCATCTGAACTAAGGTCCTCACACTTGTGTGGCAGGCACTTTACTGACCGAGACATTTCCCTAGCCTCATTTTCAAAATGAGCAAAATTCAGGTGCAGTCAGTGCAGTCTGGGGGCTGGAGAGATGTCTCAGTGGTGAAGAAGAGCATAGGTTGCTCTTGCAGAGGACTCAGGTTTGGTTCCCAGCCTCTACATGGCAGCTTACAACTGTTTGTAAATCTAGTTCCAGGGGGGATCTGATGCTCTCTTCTGACCTCTTCTGGCATTACATGACATGGGTGCATTTACACACATGCAGGCAATACAGTCATGCACATAAAATAAAAATAATGAAATATATTAAAAAAAAAAAAGATGAGCACAAGCCAGGTGTGATGCACACGCCTTTAATCCCAGCACTCAGGAGGCAGAGGCAGGAGGATCTCTGTGTGTTCAAGGCCAGCCTGGTCTACATAGTGAGTTCCAGGCCAGCTGGGGCTACAGGGAGACCCTGTCTCAAAAAAACGGTGGGGCAGGTGTGGGGGCTGGAGGGGGAAGATGAGCATAGTCTGAATGTTTCAATGACCCATTTGCTTTTGTAGTTTTAGTTTGGAATTGTTTTTTGGTGGGTATTTGTCAAGTTTCAAGACTCTTTAAAAGCAGTTCTGTAATTAAAACTTCTTTGTCTTTTTTAAGTTAGAATTTTTCTTTAGGCAGAAGTGGAGCTGGAGTATAAGCCCTGAAGGCCTCCCCCTCTGTAGTAGTTACTTGTCTTGTTGCTATGTCAAAATATCTGACAAAAGCAATGTGTGGAAGAAGAGTTTATTTTGCTCACAATTTGAGGGTATAATCTATCTTGATGTGACGGCAGAGCATGAGGTGGCTGGTCACACTGCATTCAAACTCAGGAAGCAGAGAGAGGAAAGTGCTGCTGCTCAGCTCTTGTCTTTTTATTTCAGTCCAGGACCTCAATCCATGAACGGTGTTGTCCACATTTAGAGTAGGCCTTCCCAGATCACTTACCCTAATCTAGACAAGGCCTCCCAGACATGCCTAGAGGTTTGTTTTCATGGTTATTCTAAGCCCCATGGCCCATGGACAATCAAGATTAATCATTATGTATACCCCCCTCCCCCATGCACACACGATTATCATCCCACTTCTGGCATGTATTCAGGTGTAATTCATCCATGCTCCAATTCTCTTCTTCTTAAGAGATTCTAAAATGAGGAAACTTTTTCCTCTGAGCCAGTTACCCCATTTAAACATCAACGAATCAACCACATTAACTCACTTTCAATGCAAAGACAAATGGCTCCTGTCTCATCCATTTCAGCTGGTTTGCCAGTGGCTTGTCAAGTTGAAGGACATTTCTTCTAGTCCCTTATTCTCTGTGAATAAAAATTTCCTTCAAGATGGAAAGTCAAAGAGTAGGTCTAGTTCTAATTTTTGACTCACATTAACCAACCTCGGTTACAGAGGTGTGAGAACATTCTGCTCCCCTGTCAGTCCCCCACAGGGGGTCTGTCTACTCTTTGACTGAACTAACTCCATTTTGCTCTCTCTCTGACCCATGGAAATCTGGCTATGTTCTGCCCTAAGTTCTTCCACACTCCGAAATAGTGATTTCTGGCTGTGCGTGGCCCTTGGTTACTCAATTTCAGCAGCAGCATTTGGTGCCATGTGAGTGCAAGTGCACAGACAGGATGATTCTGCATCTTGGTGGATGTAAACAGTACTGCCTGTCTAACACCGCCCATGAAGCACAGACTGAAAACGTCTTCCTAAAAGTAAAACGGTATTACCTATAAACCTCAAAGCAGCCTGGAAACACGAGCACATGGGAAGATTAAAACCATGTTAGAAGACCGAGGCCTGAGAATGTGTTGAACACATCAAACACCCTCACCTGGACCCGTAAAGAGGAGGACACTGCAATGGTCGTGGTCCCACCAACCTGTTATCTGTTCACTCAGTGTGCATCCTGTGAGTGACAGGCAGGAAACTCCTGACTGCCCTGGAGCTTTAGCTCAGCTCAGTCCTCACTGCCTGACCCAGCCTACATGAATTGTTGTCCATTTGTCCATCTATCTATCTGTCCTCAGGTCTATGACTTCCGTGGTCCTGCCCCTTGCCTCTGCAGCTTGAGTCAACAGTGAGGCATGGTTCAACCCTGTGACCCTGCAACACCATTTTGTAACCCCAGCACCTCTTCAACTGTGTTTGTTCATATTTGTCTAACCACTGCAGTGGGTTTCATCTCCATCAGCCCTCTGTTGTTCTAGTAAAAGCTCTTTGAAGTCTTTGAACTATGCTACAGTGTGTTTAACATTTTTGTAGCTATTCTATAACATACATACACACATATCTATCAATATAGATTACTATGTGATGTATAATATGTGATCTGAAAGTTAATATTAGAAATTAAGGGGCTGGAGAGATGGCCTAGTGGTTAAGAGTGCTGACTGCTCTTGCAGAGGACCTGAGTTCGATCCCCAGCACCGACATGGTGGCTAAGAACCATCCAATTCCAGGGGAATCCAATGCCTTCTTACCTCCATGGCATTGCATGACACAGGTGCACAGACCTACATGCAGACAGTACATTCATACACATGAAAAAAGAAAAAAAAAGAAAAAAAAAGCAATTAAGATAGGATAGCTGCCCATGGCCAACTATCAAGGGAAATCCAGACTTTTGGGCAAATTGCAGCCAATGGACACACTTTATAAATTTACTGTTGTCCAATAAATTCTGACATTATGGAAGAATAAACACAAATGTGTTCATCTATTTTTTTTTTTTTTGTCTTTTTCGGACAAGCCTTCCCTGTAGCCCCAGCTGGCCTAAAACTTGCTATATAGACCAGGCTGGCCTTGAACTCATAGAGATAGGTCTGCCTCTGCTTCCTGAGTCCTGGGACTAAAGGCTTGCCCCATCATGCCAGTCTTTTGTTTGTTTCTGATACAGCACACTCATAACATACTTGAATTAATGTTTTAGGTCTATTAGGATGTGTAGGGTGGACATTCTTCTGAACAGGCTGGCCCTAGACATCAAACGCCTCCCCAAGATTGTGAACTTGACTGTGGTTCTTCTGAAGGAAGGGAGAATCCAGGGATCCAGCGACCTCTCCCCACCAGCCAGCTCACCTTCCCAGTATAAGGGGAAGGCGTGGAGGGCTTATAAACTCAGAGTGCTAGGGGGCAGGTCTCTCCCACTGGTGCCATCTTGCATGGGGATCACAGGGTTCTGCCTGGGATGGACATGAAGGAAGAGTGCCGAAAATCCTGCAAGTGACCTCTGTCACCCATTTGCTCTGTGAGCAAGTCCATTAAACTAGATAGTCTCCTCTAAATTATAGTTTGGGGAAGTTTCAGGAGGCGGGGCACCGAGCCTTGGGCAAGGGAAATTTTCTGCCACAGAATGTTTAAAAAAAAAACTTCAGTGTTGGAGCTGAAGGGGGGGAACAAACTTCAGTATTATCTAAGTAGGAATAGATTAATAAGAAGATTAGTCGGGCGTGGTGGCGCACACCTTTAATCCTAGCAGAGCCAGGCAGATCTCTGTGAGTTCAAGGCCAGCCTGGTCTACAGAGAGAGCTCCAGGCCAGCTGGGACTAAAGGGAGACCCTGTCTCAAAAACACAAAAAAAAAAAAAAAAAGAAGATTAATAGATTAGTAGATTAATACAAGCCTTTAGCTATAAGCTATTATTATTGTGTTGGTCAGGATCCCAGCAGAAAACATGACTTACTGAGCTGGAGATCTTAAAGGGAGTTTAATAAAGGCTATGTTTATAGAGGAGGGAACCAGGCATAAGGAACTTTGAAGAGTAGTGCAGTGCTCCAGCCTCCTAACATGGGTGTGCTGCTGTTCTAGGTCTAAACAGTCAAAAGTAGAGGCTGTGTTCAGGGGCCAGAGACAGACAGTGCCAATATGACAGACTCCCAGTTTCCTTTGTAATGGGAGCAACTGGAGGTGAAAGGAAGGGATTGAATGCTATGACATTCCTCATATCTCCTGGGCTTTCTTGTGGGGTCCTCTTGTAGCACCATTTCATGGTAGAAAGCCAGGAAAAGGGAGTGACAGGACCGCATTGAGTATGTGTGTATGTGTGTGAGCGTATGCACATGTGCACATGTGTGTATGCCTGTACATGTGTGTACACAATGAGTATGTGATGCATGTGTGTATGTGTGCATTTGCACACATTTATGTGTGCTTTTGTGTACATGTGTGTGTATGTGCATGTGTGCATGTGCATTCATGTGTGTGTATGTGCATGTGTGCATGTGCATTCATGTGTGGATATGTACATGTGTGTATGTGTTTGCGTGTATGCTTGTATATGTGTGTATGAGTGCCTGTGTGTTTATGGATGTGTGCATGTGTATGTATGTGTATACACATGTGTGTGCATGTGTATGGCTGTGCATGTGTATGGCTGTGCATGTGTGTGTATGTATGTGCATGTGTGTATCTATGTCTGTGTGCACATGAACTTGTTTTGATAGTAATCCACTCTTGTAATGAGATCAGAGCCCTCATAAACTAATCACCTTTTAAAGGTCCCACTTGTCCATTAGGAATTACATTTCTTTTTTTTTAATTTTATTTATTTTTTATGTGTATGAATGTGGTGCTCTTGGACGAGTTTAGCCATCTAGTAATTTTCCACTAGCAGCTTCCCAGCACTGAAATAGTCACAAGGAGGTTGAAGTCCATTGTGACTTATCACAGGAGGTGTTGCAAATGTTTGCCTTAAGTAAAGATCTGTATCTGCACATTCTTTCCAATATGTAAGCACTGAGGTGCCTGTGGTTTGGCAATGCTTCTGCATTCTCTACCCTTTATATTCTATTTGTGTTCCTACAATAAACGAGACTTGATCAGAACCTGTCTTGTCTCCATTCCTTGCGTCTCTTGCCCCTTCCCCTCACTCCTTCTCTTTCAGGACCCTGTTGACTGACCCACGGGACTGGTCATATGAATGTACTGTCTGCTTGTAGGTTTGTGCATCTGTGTCGTGCAATGTCTCAGAGGTCAGAAGAGGGTGTCAGATTCCCCTGGAACTGGAGTTAAAGATAGTTCTCAGCCGCCATGTGGGTGCTGGGGATTGAACCCGGGTCCTCTGCAAGAGCAGTTAGCGCTCTTAACCTCCACGCCATCTCTCCAGTCCTGGGAATTACATTTCTAACACATGAACTTTGAGGACACATTTGAAGGATTGCACCAATGGACCCAGAGATGAGGGTGCAGCTGACCTGCTTCATGCAGGCCTGCCTCCCAGAGCAGAAGGGGTTGTAGAGAAGGGTTGAGAGCAGGTCTGGCAGGGTGAGCCGAAGATGTCCAGGACAAGTAAGTAAGCAAGAACTTGAATGCTAATGTTAACAAAAACACCAGCAGCAAGCACTTTTCCTTTTTTTTTAAAAAAATTTTATTTATTTTTGTATGTGTATGAATGTACTATCTGCATGTAGGTTAGTGCACCCTTGTCATGCAATGCCGTGGAGGTCAGAAGAGGGTCTTGGATTCCCCTGGAACTGGAGTTCTCCTGGGATTGGAGTTACAGATGGTTCTTAGCTGCCGTGTGGGTGCTGGGGATCGAACCAGGGTACTGTGCAAGAGCAGGCAGTGCTCTTATCTACTAGGCTATCTCTCCAGCCCACAAGCACTTTTCTTTGACAGTGTTGGACAAGCACCTTGTGGTCATTTAGTTGTTACTGAATACAGGTGATAAAACCTTCAAGAGTACAGTCGGGAGGCGGATCTCTGTGAGTTCAAGTTCAAGGCCAGCCTGGTTTACAGAGTGAGTTCCAGGCCAGTTGGGGCTAATATAACTGAAATTATATTACCAGTTAAGCCATGACAATAACATGACAATAACATGTCATGGCTTAACTGGTAATACATTTTTCTGAGTCAGAGCATATGAATGGCATGCTTTATGATGAGTGGCTCCTCTGGATTGACACTGGTTACCTTTGCTTGTCTTTGAACTATAGGAAGGGCATTATATTGTATGTGTTGTTTCCTTTTTTTTCCTTTTCTTTTTTTTTGGTCTTTTTGAGACAGGGTTTCCCTGTAGCCTCAGCTGTCCTGGAACTCACTCTGTAGATCAGGCTGGCCTTGAACTCACAAAGATCTGCCTGCCTCTGCCTCCCAAGTGTTAGGATTAAAGGCGTGTGACACCACGCCTGGCTTGTGTTGTTTCTTTTGATTGAACACAATGTGCATGGGATTCATATACTTTTTTGCCACACAAAGTTATAGTTTGCTAATCCTTGTGTTTTCCACACATGGGGCTGAAACAAATGGTCTTTATGTATACCTTGGCACTCACAAGGACTGCAACACTATTATTTCTCTCTGGACTACTGCAGTATCATGATGTAGCCTAACCTTATCTAATCCTAACTAGGTCAATTTATCTGAAGCATAAATCTGACCATCTGCTTAAAATATTTCAATGGCTTCCCATAGGCCTTAGATAAGACTCCTTTCTCTGACAGGCCTCAAGCTCTCTTGAAGCCTGGTGTCAGCTCCCACCATGACTCTTACAATTTTTACTCTATGCTCTAGAGTCACAGTGGCTTTCTTTCAGTTCTTTCTCTAAACAAGCCATCTACTGGACACTTCTACTTATCTAGCCTCCAGTCCAGTCTGATAGCTCTTTGTCCAACTTAGACAAACTCACCTCTCCACAGTCTAGACCATGATCCCTTACTTACCTTTTCACAGAACTCTCTTTTTTTCTTGATACAGGGTCTCATGCATCCCAGGATGGCCTTGAACTCACTATGTAGCTGAGGATAAATGACCTTGAACTCACTATGTAGCTGAGGATAAATGATCTTGAACTCACTATGTAGCTGAGGAAAATGACCTTGAACTCACTATGTAGCTGAGGATAAATGACCTTGAACTATGTAGCTGAGGATAAATGACCTTGAACTTTAATTTTTCTGTCACAGGCTTCAAAATGCTGGGATTACAGGCACGTGGCACCTTACCTACTTTTTGTGGTACTGGTGCTCAAACCCAGGGTCTCCTGCATACCAGATAAGCACTTTACATACAGAGCTCCAAATTCAAACCCTTAGAACTCTCTTCTTTGTAAAACATGAGTTATTTAGGACAGATCTGCTGCTGAAACAGAAAGCCACATTGACTTCAACAAGATAGACTCTTGTTTCTGGCTTTCAATAGTACAGACCCAAGCAGCCTAGAGCTCGTCTGAGGCTGCACTGTTAGGAAACCTCTACTTTTTGGCACGATCTTCTCTGTTGACTTCACCACACTCTAAGAGGATTCCATACCACATCTAGATTTCAGTTGATGGGCAGACAGAACATACACCCACTCTTTATAAAAATATTATCTGAAGACCGGGCGTGGTGATGCACACCTTTAATCCTAGCACTCGGGAGGCAGAGGCAGGCGGATCTTTGTGAGTTCAAGGTCAGCCTGGCCTACAGAGTGAGTTCCAAGACAGCTGGGGCTACAGGGAGACCCTGTCTCGAAAAGACCAAAAAAAAAAATATTATCTGAGATTGCACTTAATATTTTTTACTCTTTTCTCATTGATCATGTGACTACATTGAGCTGTAAGGGAGATGTCCTTACTTTGGCTACTCTGAGTCCAGGTATGTTATTACAGAAGGAGTGTGTGGATAATGGGGACACCTAGTGCTCTCTTTTGTAGAATGCTCGATTTATAATAATTAGTGTGATTAATTAATATCTAAATATCCTATTAGACTGTTAGATCTCTGCCAGAGCAGGGGCCTTATCTGTTTTTGCTTACCATTGTATCCTTGGCCAGGTGCATAGTGGGACCTTAATAAATATCCATTTAAACATGGATGTGTGTCTGGTTTCTGACTACTTCTTGCATTTCTGTCTTAGACTTGAAACTCCAGCCTGACCAAACCCCCATGATTACCTTGAGATGTATTCACTATCAATTAAAAAAAATCTTTGCTAATCTTTTAAGCAAAAAAAGTTACCTTGGGCTAGGTGTGTATCTCAGTGATAGAACTCATGCTTTGCATTGTGCAAGGCCCTGGGTTCAATTTCCAGGAGTACACACACCCCACACACACACACACACACACACACACACACACACACCCCACACTCATATCAGTTTGCTTTTAATTACATTTCTTTGATGGTTTTTCAAGCTGTATTCCTTTTTTTTAGGGGGGGGTCTCATGTATATTAGGTTGGCCTCAAATTCTCAATGATAGCCAATGCTGGCCTTAAAGTCCTGATGCCCCTGCCCCTGTGCTGGGATCACAGGTGCGCACCACCATACCCAACCTGCTAATCCTCTTTTTAAAAGTATCTACAACTTGTAAAAGAAGAAGGGGGCTGTTCTAAATATAGGCACAAATGTGGCTAATATGTGGAAATACATCTTCCTGTATAAGATTCCATTATAATTCTGAAAGCCTAGGGAGGAAGCAATAATCCAAGGCAGTGGAAGTGAAGAGCTGCTCTTCTGTAGTGTTCATGGGCGTGCCTGATAGGAGCAGGCTTGTCAGTAAGAACAGCTTTTGGACAAGAGGGGCACACCAGACTTCCACGTGCAGATAACTGAGGCTCAGGAATGGGAAACTCAGTGCTTTCACCCTTGGTATAGAGTGGGCTTGGGATGAGAGGCTGAGAATCTCTTCTTACCAAGTTGTCCAGTGGCTGGTCAGAAATGTACTTAAACCTGGCCATACCATCCTGAATGCAATTCATCTCACTGTGAATGCATTTGGCTGCAGGCTCCCCATGCACATATAGTCTCTATGTATGGTCTTGTTTAGCAAGCCTCTCTCTCTTTCTTTCTTTCTTTCTTTCTTTCTTTCTTTCTTTCTTTCTTTCTTTCTCTCTTTCTCTCTTTCTCTCTTTCTCTCTTTCTCTCTTTCTCTCTTTCTCTCTTTCTCTCTCTCTCTCTCTCTTCTTCTTCTTCTTCTTCTTCTTCTTCTTCTTCTTCTTCTTCTTCTTCTTCTTCTTCTTTGGTCTTTTTGAGACAGGGTCTCCCTGTAGCCCCAGCTGGCCTGGAACTCACTCTGTAGACCAGGCTGGCCTTGAACTCACAAAGATTTGCTTGCCTCTGCTTCCCAAGTGCTACAATTAAAGGCGTGAGCCACCATGCCCAGCCAGCAAGCCTCTCTTTCATAAGGCTGAAATCCTTGGCAGATATAATCCACTGAATTTTCATGTATCTCTCCTATCATATATTGAACTCCTATTTCCCAGTGAGATAATTTTAGGAGGTGGGCTCTTTCGAGGTGATTCAGTTAGGAGAAACCAGAGAATTTCCTCTTTTTTTTTTTGCCAAGTGAAGACAAAAAGATATCTGTTTTTTTAATTTTAATATTATTTATTTTTATTTTATGTGTATGAGTGTTTTGACTGCATGTATGTAAGTGCACCTATGGGTGTGATACTGGAGAGGACCAGAAGAGGGCATCTGATCCCTTGGAACTGGAGTTATGGATGGTTGTTTGCTGCCATGTGGGTGCTGGGAACTGAACCTGCATCCTCTGCAAGAGCAGCCAGTGCTCTTAACTGCTAAGGAGAGCCATCTCTCCAGCCCCATGATTTTAATTTTTGAGATAGGGTCTTGTCCTGTTGCTCAGGCTGGCATCAAACTTCTGACCTGCAGTGCTTCTCCTTCCTCAGCCTCCCCAGGAGCTGGGAGCACAGGCATGCCACTGTGCCCGGCCTGGTAACTGCTGTAGTAGTCCACATGGTCCAAGTCAGCAGGCTACGATTTTATTCACTTTGAAATCTCAGTTCAAATTGAGTTTTCAAATTCACCTACTATATTTGTTCCTAGAGATTTTTTAGTGTAGCTGAAACATACAAAAATTAAAACGAGAAAAGAAGAAGGGAGTGAGGAGGAAAGAGGCTTCTTTGGAGGAGGGGAGGAGGTTTTGTGGATGGAAACTTTGGCCTGTGGGAGGGTGCTTGCTTAGAGAGCATGTGCTATGTGAACGGGTGTGTGTGTAGGAAGCTGGCAGGGGTTGGTGGAGGTGGCAGATAACAAGGGCTAAGAAAAGAAAGCAGAAGTGTGACATAACAGCCTCCACTTGGGTTTGCTGGCATGCTGAGGCAGCTCTGCGTGGGCACGGGCATCTATCTGGAAGGCTGGAAACTTCAGCTTCTCCCAGGTTAGCCTGGGTGGATACACCTAGCTGACACTTCTTTTCCTTTTCTGACATAGACCTACTGTTCTTGTGTAAAAAGGAAGAAGGCTGGGGCAGGGGGAGGCAAAAGAAGCAAAATCCTGGGTGGAGCTCAGAGGTTACAGGCGGAGGGAGCTGTAAACCCAGTGTTGCCTTTGGAGCAGGGCTGTAAAAGCAGTGCAATGATTGAAGGAATTGGGACCAGATGTTGGAGCATGGTGACCAGAGAGTTTGGTGCTGATATGGTGGTGACAGGGCTGGTGCACTGGA
The DNA here is from genome assembly GCA_009823505.1 of Rhizomys pruinosus. NCBI lineage: Eukaryota > Metazoa > Chordata > Mammalia > Rodentia > Spalacidae > Rhizomys > Rhizomys pruinosus. The sequence continues at coordinate 154,080 of VZQC01004814.1, forward strand.
AATGTGTCTGGGAAGTGTGAAACATGGCAGTGATGGGAACTTGATACTTCAGGGCATCAGATACATATTTATGGGGGGGTGGTTGCAAATTCATATATAAGGAAGTCATATAGACCAGGCTGGGTACATGTGATAATACAGACCGGCCTGGTTATGGTGAATGAATGACTGGCACAAGCATACTTTAAATTTACCACTTGGGGCTGGAGAGAGAGAGCTCCAGTCTGCAGAGTGCTTACCATGCAAAGACAAGGACTGAAGGTCAGTCCTCCAGAACCTAGGTCAAAAAGCTGGCATGGGGCTTCAGGAGATGGTTCAGTGGGTGAAAGCACTTGCTGCTCAAGTGTTGAGGACCTGAGTCGTCCTTAGCATCCATGTAAAAAGCTGTGCATGGCTGCATGGGTCTGCAACCTCAGGGCTGTGGGGGGTGGAGACAGAAGGATCGCAGGGGCTTGCTGGCCAGCCAGTCTACCAGAAAAGCAGTGGGTTCCAGGTTCAGTGAGACACCTTGTCTGAAGGGAATAAGACACCCAGACCCAAAATTCTCCTCTGGGTTCCATGTGCAAGCACCTGCATGTACACACACACACACACACACACACACACACACACACATGCTGGGCATGGTATCATGTGCTTGTAAACCTAGTGCTGAGGAAGGAGAGCCAGGTGAAGCCCTGGGGCTCTTTAGCCAGCTACCCTCACATAATTGGTGAGCCCTAACCCATAAAGAGATCAAATGACAGGTAGAGGCTGGGTCTAGTGGGACATCATGTGTTTAATTCCAGCACTCAGGACTCAGAGGCAGATAGATCTCTGTGGGACTGAGGCCAGCGTGGTCAACATAGTAAGTTCCAGTTTAGCTGGGTATAGGAAGACTCTGCCTCAAAAAAAGAGAAGAAATGGCTTAGTGGTTAAGAGCATTGGCTGCTCTTGCAGAGGACCCAGGCTCAGTTCTTAGCACCCACATGATGGCTAACAGCTCTTGTAACTCTAGTTCCAGGGAATTTGACACCTTCTTCTGGCCTCCTTGGGCATTGCATGCATGGGTGCACCTATATACTTGCAGGCAAAACATATATACAAAAGAAATACTTTTTTTTTTGTCTTTTCTTTTTTTTTGGTCTTTTCTTGGTCTTTTTGAGACAGGGTCTCCCTGTAGCCCCAGCTATCCTGGAACTCACTTTGTAGACCAGGCTGGCCTTGAACTCACAAAGATCCACCTGCCTCTGCCTCCCAAGTGCTAGGATTAAAGGCGTGTGCCACCACGCCCAGCTTGGTCTTTTCAAGGCAAGGTCTTCCTATAGCCCCAGCTGTCTTGGAACTCACTCTGTAGACCAACTGGCCTTTAACTCACAATGATCCACCTGCCTCTGCCTCCCAAGTGCTAGGATTCAAGGCGTATGCCATCACATCCGGCTACAAATACTTTATTTTTTATTTTTTTACAAATACTTTCTTAAAAGCTCAAAGTACAGAGCACCTGAGGAATGAAATTGTCCTTAATCCCACCCCACACACACCTGCACACACATGTGCACCCTCCCCACCAAAGACACATCCACGCACACACACTTAGACACACACACACACACACACACACACAGACAAATAAACTTATAATATATTTACCAGAATATTGGACCAGTATGGTCCAATATTCTTGTTTTTCTAGAGCAAGAGTAAACTGGATTTTTATGTGAAAAATACAGTAATCAAACTCTAGCAATTGATTTGAAAAGCTTGAAAGCGTATCCTGCATTATTTACCTCTAATATAACCTAGAATTCTACAGTTTTTTCTCAAATGATACCCAGTTGAGGAGGCTAGCAAGCCCTCTCCCTGCTAGATGGATTGCGACCTGCATAGCATGTTCTTTTCTTTTTCTTTTTAGCTCTAAGTTCTAGAACACCAGAACCCAATTTCCTGACTGCAGTCCAACCCAGCTACCCAAATCTGCCGTGACAAATGGTCCATAAATTAACCCTCCTTTTAATATTTTACTAGATTAACTCCTTGTCCACCACCTTCATGAGACACACTGGCAGATGCACGGTGCTGTTCTCCGTGCGCCATACCCTTCTGCTCCATACTCTTCTTGCTCTCTCTAGTCAATTAGTTGGATGTTTACCCTAAATCATGGTGTATGTTCCCAAACCTGTTCACGCCTTCTGCTCTAAATGGATACTGTGCTAGGCAGAAAGATGCCTTCCCCAAGGGATGTTTACATCCTAATCTCCAAAATTTGTGGATATGCCACCAGGAATTTAGAAAGTGATATCAAAGTTAAAGATCTTCAGATGCTGAGAAGGGCTGGAGCCATCCAGGTGGCACATTTTTTTTTTTTTTTTTTTAGTATTTTTGAGACAGGGTCTCCCTGTAGCCCCAGCTGGCCTGGAACTCGCTCTGTAGACCAGGCTGGTCTTGAATTCATAAAGATCCGCCTGCCTCTGCCTCCCAAGTGCTAGGATTAAAGGCGTGCACCACGCGGGGCAGCACATTCTAACTCTTTGTATTTGGCTGTACTTAGAGACAAGACTTTAAAAGTGGAGGAAGATGTGAATCAATGAGTAGTCTTCAGAAGCTGGAATAGGCAAGAAGGCCTGCCCTCTGAAGTCTCCCAAAGCAGCGCAGCTCTGTAGATTCTGTGGTCAGTATAGTCAGACCCGTGCCAGACTCCGGACCTACAAACTGTACCATGCTTAATTGGTGTTATTTTAAGCCACTAAAAAAATTAAAAGCACCATGTGGGACATTACTGTACCTGCCAAACAACCCTTGCACATCCCACAGCCCCTGAAACTGAACATGTCAAAAATGGAACTCCATCTGTATTTCCCATGTCAGCAAATGGTGCCACGCACCGCCAGGCACTCAAGCTGGAAAGGTGGGCGGAGCCCCGACTCCTCCCTCTGCTTTTCTCTCCATATCCTGCAGGTAACATAGCTGTGTGGACTCAGCTTCTAGAAACTTCTGCTGCAGGGTTTACCTCTTGTCTACATCTCTACTCTCAATGCCTTTCAGAATTTTACAGTCTCGGGCCCAAGCGGTCTCTCAGTCTTCAGTTTCACCCATGTCAAATCCTCTAGTTATCTGTGTAAAATAGAAATTGAAGCAAATTATTGCCCTGCCCCTAAATTTCGTCTTGCTCCAGTACCCACAGGATGCAGCTTGAGTGTTTTGGCTTGCAATGTATTTTGGCTCCCTGCTCTGAGGAGTCACGTTCATTGAGCCTGGCTCTTGTTCTGAGCTCCAGGTGCCCAGCTGGGGGTCAGGCGGCTTCACTCCTTTATATCTGTGCTCACCAGCTCCTTTCAACTAGAGCAAATGCCCTACCTTTCTGTATTGCGATAGGCGCCATTATAACACAATCCCCAACTCAAAGTGGCTTAACTAGTAAAGGGGATTATTGACTTATTAAAGAGTAGGGCAGGCTTCAGAGCCCCATCTGTTTTCTAGCATGCCATCTTTATCTTGAGGCTGTTTCCTCTTTCATAACAAGGTGGCTGCTCACAGCCCCTGGGCTATGCACCTCCTTTATCCTGCAGTAGAGGAGGAAGTGAGGATTCAGTACGGAGAGAAGAGAGTGGCCTCTAGAGAGACTCTTAGGCAGGGCGTGGTGGCGCACGCCTTTAATCCTAGCACTTGGGAGGCAGAGGCAGGCGGATCTTTGTGAGTTCAAGGCCAGCCTGGTCTACAGTGTGAGTTCCAGGACAGCTGGGGCTACAGGGAACCCTCTCAAAAAGACCAAAAAAAAAAAAAAAAAAAAATTTTTTTCTCTTGATGAAATGCACAAAAGCATCTTTTCCAGAATCTCCTAGGAAATGTCGGCCAGCCTCACTGGCAGAAACTGGGTTGTACGTAGTACAGTGGCCAGAAGTAGGATTATGTGTTTTATTTAGATAACCTGCTTGCCTCAGAGTGGAGGGTAGAACTGGGCCCCTTGGAAGTACATTGGTTTCACTGGGAGAGTCTGAATTCTGGGTGTTTTCCAATAGAAGGAACTAAATGATGGATGAGCAATTACAATGTCCTACTACTTCAACTCAGAAGTTTTTTTCCTGGAAACCTTCCATGTGCCAGACAGCCTTGCAAAACAGAAGGCACCGAGAATTCAGTAGCCTGAGTTTAACCATCACAATTGAATTTATTTTCCTTCTAGAATTGGATACAGTTTCATTCCATAAAAGAATAAGTGTTCCAGTGTGCTGAGCAACAAAGCAGGTTGATTCTTTTTAGAATTGTTAACACATATTAACCATAAAATGAATGAGATTCCCTGTGAATTCCCGTCATACATTGTGTTTACCTACCCATCTCCCCTCTTCTTCCCTCCAGTCTCACCCCACTCTTCCTCACCTCCTTCTGAGGCCTTGACATCTCCTCCCTCTACTTTCAGTTTCCCTCCACTTTCCATCTGTTGAAGGTCACATGGGCTTATTTCATATCTTGGCTATGGTGTCATAACGGACATGGCTATTCAAGTATCTCTCTTATATACTGATTCTCTTTCCTTTGAATCTGTAGCCAGGAGTGGTATAGCTCGATCATATAGTAGTTCTGTTTTGAGGTTTGTTTTTTTTTTAACTAATAAGCAAGTATTTTATTTTTTTTTTTTTTGGTCTTTTTGAGACAGGGTTCCCTGTAGCCCAGCTGTCCTGAAACCTCACTCTGTAAGACCAGGTATGGCCTTGAATACAAAGGATACGCCTGCCTCTGCATCCACATGCTAGGATTAAAGTGGCTGAGCACACCACCACGCCGGCTAATAAGCAGTTATTTTATGTTAAATACACAAGTTGGGGAAAAAAGATGTCATTTCACATTTTATTACCTGGCCTTGGCCAAAATTTGAAAGAACGCCAAATATTGGTAAGGATTTAGACCACTGTGCTTTCCTTTACTCAGCAAATATTAAAGGTATCTCAGTTAATCAGTTCTAAGTTTCTACAAACCCAAACTAAAGCCTTCACAATAGTTCCATAGAAGAGGATATATTCATAGTAACCTTATAATGACACAAAACAGCCTAAATGTCATCAATAGGACATTAGGTGGATTTGTATACAATTTTCATGTTCAACGAACATTATATACAAATGTGCCAGTATAAAGGATGGAACTAGAATTCTGTATGTTGACATGGATATGTCTCACAGTTATACATAAAAAAAACTTCAGAGGAATATATACAGCTGATAATATTCCAAAGCATGGAAAACCTACTGGTTTTAGAAGAAATTCATATATAGAAATCATGGTCTACGAATTGGTGATTGCGTCAGGAACAACATGTAATCATGACACCTTGAGCTTTTTTTTTTTTTTAAGAAAGGAGGTTGCCAAGAAAGCAGAAGGAAAAGGGGGACATTTCAAAGTCACTTATCTTAGGTGAGGCGTGGTGGCACATGCCTACCTATAGTATTAGCTAATGGACAGGCTGAGGCAGACAGATTACTTTAGCCTTTGAATTTGAAACCAACTGGGCAACATGGTGAGCCTATATCTTAAAGAAGAAACATCTGGAGGAAGTGTGTCAGCGACAGAGCACTTGGTTGGCATTCACTGAAGCTCTCAGTTCCATTCCCAGCATAAAGTAAACAGAAACAAGTTATTTCTTGTAAGGTAGGGGGACAGAATATTGGAAAAACAACTGGTTGCCAGGCATGGTGGCATAAACCTGTGATTCCAGCCTGTGGGAGGGAAGGGATAAGAAGAGTGTTGCAAATCTCAGGGTAGCCTTTTCTATATAATGAGTTCTAAGACAGCCAGATCTACAGACGAAGGACCTCGGTCTAATCCTTATTGTGAGTCAGGCATGGTGACATACACCATTAATCCCAGCAATTGGGAGGCAGAGGCAGGCAGATATTTGGATTCAACGGCCAGTCTAGTCTACTAGTGAGTTCCAGGCCAGTGGGGCTACAGGGAGACATCCGTCTCAAAAAACAAACAAAGAAACCAAGAAACAAACAACAAACAAAAAACCAATATACAAGGGACTAGTGAGATGGCTCAGTGGGTCAAAGACACTTGTTGCTGAGTCTGACAGCCTGAGTTTGGTCTCTGGGACCTATGTGGTAGAGAGAGCTGACTCCTGAAAATTGTCCTCTGACTTCTACATGCACACTGTGGCATGTCCACCACCCCTTATACCTCCACAAATAAGTAAAATAAAATAATGTAATGGGGGGCTGTGGGAGGATGCCAATGGAGAAGCAGATATAAACATAATTAAGACTGATTAAAGAGTTACATATGAAACACATAAAAATTCAACAAAAAATTTATGATAAAAATTAATGTAACTAGCTGGGTGTAGTGGCTCATGCCTTTAACTCCAAGTGTCATAGCATAATGGTGGATCTTTGTGCGTTCAAGGCCAGCCTGGTCTACATAGAAAGTTCCAGTTCAGCTGGAGCTACAGGGAGATCTTGTCTCAAAAAGACAAAAAAAAAAAAGCCCCCCCCAAACAATGTAATTACAAAAATCCATGCATAGGATTGTAGAGATGGCTCAGTGGCTAAGAGCACTGGCTGCTCCAGCAGAGGACTAGAGTTCAGTTCCTGGTACTCACATGGAGCCCGTAACTATAGTTCCAAGCATCCAATACATTCTTCTGGTTTCCTTGGGCACTACATGCATATGGTATACTTACATATACATAGATGCAGGCAAAAATTCATACACATAAAAAATAAAATTTAAAAATAAAACAGTGGTCTTTCATCGTTGTATGTAACAATGGTAAACACTCCTCCCCCCCAAGAACCAAGAACAATTAGATATTAATAAAATTAAATGAACTAATAGCCAAGCGTGTTTTTTGAGGGAGGAGTTTAGAGCCTAGTAGGGTTAGGATGTATTTGAAGATGCACAGGCTCTTCAGGGACAAGTGTAAGGCATAGTAGTTGTGGACAGTTTTGTTTTGCTGAGGGAGGTTTGAGTACGTGGAATCTTGTTAGAATGGGAATGAAAGTTTTTTTCTAATGGAAGTGGGGAAGAAATGATTTTTTTTTGTATTTAATCTTTGTGGGAGTATAAGGAAGAAAAGTGGCTATTCTGTGGGAGGGGGTTATATAATGTAGGGAAACCCCTCATTTCTTTAGGAAACTTTGCGTAACATCTGTATTCCTCAAACAGGTACTTCACAAACAGTTGTACTTTAATGGCATACAAGCACACGAAAAAGTGCTCACAGCCGGGCGTGGTGGTGCTTTCCAGG
>VZQC01004814.1:203194-219048 GCA_009823505.1 Rhizomys pruinosus
GTCACATCATTTAGCCACTGCGGATATCACAGCCTCTTTGCTGTTCCTCGACATTCCAAACAAGTTTCCATTTTAGGGCCTTAGCATCTGGTGTTCTCTTCATCTGAAATGTTCTAATCAAGACATGGGTATAATGAATATTCCTTTCACCCAATACAACTTTCTAATTTTTTTTTGGTCTTTTTGAGACGGTCTCTCTGAAGCCCCAGCTGGCCTGGAACTCACTATGTAGACCAGGCTGGCCTTGAACTCACAGAGATCCACCTGCTTCTGCCTCCTGAGTGCTGGGATTAAAGGTGTGCACCCCCACACCTGTCTATTTTTAAGATAGTTTCTATGATCCTTATTTTAATGGCTGCATACTTAAACCACAATCTTAATGATCCAGGCTTGAAAGTGGACATGTCTAAGCATGGAGATTATCATTGCTTGATTTTAAAATATTTTTATTTTATGTGTATGAGTGTTATATCTGCATGTGTGTAAGGGCACCCGTGTTGTAGACTGCCTGCAAAGGACAGAAGGGGGTGTCAGATCCTCTGGAACTGGAGTTACAGATGGTCAATAGCTTCCATGTGGGTGCTGGGATTCAAACCCAGGTCTTTTGTAAGAACAGTCACTGCTTTTAACCTCTAAGCCATCTGTCCAGTTCCATTGGTTGCTTTTAAGAACCTCATCGTAAGGTGATAGAACACAGCCTCTAGCTGGGCTATCTGTGTGGAACTGTAGTTAAGGACAGGTGTTAGTCACCATATGGGTTCTGAGAACTGAACCTGGGTCTCCTGGAAGAGCTGTGAGTGCTCTTAACCACTGAGCCATCTCTCCAGTCCAATCTTTACATATTCTTTTTACTCTATTCCTTTGGAAATGTTGACTGATAGAGAACCTTTCTATAGTTGGCAGAATGTGTTCCTCCCAAAGTTCACGACTAGTGGAATTTCAGATTGTGATCTTATTTGGAAACAGAGGCCTTAGGTCAATGACTAGTGACACTAGAAGAGGACAGGATGCAGAACCTTGGGAAAGATGGCCACGTCAAGACAGGTGCGATTCCAGAGATGCTGCTCTTACCAAGGAACAGCAGATACCATCAGGAGCTGGAAGAGGAGAAGAAGGGTAATTGATATAGTAAAAATGTCCACTCTACTCAAATTAATATACAGATTCAATGCAATCCCAATTAAAATCCCAAAGAGTTTCTTCACAGGCTTGGAAAAAAATCCTTAATTTCATATGGAAAAACAAAAGACCCCAAATAGCCAAAGCAGCCCTGAGCAAAAAGAGCAATATAGGGGGGATCGCTATACCTGACTTCAAACTATACTACAGGGCTATAGTCATAAAAACAGCCTGGTACTGGCACAAAAACAGACCTGTAGACCAAAGGAACAAAACTAAAGATCCAAACTTGAGCACATACAATTTCAGCTACCTCATATTTGACAAGGGGGCCAAGAAGACTCAATGGAGGAAAGACCATTTCAGCAAATGGTGTTGGCAAAACTGGATCACCACTTGCAGAAGAATAAAGTTAAACCCCCTACCTCTCGCCCTGTACAAAAATCAACTCCAAATGGATCAAAGACCTCAATGTGCAACTTCAAACTCTGAAGGTGATAGAAGAAAATGTTGGCAGCAACATGTAAGACACAGGCATAGGAAAAGACTATTTTTTTTTGGTCTTTTTGAGACAGGGTCTTTCTGTAGCTCCAGCTGTCCTGGAACTTGCTCTGTAGACCAGGATGGCCTTGAACTCACAAAGATCCGCCTGCCTCTGCCTCCCAAGTGCTAGGACTAAAGGCATGCACCACCATGCTCTCCTTAAAGATGGTCCTTTGCCTCCATGTGGGTGCTGGGGTTCAAACACTAGTCCTCTGCAAGAGCAGTTGACTCTCTTAACTGATGAGCCATCTCTCCAGCCCCAAGAGAAACATCTTAAAAAGTGTTCAACATCGCTAATAATTAAGGAAATGCAAATTAAAACCACTATAAGATATCATCTCACTCTGATAAGACTGGCTAGGATCAAGAAAACAAATGATACCAAATGCTGGAGAGGTTGTGGGGAAAGGGGAACACTCATCCACTGCTGGTGGGAATGTAAACTCCTACAACCACTATGGAAAGCAGTGTGGAGAACCCTTAAAAGACTCAAAATGAGCCTACCACCTGATCCAGCCATACCACTCCTGGGTGTATTCCCACAAGACTCATCCTACTGCAAAGATACATGCACATCTATATTTACTGCAGCACTCTTCACAACAGCAAAGAGCTGGAACCAACCCAAGTGCCCCTCAACTCATGAGTGGATAGAGAAAATGTGGTACATCTACAAAATGGAGTTCTATGAAGTGTTAAAGAAAGATAACATCATGAAATTTGCAAGTAAATGGAGGTGGAACTAGAAGATACTATGTTAAGTGAAGTAACACAGACCCAGAAAAACAATGAATGGTATCCCTCATCTGTGGATGCTAGCACCAAGTACCTAGTTGTAAGGCGAACTGAGCAACACTAATGTTATAGTCCTTGTTATCTGAAAGCAACTGTGTTCTTATATTGTGAATCCCTTAACAGGTTCTAGAATTAACCTACCATTTATTTTCAGACTTTGTAATTTTGGTATATGAGTGGAGGGTATGTATGCATATTTTAGAGTCATATAAACTCAGAAGGGAAAAATGTGAATCCTGAAATATGACTTGAAAATAACATACAGTTTGTTTTCAGAATACATAATTTTTGTATAGCTGAGACACACGTGTGTGTGTGTGTGTGTGTGTGTGTGTGTATGCATACGGTAAAGCAATACAAGTTGGGAACAACAACAACAAAAGAACTGGGACAAAAACCTGACTGAAACAGTGAAGTTCTTCCCCAAACAATAAATCCTCTGCTTTGAAAAAATGTTGGAAAGACTCAGAAAAAGATGCAAGACATGTATGGCAGAATGCATGAACTTGGGTGGGGTGGGGGGCATGGAAAGGAAAATGAGTCCAAATTGGACTGACAAATGATGTATGAAAAAGTTTAATAACTTTTAGAAAATGCCTGTCAGGGCATCCATTTGATGATAATGCTTAAGAAGCAGCAGGCTCCAACTGCTCATGGTGGAACGGTGCTATATCGCTGTTAACTCTACCATGAGAAAACAACAAATGGGTGATGGTGAATCTTGGGTGTCACTGTGACTGAACAGAAAGGCACCTAGAGAATTGGTAAAGCCCAGGTTTGGGTGCTTGTGAGGGTATTTTCAAGAGAAGACTGGCAGAGGGAGAGGGAACAAAGTACAGAGGCCTGCTGTTAACGTGGGGGGCATCGTCTGAGAGGCCGGCTCAGGGGTGAAAAGGTGAAAGGAAGGAAAAAGTGTGTTCTCCTGCACACATGAGCTCTCCTGTCTCTGAGAAGACTTTTACCCAAAGGCAACAGACTCTCGCCAGAGGTTCCCCTAGGAGGATTGGGCCTTTGACCTTGCACTGGGGCCATGTCATTAACCCTGTGTCTTGTTCTGAGGTTTCTTAGCAGCTACCAGTTTCCTGGCTCTCCATTCTATAGATGGATATTTAGGCTTTTTCAACTTGTGACCATGTGACCCATATGAGAAATCCCTCCTTGTGAGGCTGGAAGGATGGCTCAGTGGTTAAGACCACTTGCTGCTCTTGTAGAGGACCCAGGTCCAGTTCCCACTGTACACATCATGGCTCATAACCATCTGTAATTAGGTCCTAGGGGTTCTGGCCTTCATGGGCACTGAACACACATGGCACATATACATACATGCAGCCAAAACCCTCATACACATTAAAATAAATCTAAAAGAGCCATGCCTTTAATCCTAGCAAATGGGAAGCCAAGGCAGACTGACCTCTATGAGATAGAGGCAAGTTGGTCTACATAGTGAGTTCTAAGCCAGATGGGGCTACTGTCTCAGAAGATTCTGTCCCAGAAAAAAAATCCTTTTTAGTAAATACATACATACACACGTGCATGCATAATCTCTTCTATTTTAAAATATTTTATTATTTTTATTTTATATGTATGAGTATATTGCTTGGATGTATGTAAGTGCACCTGTGTCACGCACTGCCTGTTGAGGTCAGAAGAGGGCATCAGATCCCCTGGAACTGGAGTTATAGATGGTTGTTACCTGCTACATGGGTGCTGGGATTCAAACCTGGGTCTTCTAAAAGAACAAGCCAGTGATTTTAACTTCTGAGCCATCTCTCTAGCCCCCACAATCCCTTCTAATAAATGCATATGTGTACATATGCATACATATATAGGCATATGTATTTAAATATTCTTTTTATATATTATTTTACTTTTTATTGTGTATAAGTGTTTTGTCTGAATAAGTACACCACATGTGTACAATACCTTCAGAGGTCAGAAGAGGGTGTCTGATCTTCTGGAACTGTAGTTAAGGACAGGTGTTAGTCACCATATGGGTTCTGAGAACTGAACCTGGGTCTCCTGGAAGAGCTGTGAGTGCTCTTAACCACTGAGCCATCTCTCCAGTCCAATCTTTACATATTCTTTTTACTCTATTCCTTTGGAAATGTTGACTGATAGAGAACCTTTCTATAATTGGCAGAATGTGTTCCTCCCAAAGTTCACGACTAGTGGAATTTCAGATTGTGATCTTATTTGGAAACAGAGGCCTTAGGTCAATGACTAGTGACACTAGAAGAGGACAGGATGCAGAACCTTGGGAAAGATGGCCACGTCAAGACAGGTGCGATTCCAGAGATGCTGCTCTTACCAAGGAACAGCAGATACCATCAGGAGCTGGAAGAGGAGAAGAAGGGTAATTGNCAGATCCTCTGGAACTGGAGTTACAGATGGTCAATAGCTTCCATGTGGGTGCTGGGATTCAAACCCAGATCTTTTGTAAGAACAGTCACTGCTTTTAACCTCTAAGCCATCTGTCCAGTTCCATTGGTTGCTTTTAAGAACCTCATCGTAAGGTGATAGAACACAGCCTCTAGCTGGGCTATCTGTGTGAAATCCTGGTGCAGGCCCTTCCAGCAGAGTGCTCTCTGGATATCTACTAATTTCTTGTGCCTTGGTTTACTCCCGTGCAGATTTGGGTAGTCACAGCACCTATGTCTGTAACAGTAACAGGGGTATTTAGGAGATAAAGCAGGAGCATTGATACAGCACTTGGATTCCTGCTATTCAAAGTGTGATCTTCAGACCAGCATCATCAGTAGTCCCTGGTGGCCAGTGAGAAATGCAAAGGTGCAGACACAGACCCAAATGCACCAGGTCAGAATTTACATTTTGATAAAATTTCAAGATTCTTCCCACACACATTAATGTCTGAGAAGCTGGTTTCAAACAGTGTCTGGGAAATGATAAATACTGAATACTGGTGGGTACATCTCAGGGTAGGTCTTATTCACCCATCAGACCCATGAAACTTATTTCTAGTTTTCATCAGTCACCATTTTCCAGCAAGTAGCTTTGGAGTCCCAGGCCAACTGCAACTTCAGCTTTACTGTCTGTGATTAGAGAGTCAGGAATGAATAATTTCAGAAGTATTTCTGGCTCTCTGGGATTTAACAATACTGTTTATTAATTCACATTTTACTAAGCAAGGAGTAAAAAAAAAAACACCAGAATATAGAACTGCATAAGAATAAGGCCTTAGAGACCAAAAATGCAAATGGATAAGGTGAAAGGAATATCTCTCAATTATAACCTTAAATATTAATGGACTAAACTCCACAATCAAAAGACAAAGAGTGGGCTGGAGAGATGGCCTAGTGGTTAAGAGAGCCGGCCGCTCTTACAGAGGACCCGGGTTCGATCCCCAGCACCCACATGGCAGCTGAGAACCGTCTGAAACTCCAAACTGTCTGAAACTCCAAATCCAGGAGAACTCCAGTTCCGGGGGAATCCGACACCCTCTTCTGGCCTCCGCGGCATTGCACGACACCGGTGCATGGGCCTGCATGCAGACAGTACATTCATACACATAAATAAAATAAAAAAAAAGACAAAGAGTGGGAGAATGGATTGGGAAACAGAACCTATCTATATGCTGTCTACAACAAATGCATCTCACCCTCAAGGAGAGGCACCAACTTAAAGTGAAAGGATGGAAAAAATATTCCAAGCAAATGGTACCAAAAATCAAGGAGGAATTGCTATTTTAATATCAGACAAAATAGACTTCAAAGTAAAACTAATCAGAAGAGACAAAGAGGGCCATTTCATCCTTATCAAAGGAACTATTAACCAGGAAGATTTCACAATCATGAATATATATGCACCAAACTCTGGTGCACTGAACTTTATAAGCACAATTCTCCAGGACTTCAAGGGACAAATGAATCCCAACACACTCATAGTAGGGGACCTCAATACCCACTGAGCCCTTTGGACAGGCCAACTGGACAAAGAATAAACAGAGACATCTGAACTGAACAATACAATATATCNTGCTTAGAGCCTTTGGAAGGATCATGGCTCTGCTGATGCTGTTTTTAGACGTTGGGTCTCCCAGATTACATGGGAATAAATTCTTATGGTTTTAAGCTACTAATTTGCAATAATTTGCCAAGGGAGTGCCAGGAAGCTCATAGGCATTATCTGCCCCTGGGTCAAGTTCTCAGACGATCCTGTCTTCTTCCCTAGTCTTTCTGCCTTCTAATCCTTAAATGCAGCCTATTTTTCCACCAGGACTGTGGCTGGGCTTGTGGTTTGAGTCAAAGTCCTGATTGGTACTATCTGTGTTGCTTTGGGAAAAAAAAATTCTGAAGTTCAGTGTTGTTATTAGCAAAATGAGAATAAAGCCCCTAGTATTATCTACATCATGGGTGGGTTATGAGCTCCTATGAGGTGGCTCTGAAAAGATGGTTTTGGAATCTGCATCAACAGTAAGACTGTGAGGTCTTACTGGTCATTATCACAGGCTCCTCGTGAAGTCGTAGACATATCCACAGAGCCTGTGTTAACTTTCTGTTACTCTAACAAATATCTGAGCTAACCAAGTTATACAGAAGGAAGATTGTGGCTCACAGTTTTGGGGGATTCAGCCCATTGCTTTTGGGCCTGTGTTGAGGTAACACATAATGGCAACAGGTCGTGGCAAAATTGCTCACCTCATGGCTGGGATATGTTTTTACATTTTTCCTTTTTTTGTGGTATTTGGTATCAAATTCATGGCTATACAAGCATGAGCTCTACTTTCAGCTCCCATGGCTGGAGTGTGAAATAAAATGAAAAGGAGGGGATAGAGTTCCACCCTCCCCTTCAGAGGCATGTTCCAGCAGCTGGAAGACTTCTCACAGACTTCACCTCTTCAAGTTTCTTCTAGCTTCTAATAGCACCAAGTTGATGGCCAGATGTTTATGCCACTGGTCACTGGGGGAACCTTCCAGATCTATACCCTAGTAGAGCCCTAGGATTTAGATGTACAGGAGAGTTTGGGGCTGTGTAGTTAGCTCCTTAACAGGAGAAATTTGGTATCAAAGAAATGGTGACTTACCTGGGATACATGCCTAGTAAGTGGAAAACTGAACTCACCTGATGGAGAAAGAATTCAGGGCAGGTCTCAGAAATATAAGACTGCTATAGGTCACACAAAATCACAGTTTTTGGATAAAGACAGTGTACAATGGTATTTATTCAGGGCTTCACTTAGGGGGTTATTTATATATTATGCCCTACATTATTTGAAGGTCAAGGGTATGGCTATTTTTGGTCTTTTTGAGGCAGGGTCTCCCAGTAACCCCACTCACTATGCAGGGCAGGCTGGCTTTGAACTCACAGAGATCTGTCTGTCTCTGCCTTATGAGTGCTGGGATTAAAGGCATGCACCACCACACCCGGCAAGGGCTGTGAATTTTTAAGACAAGTGGATTAGGTACAGACACCCAGGGAAAAGTATTGGCAATTCACCATCATGTGATGGAGAGGTTGACAGCCTAGCTGTTGGGCCTGAAGCTATTGACATGCCCATTCTGGTCATCTTGGCCACATCCTAAGAAATAAGGCAGTTACAGATGCAAGGGTGTAGTTAACCCACATGGTTGTCTGCATGGAAGACGGGTCCATTTGTAAAGGAAATAAAGCAAGAAGAGGAAATCCGATGAAACTATTTTTAGATGGAAGCTTCTTTCATTTTCTAGTAAAGAACACTTTGTAAAGAGGTTCTGTGATTGTGCTAAGGAGTATGTTCTCAAATTAAGGTTATGTTTTGCTAGATATAAGGAGAGCTACATCTTTAAATGACTCGGCGGCACGTTTTCACACGACTCAGCACTTGGCAGATTTCAGCTGACAAGCAGGAGCAGGTGGGTGGCTCAGGCTTCAAGCTTGGTGAGATGACCCCAAATGACTTTGTGTGTTCCTGATAGCTGCAAGATAAAATAAGGGTTAATTAAGGGGCTTGGGGAAGGCACAAGTGTTGTTAGGTGTCGGAAGGTGGTACAGATAAATAGGAAGGGCCCTGTGTCATGAAAGCCAGGCTTCATGAGGTGTTGAGAAGCAGGCGGGTGAGGGCGCTTGTGGCAACTCATTATGTCTTTAATATCCAGGAGAGAACTAAGGACTCTTAGTTCATGAAGCTCACACAGACACACATACTTTCATGATTCTGAGTGAGACCTCTTTTCTGTTTTCTGGCTGGGAAACTTCCCAGCCAAAGATTGCCTATTTCCTTTCTGAGGCTGGGAGCCTTTTGAAGCACTTGGTAAAATTTGAAACTTTTCTGGAACTGTTTCAAATTATAAGACTCGACTCCATCTTTCACTCTTTCTCCTAATTCCATTTTCTTCATTAATTCCCTTCCTTCTTCCTCTGACAGTCTGGGTAAAATTTCTGGCACCTGACTCGTTTGCTGGCGTCTGACACCTGCTGGTGAAGGAGAAACCCATTCCTGCCTGCTCTGCTGCCTCAGGAGCCTCCGCTCCCAGCCTCCTGGGATGGCGACAGTGGTCTTTTGAGTCCTTGGGAAGATTATCTCATGCCGGTCTTTTGGGAATGTAAGCAGGTTCAGGAGTCTCATGAAAGATTTTGAAGAATTTCAAGTCTGCTGGTCTTTCTAAATTCTTCTTTGGTCGCTTAATTGTTTGCTTAATATTTTGAACTTGGGGGAATATAATGGTGAGGACAGAATTATGCTTTGATGTTTCTTAGGGAGAAAATGCTGTAGGTTATAATGAAGGAACTTAATAAAAGCTGTCAGGGAATTTGGGAGAATCTCACCTACCTTTAAAGTAGAGTTAGAGTGAGTTATTGGATTTTGGTCTTGTTTATTTGGAATAAAAATTCTATCAGCTTCTCTGATCTCTCACTGGTTCATAAAAGGAAAGATTTGCAAACCAGGGTAAAGGTTTATATATTAACAGTTATCTTCACGCACATTTGTTTTAAAAAGTCTTTACTTCAGGGTTGGAGATGTATCTTGGTGACAAGAGAGCTTGCATAGCAAGAATGACACCCTTTGGGGCTGGAGAGATGGCCTAGCGGTTAAGAGTGCCAACTGCTCTTGCAGAGGACCCGGGTTTGATCCCCAGCACCCACATGGCAGCTGAGAACCATCTGAAACTCCAATTCCAGGAGAACTCCCGTTCCAGGGGAATCCGACACCCTCTTCTGACCTCTGAGGCCTTGCATGACACCGGTGCACAGACCTGCATGCAGACAGTACATTCATACACATAGAGAAAAAAAAAAAAAAAGAAAAAAAAAAAAAGAATGAGACCCTGACTTTGTTGCCCAGAACCTTAAAAAACCCTTGACTTCAGTTGAACCTATGTTGTTTTCTTTCCTCTTTTTTTTTTTTTTTTTTGTCTTTTCAAGACAGGGTCTCCCTGTAGCCCCAGCTGTCTTGGAACTCACTCTGTAGACCAGGCTGGCCTTGAACTCACAAAGATCTGCCTGCCTCTGCCTCCCAAGTGCTAGGATTAAAGGTGTTCACCACCATGCCCGGCTCCTCTTTTTTTTAATGATCCAACACTATTCAAAAAATAAACTGCCACAACAAGGACACGAAATTCATAATGTCCATCATCCAATCAATAATTACAAGGGAAAAGAAAACAAAGCCCCAAAATGTAAGTCAATAGAAAAATAATAAATGACAGAGATGATAGAACAAGTTGAAAATGTAACTAGGAGCAAAGGACCTGTCTCCAGAATGGATCCTTCTTTCCTCTTTTATAATATCACTTTCTCCCACTGATTGTTCCTGTCTTATCAGACATTTCCATTCATCTGTCTACATCGGAGAAGTGAGAAATTAACAGTATAGCAT
Source organism: Rhizomys pruinosus (assembly GCA_009823505.1). Lineage (NCBI taxonomy): Eukaryota > Metazoa > Chordata > Mammalia > Rodentia > Spalacidae > Rhizomys > Rhizomys pruinosus. The sequence goes on from VZQC01004814.1 coordinate 213,465, forward strand.
TCTCCTTTTATCCACGGGGTATACATTTGAAGATCCTTCAGAATCAGCCTCAGTACCAAACCCTATAAGTCTTGTACATACAAATATACTTGTGGCAAACTTTCACTTACAGGAAGCACTTTGTAGCCTCTCTTGGGCACATATAACCAGCACCATTGTTCTTGCTCCTTTGGGCCATTATGAAGTAAAGTAAGGGTTACCTTGTCCCAAGCATTGTGATGTCCTATTTGATCTGATAACCAAGATAGCTACAAAGTGACTAAAGAGTGGGTAGTTTATATAGTGTGGATATGCTGGGTGAGGGATAGTTCATATCCCAGGCAAGATTGGAAAGGATGGCTGAGATTTTATCATGCTGTTCAGAATAGCATGCAATTTAAAATTTATGATTTGATTATTCCTGAAATCTTTCTACTTACTATTTTTGGACCACCATTGACTATTAGTAAATGAAAAGATAGAAAGTAAAAATAAGGATAAAACAGCCCTGGATTATTTTATAACATGAGACCTCAAAACACATATTTGATATAATCAGGCAATGTTTTAAAAAATTATAGCACGTTTTCCAATTTTTTCTTTTTAATTTCTTGTTTTTTTTAAATTTTTTTTTAAATTTTGGAGATAGGGTCTCCCTGTAGCCCCAGCTGTGTAGGAAGCGTCTCTTTTTATGTCAAGCAGGGACCATGCGGCCCTGCTAAGGGGAACAGGGACACACCGCCTGCTTTTCGGACACTGTGGGGGGCTGGCCCCTCCTTGCAGAGACCAGCCAGCTACTTCCTGCAGCCCAACCTAAGTGGTAACTCCAACTTAGGCTCTTAGCCTGGACCCACGAGACTCATGTTCCACTCTTGACCATGACTTCCCACCTGCCCAGAGCCAGGACAGGAATTTCACTCATGACACCAGCTACCCAGGTTGGTGGTCTGCAAAGGGAACCTTTTTCCAGCCCACTGGCCACCTGAACGAAACTCAGGCCTACCTTAGACTGTATGCACTCAATAATTAATAAAAATATTGGCTGGGAACTCCTTGATGGTGTTAATATGGAATTCGATTTACTGGTTGCCGCAGCTTGCTTTTATAAACCAAATGACGACAGTTCCCAGGACCAATCATGAGCCCCCCCAACTCCGTGCTACTGCACACCCTGCTCCACCCAGCATTGCCCACCTAGGCCATGCTGCTTGCTCCTCCCTGGGGAGGAGCCAGACTCTTGGCCTTGCTGTGCTAGTTGGAAATCCAGCCCACAATTCAAGCTGGATTTCCCACACAGCTGGTCTAGAACTTGCTATGTAGACCAGGCTGGCCTTGAGCTCACCGAGATCTGCCTGCCACTGCCTCCTGAGCACTGGGATTAAAGGTGTGTGCCACTATGCTGCCTGGCTCTTTTTGAATTTTCGAGGCAGGACATATGTATGTATGTATGCCTCGCTGGGTTGGAACTCACCAGGCAGATCAAGGTGGCCTGGAATTTGCAATAATCATCCTGTCTCTGCCTTTCCAGTGTTGGGCTGCCAGGCCCGTGCCGCCATGCTTAGCTTCAACCTTAAATTCCATTTTTATTTTTTCCTCTCTCAATATTTGAGTATTTATATAAAATAATATATATTTTTTTCTAACTATTAATCATTTGATTAAAAGTCTTCCATGTAAAGTATTTTCTCTGTGCAATTAGAAAATGGTTTGTTCAGGAATGTGTCACAATTACGTAAATGTCCTGATCTCATCAAATTTGCACTCACTTGTTAGCATCCACTCATAATTCCTCTCTCTATTATACCAACTAATAAAGGTAGAAAGAATGATGGTGTGAGGAAACCAAAACTCTGTCTTTATAGAAAACAATCTGTGTCACCAACTTAACGGCTGAGAAAGAAAAGATACTGCTTTGCATTGTGCAGAGTGTACCAAGAAATACCAGCAGAGAAGTTGGCCCATCTAAACATTAAAAGGAAGAAAAGCATCAGACTGCTACAGGCATCAAGCATCTCTGTGGATCCTATTTGTAACAACTGTTTATAATGAGTCCTAATGAACCTTACCTTCTAGGTGCCACAAAGTTTTAATATGAGAGACTTTCTTACCTCCTTTTCATAGAACAAAGAAAAATATGATGGTAATGAAGTCATTCTCTAATTGTAAATTAGAGCTGACTGTTATAGAGGGAATCTCTTATAAAACTGGTAAAACTGCTTTCTTTAATTGACTAATAGACATAGGAACTGTGAAAAGGATTATACTCTATTCAGAACCAAATATAATTACTAAAGTCTCTTTAAGTTGTGCATTTAAGCAAAATATATATATATTTTTTTTATTAATTTTTTTATTTATTTCTGTATGTGTATGAATGTACTGTCTGCATGCAAGTCTGTGCACCCGTGTCGTGCAACGCCGCGGAGGTCAGAAGAGGGTCTCGGATTCCCCTGGAACTGGAGTTCTCCTGGAATTGGAGTTTCAGATGGTTCTCAGCCGCCATGTGGGNCAGCCCCTGCAAAATATATTAATAAAGGAGAGCTCTGATATCAGCAATGGATTATTCTACCAAGGAGATGTTGGCCAGGGGATCCAAGTCCCCCCAAAAGGTAAAGGCTTCTTGCCTGTAAACTGGGATACCTGCAAGAAGAGAGGCAGTAAGGCCCTGCTGTTGAAGACCTGATGTAAGCATGGGGAAGATGTATTGAGACTGCACTTGCAAGTGTACAATTGTTCTCTGGAATACCAGAAAGTGTTACCAAAGGCCACTAAACCAATAAAGCAAATACTGGTCTTCTTGAGTCAAGCAAGACTCCTACGTCAGCATCAGCTACACCTCACCTGCCTGGAAATACTGTGCAGCAGAGGCAGCCATATGTCTGTATATCCCAAATCTAATTGGCTATTAGCTCTCTCCTTGGAGGAATAACTCACAGCTGATGGCACAAGCTTATATCCTCTAGTGGTTAGTAGATGTTATAAGCCTTAGTAAGACCTTGTCATCTTTTACAGAAAAAACATAATTCATGGATTAGCCTACCATCCAAACATCTGTGTCTATACCAAAGTAACCTACCATAATAATTAGTACTGTCTAAATACCTATATATCTAATTGCTTGTGTTTCATTAGTAGGATTGAAAGGTTATTCCTGGACAAACAGCCCATGAAAGGAAACAGCCAGAACTGATCAGAGTCCAAAACGACATCTCTAGAGAAAGTAGACTGTTTAGTTTCTCATCCACCTGTGCCCCTTTTCTAATCCTAGGGAACAATCTGCAGAAGAGGGGGCATGGTAGAATGTAAGGACTGTGATTGGGGTGAATGGTGAAATTACAGCAATATAGACTGGATATTTATTTGATCAACTTGAATGTGCATACAAGCCCCTCCAGCTGGATAGTGGGACCCTTGGACTGTGTGGGTTTGGGCACAACTGCTTACAAATTGGTTTTACATGAAGGATGCTTGAACTCACATCTTATTACTTATTGTTTAAAAAATGGAATAAAAGAAAGTATAAAAAAGAGAATAATCTGTAACACTCCCTTTTATATTCTGGAAGGTATTTTACAGATTATGTAACCTACCTGCAGGTAACCAGCTGTGATCTGAAGGACAGTGGTTTGTAGTTAAATATACTATATGTTGCAGTATATAAATGCCTTCATACTTTTATACAAGAGCACCTGTTGGGGGAATTGGCAATGTAGCTCAGTTGGTAGAGACTTGCCTAGCATGCACAAAACCTTGAGTTTGGTCCATAGCACTGCATAAACTGGATGTAATTCCACACTGCCTGTAATTCCAGCTATTGTGAGGTGGAGGCAGGAAGGTCAGAGTTCATGGTCATATTCAACTACATAGTGAGTTTGAGGCCAGCCTGGGCTACATGACACTGTGCCTCAAAACAAAAAAAGCACACACATGAGGAGTATATGTAAAAAGCATACATGAGGAGTATATGTAATAAGCATACATGAGGAGTATATGTAAGAAGCACACATGAGGAATATATGTAAGAAGCACACATGAGGAATATATGTAAGAAGACACAGCGATAGGGGAACTGCTGTTGAAGCTTAGAAATGACACACTAGAGATGGGCACTTCGTTTGAGAGGCCTCAGAGTCACTCAGGACCCAGGTCCCTTTGACTTTTCCTTGTTTTCTCAACTCCCAGTATAGAAAGAGGCTTTCTGCAGTTTGGCTCCACCAAAAGTGGAACATAATTGTAATGTCGTTCATCAGCAAAGAGCAAATTCACATTGCAAGATGAAGATTCTGCCAATAAACTTGGACAAACGCTTGCTATACATCATTGTTTTCTACTTTGCTTCCATCCAGCATTTTGCAGAGAATCATTGTCACATGGTCATATGTTCTGAAGACAAAACAGAGTTTTAACCAGGCCATTGTGTATTCTCTGAATCCATTTGGTTCCCCTAAAAGTCATTTGCTATCTCCACAAAAAGTAACTGTACTTCTACTTCCTCCTCCCCAATGATAGGGTATCTAAGCTCAACTGACTTTTATGTTGAATCTCATATTTTGTATGTCTTCCATTTTGTACCTCTCCACTAGTCACAATTCTAAACACTGCCTTTTCTCTGACTTAATCTGTCAGCTTGTCCCAGTGAAAGCTTTCCCTTCATCTTACACTACCCATGCATAAAGGATCTACTGAGCTCTTAGCCAGTCAGGGCTGTGTGGTTGGTAACATCATTTTTGAAACCAATGAAAAACTCTTGATGAAGTTTGGAACAAAATATTCCCTTGATTTTTTCAGTGCTGGAAACTGAACCCATGTAACCAAGCAGTCTACCTCTGAGCTACAGCCTAGCTTAATGTTTTCCAAATATGGTCCATATTGGCTGTATTAGTCAGGGTTCTCTGAAGAAACAGAAGCAACAGGACGAATATATAGCTATATAAAATTTATTGATTTGCTTACGTAACAGAGTTCAAGAAATCCAACAGCAGCTGCGCCGCACTGGAGAGGCTGAGAATCCAGGGAACTGCTCAGTCCACAAGGCTGGATGTCTCAGTAGTCCCAATCTGGTGCTGAAGGCCCGATGGATTCCAGGAGAACTGCCGGTCTCAGTACATGCTGGGATCCATAGGGCTGATCACAGCAGCAAGACAAACTCACTAGTGAGAGAGAGGCAAGCCGCAGGGAAAAAGGGTCCAGCTCCCTTTGCCGTGGCCCTTTACACTGCCTGCTGGCAGAAGGTAACGCCCACATTTGGGGTGGGCCATCCGGGTTGAGGTGGTCCAATCCGAAGATCTTTTTCTCTTGTTTGTTCCTTAGTCCAGTCAAGTTGACACCCAGGATTAACCATCACAAGTACACCCCTTGTCAACTTGACACCCAATAAATAGTCTCTCCTTATGTTATGCTTAAATGTCAATTGCAAACAATGGCAAAGTCATAATTCCACCTAACATGTTATAAGTGTCTCATGTGCAATAGCAAAGCATTATATCTTAGAGTAGGTGGCAATGTCCTTGAGGAACACTTAGTCCTTCAGTATCTAATAACCTAAATATGACAACACTTAACACTTATCTCAGTTGCACATTCAAAAGGGAACAACACAAGTATC
>VZQC01004814.1:229091-260676 GCA_009823505.1 Rhizomys pruinosus
AAAAAAAAAAAAAAAAAAAAAAAAAAAAAAAAAAGCAGAAGAAGAAGAAGAAGAAGAAGAAGAAGAAGAAGAAGAAGAAGAAGAAAGCAGCACTAATCTATGAGCATAAACAAAAATATTTAGAAGCAGTTTGACACCATGTCAATTTAGCAAAACAACAGTACTAGGTGCCCTCTTAGGGCCTGTGATTTCCCAAGCATGGGCTTTTGAACAGCTTTACAGTAGTAGGCAGGGATTCTCTTCTTTGGAGCAGATATCAAACCCTATCAGAAAGGGATTCGTTGCCACCCAAATAGCCACCATTGTGCTAGTGGGCACATCTTGCCTGGAAGGTTGGTATTGTACCATGCAGGGTCTGCCACTGGGTAAGACTTTTTTAATTTTTGTATTTAGTTTTGTATGTGTATGAATATACTGTCTACATGTAGGTTTGTGCACCTGTGTATTACAATGCCGCAGAGGTCAGAAGAGGGTGTTGGATTCCCCTGGAACTGGAGTCAAAGATGGTTCTCAGCCACCATGTGGGTGCTGGGGATCGAACCTGGGTCCTCTGCAAGAGTGGTTGGCACTCTTAACTGCTAGGCCATCTCTCCAGCCCCAAGACTTTAAAAAAAATTTTTTTTTTGGTTTTTTGAGACAGGGTCTCCCTGTAGCCCCAGCTGTCCTGGAACTTGCTCTGTAGACCAGGATGGCCTTGAACTCACAAAGATCCACCTGCCTCTGCCTCCCGAGTGCTAGGATTAAAGGTGTGCACCATCATGCCTGGCAGACTTTTTAAAATGTGTATTTTATTAACTTTTTATGCATTTCATACAAAGCATTCTAATCACCTTTATACTCCCCTCCCCCATCTGTACACCCCATCCCCCCCTACTGAATATCATGTATTCTGTCGTATATATGAAGGCCTACTAAGTCAAGTTAGTGTACCTAGATGTCCCTCAGTACGAGTTCATCCACTGGAGTCTAGTCAGCCTCTCTAGAGTCTCTTCTTGAAGAAAATCATCCAGCTGTGATCAGCTGCCAGTAGCTGTTTGATGAAGTTAGATCCTGCTGCTCATTTCTCCAGTCTGTGCAGGGTTTTTGTGTGCCTGAGTCTGCATGGGTCTTGTGCATGCTGACACCATTGCTGTAACTTCAGATGAGCAAGGTCCCAGGAGCCTGTAACACTCTATCTCCTTATGATCATGCACCTCTTCCCCTGGATCTTATAATCTTCCTGCCCCCCTCTTTTACAATGTTATCTGAGCCCTGGGTGGGTGAATTTTACTGTAGAAATCCTGTCCAGGGACCCACACTCTGAAGACCCTTATTCTCTACACTTTGGCCATTTGTGTTCATCACCTCCTGTTGCATGAGGAAGTTCTGCTGATGAGAGTTGAGAGATGCATCAGCATTCTCTCTACCCCTTGCTCTAGTAGTTCTGTGAGCCTTAGGTGTAGAGGTTCCATTGTACATGTGCCACTTAGGCTTAAGCATCTTACAGATACTTATTCTCTCTGTGTGACCAGTTGTGGAACTGTGTAATAGTCTCTGTTGTCTTTGATGAGTGGTGACCATGATTTTTGTCCATAAATATAAGAATCCATTAGTGTATAGTAAGAAATTATGTTTATCTAGGGATGTGACATACTAAGGGATTTCTCTAGGATCTAGGACATCTCCAGCCATGTGTATTTGGCTATGTTTTCAGTGTCACACATGAGTTCCCTTGAATTGAGTGGACTTAAAAGTCCACTTAGGTAGCTGTTGATTACACCTAAGATAAAAGTGCTATTCTGCCCCAATATAGTTTGCTGTACCAATCACTGTAATTATTAGGCTGTAGAGCTGGGCTGGACAATTGATTGATTTTCTTTCCCTTAGCAGCTTGCATAGTGCTCTCCAAAACTCTGAGAGCTAGCCTTCATGGAGGAGGCTTCCAGGTCAGTTCCAGCTCCATTGCTCCAAGTCCTGTGTCCAAAGTATGTCCTGTCTTCATCAATAGGGTTTTCCTTTTGAGTCCTGGGAAGCAATGAAGGCCTGTGGCAATAGCCTGTGTAATTCTGGGAGTTTCTTGGACTATCTTGACCAACAACTTGAAGGAAGTTTTCTCCTGGCTGGCCCAATTTCTTGTCATATAGCCTTCACTGTGTAAGACTTTCGATGACTTTTCTTCTCCAGCAGCCTGCATAGTACCTACTGTGAAAATTAGACAGCAGGGAAGAATTTTTCAATTCAGGACAGCTTGATCTTTCTATCTCCTGTAACCAAGAGAGCTTTGTGGTGTCTTCAGCAATAGGTTCTCACCATGTAATTCTGGTGGGCAACTGTATTTCTTGTTGCTATGACGGAGTACCTGATACCTGCCACTTAAGGAAGGAAAGGTTTATTTTGGCTCACAGTTTGAGGGGACAGTCCATCATGGCAGGGAAATCGTGTTGGCAGCAGGTTGAGGCAGCTGCTTACATTGCGTTTGTAGTCAAGAAGCAGACAGTGAGGAATGCTCATGCCCAGTTAGCTTTCTCTTTTTCTATGCAGTTCAAGACCCAAACCCAGGGAATGGTGCTCTGACTTTTAGGGTGAGTCCTATCACCTCAGTTAACCTAATCAAGATAATCCCTCACAGGCATTCTCAAAGCATTGTCTCCTAGGTCATTCTAGATTCTGTCAAGGAGACAGTATTAGCCATCATAGCAACCAAGAACAATGATAATAGCCTGTATGTTTGGAGGACAAAGAGTAAATTTTAACTTCCTTATAGAAGACCACTGTCAAATGGTATGATCTGCCATACTTATTTTGTGTCAGGAAAGTTGAAGATTAATGACCTCCAGGGGATGGAGAGATGGGTCAGTGGTTAAGAGCACTTGCTGCTCTTACAGAAGACCCAGGTTAGGTTCCTAGCATCTACATGGCAACTCACAACCATCTGAACTCCAGTTCCAGAGTATTCAGTGGCCTGTTCTGGTCTCAACTGGCACCAGGAAGATGAGGGACACTTCTGAAGACTGCAACTGAGGCTCCATAGGAGTCCAGAATTTAGATCAGGATCTGTGATAGAAATGTGGTCAGATAATGGGAAGATCTGTTGGAAAGCTCTCTCTTATCACTTGGAAATAACAAAAAACAGTATCAACAGGCACTTCAGTGACCAGCAGTCCAGCTATTGGAGAACCAGCACAAATGTTCCTGCTGTGTCTAATAGGGTGGACATAGAGTCCTAGCTATCTGGAGGTTGAGGCAGGATAACTGCTTGAACTCAGGAATCTGAGGCTAGTGTAGGCAACCTAGTGACATTCCACCTCGAATCAAGTCTTAACAAATCCAAAGAGTCAAAATTATTTGTTATACTTTATCAGATCATATCATAGTGGACTAAAAGTAGGTATCAATAGCAAGAATAACTACACAAACATTTGTAGGCTGAACAACACAGTGTGGAGTTAGTAGTAGGCCACTGAAGAAATTAGGGAGGAAATTTGGGATACAGTTATGGCAGTTCTAGGAGGAAAGTTTATAGCTATGCGTGCTTATATTACAATATCATAGAGATCTCAAATAAATAACCTAATGATGCAGGTCCAGGTCTTAGAAAAACAAGAACAATTCAAACCCTAGAGTAGTTGGAAACAAGAAATAATATCAGGGCCGAAATTAAATAAAATGGAGACTAAAGAACAAAGAATCAAACAAAAATGTTATTTCTTTAATCCTAGCACTTGGGAGGCAGAGGCAGGCGGATCTTTGTGAGTTCAAGTCCAGCCTGGTCTACAGAGTGAGTTCCAGGACAGCTGAGGCTACAGGGAGACCCTGTCTCAAAAAGACCAAAAAAAAAAAAAAGTTATTTCTTAAAAAAAAGGACTGATAAAGTTCTAGCTAATTTAATCACAAGAGATATAAAACTCAAATTAATAGATTAAGAAGTCAAAGGGAGCCAGGCTTGGTGGTGCACGCCTTTAATCCTAGCACTCAGGAGGCAGAGGCAGGTAGATCTTTGTGAGTTCAAGGCCAGCCTGGTCTACAGAGTGAGTTCCAGGACAGCTGGGGCTACAGGGAGACCCTGTCTCAAAAAGACCNAAAAAAGAAGTCAAAGGGAGATATTAAAATAGACTCTGGTAAACCAGGTATGCACGCCTTTAATCCCAGCACTTGGGAGGCAAAGGCAGGCGGATATCTGTGAGTTCAATGCCAGCCTGGTCTATAGAACAAGCTCCAGGCCAGCTGGGACTAAAGGGAGACCCTATCTTAAAAAGACCCCCCGCAAAAAAAATAGACTCTGGTGAAAGCCAGAGGAACATTAGGTAATATTTTGAAAAATTATATTTAAAATAAAGCCCTAGAATATCTTGAATAAATAAATAAATCCCCAAACACCTATGACCAACCCAAATTAAAGTCATGAAAAACTTGATAGACTCTTAGCAAGAAATGAGGAGACTAGTAAAAGATCTGAGCATCTCATTTCATTCTAGTCATTCTCTAAGAATTACTTGAAAAATCTTCGTAGATCAGGGTACTGAGAATGCAAGTGTTTACCAAGCCATAGTGACCCCCACCACTCTGTCACCTCCTGCTGTTTCATGAGAACCTCCTTCATTGAGAATCTTTCTCTAGTAAGTTCTAGGAGCTTTGACCTGATTCAGTTACTGCTTTTGCTTGTGGCAACATGACAAACAACAGGAAAAAGTGAGTTGATTATTTTGGGCTCAATTTCCTGGGAATTCCATTCAGAATACGAGAGAGGCAGAGGAGTAGAAAACTGGAACACACACTCATTCTCCCTTCGCTGATCCATTCAGTGAATGTTTACAGAGTTCCCTTTATGTGTCATAGCAGGGAACAGGGAAGCAGGGTGACTGTGTTCCCATGGCTACTGCTGAGGCCAGAGGTGGAACAAAGGACTCGGGCTATATGGTTAGATGTCCGAGTTTCCTACCTCTCGCCCACTGATGTGTCTGGCCTTGAAGACCTCATGAACACACTGGTTTTTGTCTTCAGGGAAGTCTGATTTTCATGGTTTAGGGAAACATGGCCAATTGAAACAAACAAAATGCTTCTGATTCTAAATATAAAGGATGTTTACACTGACACAAAGGGTTTTTTGGGAGGAGAATTAAATTTCAGGGGTTTGGGGCACAAGTATGAAAGCCAACCAGATAATATATCTGCTCTGTGCCTCCCAGGACAGCTGAAGATGGTGTGTGACAGACAGGCCTTGTAATGAGGGCAGAGTGGGCAGGGGCCCACCATTGACAATAGGCCAGCCATCCTATTGTCTTGTCAACCTCAAAATGTCAGCATTTAACCCATCACATCTTGGCCTTGGCTTTGGGCTACTGTTTGCTCTTCAAGGTCCTCTCTGGCCTTGATATCCAGCTTTTTGAAGTTAGCAGCATGGAAAGTACCCCTGTTCTCCTGCAGCAAGATCCTCGGCTACACTGCCAGGGACAGACAATGGACCAGAGTGGACTTGGCTTTGACCGCTTACATTTCTGTTAGAAGCTCGTTATTCTATTTATCAAATCTGTTGACAATGGAGGAGGCTACCTAGAGTGGGTTTTCATATAATTCAGGGAATTGGTGAGCAAAACTACATGTCAAATGAAGAATTAGAGAAAGAGAACTGGATTTGGCATGAGTTGTTCTGGATTCTAGTTGGGGCTCTTGTCTGTTTGGAGGCATAGAAAAATGACTCATTTGTACTTTAGTTTCTTCATTTGAAAGGGTCCAGTGGTAGCTGCCACATCCATGTTCTAGGGATACCATGAGAGAGAAGGTCTGCTTCCCTTGCTATAAGTTGGAGTGTTCACTGTGGTGCAATGAGCACAAAGCGGGTTTGGAAGGAGAGTGGAATTTCTTATAGTTTGACTTCATGGTACATATGTAATGATGTGTGATCTTCATAACAAAATCCTCTGAAGTTGACGTTATTGTCCCCGTTTTTCTCAGAGTGGTTAAGATGACACACTGTCCAGTAACCTTGCTGGAATGCAAGTCCAGGTCATTCAAATGATCCAGACTCTGGTTCTTTGCAAGACATCTGCTCTCTCAATATTAGAAGAGTGAAGATTTTGACTCTAGGTGGTACATTAGTGGCTTTTCTGATTGCATACACAGAGATAAAACAAAAAAAAACCCCCAACAACCCCCAAATTCAGTCTTATTTCTTACTCCAAACAAGACTACTGTGTTAGAGAGAGGATAAGTCAAGCTTAATGCAGACTTCAGAAAGATTCAAAGCTGAAGGTTCCTCAGAGACTGCACCTAAGTGGGTGTTTAATCCAGGAGCATTAGAAAAATGCCAGCTGGCCAGACAGCCATGAGATTCCATAGGGACAGTAAATATCTGTCTGGATAGCCTGAAGCCAAAGCACATGCCATCTGCAGGCAGGAAGGCAGGCAGGCAGGCAGGCAGGCAGGCAGGCAGTCGAAGCCTCTGGTCCAGCTTTACTGCACTGTACTTCCAGCTGGGAAGCACTTCACTTTTTTGCTAGTAAAAGAGAAAACTCTAGATTTAAGGAGATCTGTTAAAAGGGAGCACAGAGAAACTCAGGAAAGGGCTGTGCTAAGTGGAATTATGGCTGCAAACCTCTAAGCATTTTGCTTTCAAGGATTCATGAAAAGGCTTAAGGATTTGGGAATTTCAGAACTGCTTATTACAAGGATGTTTATGATTTTATGTTTGGTCCCCAGACTGCAGGGAGATAAGACAACCACAGAGCATTTGGTACGACTTGTTTTTAACTTAGCTAGTGTTTTTTAAAAATAGTTCTCCACCAAATTAGCTCTGGACACCTGCTGGAGCTTAGTATGTTTGTAGATAGACTTGTTTGCTATCAGCAAAACAACAGTCAATAACAATAAAACACAACAAAACACAAAAATCCCTTCATCCAACAAACCCTCACCACCATTGATTTCCATGCAATCCGACACTCTTAATCCCTTTTTAAGCCACTTCTCTTATACCAAATTATTCAAATAAGGGCAAATGATATTAGATATCTTGAAAGAATGGACCAAATGATTGGCTTGTAAATAGACTCTCTGACAAAGGGGAGAAGGAAGGCAGATGATGTTAGGTGCATGATATATTAATCACTTTACGAGCTTCTCTAATTCCCATGCCAAAAATAGCATCATCATACGGCTGGAATATGGGGATTTGTGATTTTAGTAGACAGGCTCCCTGAGTACTCTCTGCTGTCATTCTGTTTACACAGAGTGAGCGTGGCTAGCTGTTTCAAGTGGTTTGAACATTGTGTTCATTTATGTGACAGATGAAATATAGATGATTAAACGAACAATGGTCAACAAGCCACAAAATAGTGAAAGTCATGTGATGAAGAATTAATGTTTTAAGCAAAATTGAAAGCTATCCACTGCTTAATAGAGGATGTTAAACCTGGATTGAAAAATGAATAGCATTGTAGTGGGGGGGGGCAAAGAAGGGCGAATGGGTCTAGATTTGATTGGGAATTTTTTTTTTTTTTGGTCTTTTTGAGACAGGGTCTCCCTGTGGCCCTAGCTGTCCTAGAACTCACTCTGTAGACCAGGCTGGCCTTGAACTCACAAAGATCCACCTGCCTCTGCCTCCCAAGTGCTAGGATTAAAGGCGTGCGCCACCACGCACAGCTTGATTGGGAAATTTTGTATGAAATGCACAAAGCTTCAATAAAAATTGGCTTTGGGAAAAAAAAAGAAAAATGAATAACATTGATGCTTCAGTGCTCTAGAAGCATTTCAGGCTTATTACAGATCTCACAAAAGTCCATATTGTTTTTATTTTTATTTTGTGTGGTTTTGGTGGTGTTGATGATAATTGAACTCAGTGTCTCACTCATTAGGCAAGTGTTCTCCCAACTGTTCAAATACTCAGTCCATAAAACCCACTGTGTGTGTGTGTGTGTGTGTGTGTGTGTGTGTGTGTGTGTGTGAAGGGATGGATCTCATTCTGTAGCTGAGCTGGCCTCTAACTCACTGGAGTCTTGCTTCAGCCTCCCAAGTGCTGGGATTACAGACATGTACCTCCACAATTGACTTCACTGAAATTCTGACTGCACTGCTTCTCTGACTCTAGCTTGGGAAGAATCTTGCCTTTTCAACTATGCATATGTTTTTGTTTGTTTGTTTTTGTCTTTTTGAGACAGGGTCTCCCTTTTTAGTCCCAGCTGGCCTGGAGCTTGCTATGTAGACCAGGCTGGCCTTGAACTCACTGAGATCTGCCTGCCTCTGCCTCCCAAGTGCTAGGATTAAAGGTGTGCGCCACTATGCCTGGCTCATATATTTTATATAGTAAAGTGGCTTCAAGAAGTCTGTCTTACCAGTGCTAGAGTATATATCATTGAATAAGATACAAATGACTCACCAGTGACTCACTCTGCCTTCCTGAATAATATCGAAGTTTAACTTCCTAACCACTGAACATTCTTGAAATCAAAGCAGAATCTTAAAGTCTGGATGGGCATGATTGTCATAACCACAAAGATATTGTGAATGTTGTGGCTACCACTTATTAAGTATCTGGTACAGAAATAAATACTTTTTTACAGTTTTGGTAAACCTGATAACAGCCCTGTAAAGTGGTTATTATTAGTCCAATTTTATAAGTGTGGAAAAAGGATCTTAGAGTCTAAAAAATGCTGGAATTTGAATTCAAGTCAGCATGATTCAAAATAATGTTCTTTCCAATATATAAGGGGAAAAATAAAGATGGGCTATTCAAGACAAGGTAAAAGATGTTTTGTACAGGAAGTAGCCCAGACCACGACAAACACATTGCTCCCTTTGGAGGACTTTGAAACCTGAGATGTAAATGCAATATAGAAAAACTCATTAACCCTAAATGAAGAGATGCAGGTCATAACTTGCAAAAATTCCATACTCCCACTTCTAAACAGGTGTGGTTTAAATTAACCTCCTGTGGCAGAGTGACAAAAGCTTCTCTGCTGAAAGGACTGGTCAGATACAACAATTTTCAGTGTGCAAGTTCTCTATTGAGTAATTCACTTTTTTTTTTTTTTTTGGGTCTTTTTGAGACAGGGTTTCCCTGTAGCCCCAGCTGTCCTGGAACTCACTATATAGACCAGGCTGGCTTTGAACTCACAGAGATCTGTCTGCCTCTGCCTCTCAAGGGCTGGGATTAAAGATGTGTGCCACCATGCCCGGCTAGGGCCAGTAATTTTTACTAAGTACCTGAGAGTTTCACAAATGCTATTACATTTAAATTATCATCATAAAGTAATTTTCAGTATTTTTTGTAATTGCAATAAAGCTAGACTTACCAAATGAAGTACTCTGGAGTCAAGCCACCTATGATCTAGCTTATTGATAGCAGTTTCTGCTGAGATTTGACATAATTTATCTGCACTATTATTTAAAGATATCAGATGGCATTGAAGTGTATATGTAGTTATCTCATTGTTTTATTTGGTTTTTAACTGTCATCTTGACACAGCCTGAATTGAGGGACTGGTCAGATAAAATTGGCCAGTGAACGTGCCTGTGGGGGATTTCTTGGTTATTAATTGGTGTAGGAGGACCCATCCTACTGTGGGCAGCACCATTCCCCAGGCTGTAGGAAGCCAGCTAAGCTGGAGCCTGTAAGAGAGCCAGCAAGCACTGTTCCTGCAAGGTTTCTGCTTCAAGTCTCTGCTTGACTTTCTGTCCTCACTTCTGCAATGATGGATGTGACCTGGAACTCTAGGGCCACATGTTCCTCCCCTAAGTTGCTTTTGGTTATGGTATGTGTTGCAGAAAGAGAATAAAGCTAAAACACTTCTTGAACATGTCAGTCATGAGGAAATAAAGCTGTCTTGATAGGCAGTTTTATCATTGTACAAAAACCTGAACAGTATAACTCTTCCAAATAAGGTAGCTACTATATCCCCAGGTGATATAGTTTTTTTTTTTCTTCTTTTTTTCTGGTCTTTTTGAGACAGGGTCTTCCTGTAGCCCCAGCTGGCCTGGAACTTACTATGTAGGCCAGGCTGGCCTTGACCTCACAGAGATCTGCCTGCCTCTGCCTCCCAAGTGATGATATTAAAGGCCTATGCCACCATGCCCAGCCCAGGTGATACAATTTTATGAAAGCATTTTTGTGAGCACAGTCTAAGATTTTTTTTTTTTGTCTTTTTGAGACAGGGTCTCCCTTTAGTTCCAGCTAGCCTGGAGCTTGCCTATGTAGACCAGGCTGGCCTTGAACTCACAAAGATCCACCTGCCTCTGCCTCCTGAGTGCTAGGATTAAAGGTTTGTGCCACCACACCTGGCTATAGTTAAAATATTTAAAAAATTATTATTATATTATACTCTGTTTTGTCTGCACGTAATTAAGTGTACCCACATCCTGCAATGTCCATGGAGGCCAGAAGAGGGTGTTGGATCCCTTGGAACTGGAGTTACAGATGGTCGTTAGTCACCGTATAGGTGTTGGGAACTGAACCTGGGTCCTCTGTAACAGAAGCCAGTGCTCTTAACTGTGGAGCCATCTCTTCAACACTGATAGATAAAATCTTGAAAGTCAACTTGACAGAATTTGGAATCTTCTAGGAGACACACCTCTGGGTGTGTTTGTGAGGATGTTCCAGAAAGTTTTGACTGAGGAAGACCCATGCTGTATGTGGGTGGCACCATCCCCTGTGCTGGGGTCCTGACTACAGGAGGAAGCCAGCTGGGCACTCACGTTCATCTCTTTCTGCTCCAGGATATGGATACAATGGGACCTTCCTCCCTGTCCTGGACTGTGATTCCTGCCTTCCTGAACAATTTTGAAATACTAAATCCTTTCTTAAGCTATCTTCGTCAGATAGTTTTTCACATTAATGAGAAAGTAACTAATACAGAGTTTGTCTTTGTGCAAAATGTTAACACATTGCTGTATTTGTGCGTTGCTTTTGCAAAAATATTTATTATTGACTTTATATTTTCCTTTAAAAAATTTTTTTTATTAATTTTATTTATTTCTGTATGTGTATGAATGTACTGTCTGCATGCAAGTTTGTGCACCCGTGTCGTGCAATGCCGCGGAGGTCAGAAGAGGGTGTCGGATTCCCCTGGAACTGGAGTTCTCCTGGAATTGGAGTTTCAGATGGCTCTCGGCTGCCATGTGGGTGCTGGGGATCGAACCCGGGTCCTCTGCAAGAGCGTCAGCGCTCCTAACCACTAGGCCATCTCTCCAGCCCCTATATTTTCCTTTTTTATAGAGAGAATTCACACTCTGCAGAAGTCTTTGTATACTTGTAGCCAAATCAAAGTATTGAAAAATTTTGTCAGGTCCATTTGTCACCCATTTGATACATAGTAGAACCATGTATGTGGTAAACATTTGAGGTGTCACTCAGTTAGGTTTATGCAGACTAAGTTATCCCTCAGTTGCTTAGTGTAGGGTTGAAAGTAATCCTATTTTGGCTTATCTGAAGTCATATAAGCTTGGCTAAAGGCATTACTTCACCTTTATAACATTAAAAATTATAAAGATGACATAGTCAATAGACTGCATTTATCTTGTGGTAGATGTTATCACAAGACTTTTAATAGTTAGAATCTTTATTTACTGTTCTAAAGCCAATAAAACCTTTTCTGTTTTAAATCATCCTTCCCAAAGTATTTAGGTCATATCTTTATTATGTGTGTAATACCACCTCTTTAGAACCTTAGAACCAACAGATGTTGGTTGGCTCAATTATAAAAAAGTGCCCTTTGATTTAGGCCTCAGTGACTTAGACTTCATCCCTGTGACAAATACCTCAGTAACAATAAAAAAAAAGGAAAAATTTAATTTTGGTTAATATGGTTGTACAGGTTACAGTTCATGGTTGGCTGGTTTCATTGTCTATGATAGGCAGAATATTATGGAAGCTTGATTCATGATGTCCAGGAAGAGAGAGAGAGAGAGAGAGAGAGAGAGAGAGAGAGAGAGAGAGAGAGAGAGAGAGAACACACTAGCGGGCTGCTTCTTTCACCTGGCTCTGTTCCATTGTGCTCCATCACGGCTTGCTGACTGACCTCACGGAACTATTCATATTTCGGGTAGCTCTGTGTGAACCCAATGCAGACCGGCTCCCAGCCCCCTGATCCTTCATTGTGTTTCTTCCTGTTCCTATTCTACTTAATGTCTGTCCTTTATTACAGATACTTACATTTATTCATTCATCCATTCCTTCACTCAAGTGTTTAACAGACACATTCTAAATACCAGATATTCTTTAAACTGTAGTTGATAAAACAGTAAGGCACAGACCCTGGTTCAGGGAACTCGTATTTTAGTGGGCAAGGAGAATGTGTCATTGGTATCCCAGAAGCAGACAGATGGCACAGCCATTGGGTAAACGGAAAAGAATGTAACAACAAAACTGTTCACAAGCCGGGGCAGGGCAGGATACACAGAACTCAGAGGAGAAAGTGGGATCTAGGAGCTAGTAAGGCATGGCTTTGGAAGGCTTCTGGAACTGGTAGTGAGAGAGCAGGTTAGAGTGGATTCCTAGGCGGAGCCGATGGGATTGGCTACGTCTGAGATGAGGGAGATGGGTGAGGGGTAAACGGCCATCCTGACTCTGCTGTTGTCTGATCTCATTGTTTAGAGATGTTTACCACTGACCGAACCTCACCAGAGGCCAGGAGAAAAGAAATCTCGCTGAGCCTGTCTTTGGAGGCGAGCCCTCTGAGATCAGAAGGACTGGAGGAGCGAGCGGGGAATTTGAGGGACAGATAGAAGAGCTTAAGCAGAGTTCCTTTCTCTTGCCTCTGTAGATCCATTCTCCACCAAGTTTGTGTCCACAGCATTGATGTTGATGCCCTCAGAGTAGGTCTGTTCTCAGCTGAAAGCTGAGCTTCCGATGATCACCAGCACCTTTCATGTAAGTTAACGAGGTTGTGAGGGAGACAGACGTTCATTTAAATCAAATGTAGCAGCTGGAGCATGGTGCTGCACACCAGCACTGGGGAGGCGGAGGAAGGCAGATCTCTGTGAGAGCGAGGCCAGCTGGGGGTACAGGAAGACCTGTCTCATAGAGCCCCCCTTCCCCAATGCAGCTTCTGTATTTTCTCCATGAGCACTCTCGAAACGGTAGCCTGTAATCGTAGCTGCTTGCACTCAGCAGGCACTGGCGTCTTCTGCTGGCATCTCCCCTGGTGGTATGGACTGAATGTGCCCATTGCCAAGCTCCAAGCTCATGTCTTAAATCCCTCCCTCCCGGTGTGATGGTGTTAGGACGCAGGGCCCTTGAGATATCATTAGGATTAGATGAGGTCCTGAGGGTGGGATTAGTGCCACTGTAAGTGTGATGGAACAATGCATTTCAGCCCCCAGCTTCCTGTTATGTGATGATGCCACTGTAAGTGATGGAACAATGCATTTCAGCCCTCAGCTTCCCATTATGTGATGATGCCACTGTAAGAGTGATGGAACAATGCATTTCAGCCCCCAGCTTCCCATTATGTGATGATGCCACTGTAAGAGTGATGGAACAATGCATTTCAGCCCCCAGCTTCCCGTTATGTGATGATGCCACTGTAAGAGTGATGGAACAATGCATTTCAGCCCCCAGCTTCCCGTTATGTGATGATGCCACTAGAAGTCAGCATTCTTCATGGAAGGGGGGCTCTCATTAGAACCCAGCCATAGTGACACCCTGATCTCAGACTTCAGCTTCAAGAACAGTGAGGGGGCCTGGAGAGATAGCTCAGCAGTTAAGAGCACCAATGCTCTTGTAGTGGACCCAGGTTTGATTCCCAGCACCCACATGGAGGCTAAGAGCCATCTTTAACTCCAGTTCCAGGGAAATCCAATGCCCTCTTCTGACCTCTGTGGCATTTCACAACACTGGTGCACCAACCTACATCCAGACAGTACACTCATACACATAAAAAATAAAAAAACAAAAAACAGTGACAAATACATCCCTGTTTCTAAGCCAGCCAGGTTATGGTGCCTCATTGTACTATTGTAAACTCAGATACCCACTTGACCAGAGGGTGAAGTGACTCTAATACTATTTCCTGCTGGGACCCAAGTCTTTGGGTGTTTTGTTCTAATTGAGTTGTAGTGTTCCATTGACCTGGGCTATTGGTCAAGAGGGTCTTAGAGAGGTCCTAGTGAATCCTTGTCTTTCAGACATAGTCAATCCTGTTCCAGCTGTATAGCAGGAATCTAATTTCCTCCTAGTAATTGAGATCCATTACCCTGGCCAGTAGAATGACTTTCTTACTCTGTCAGTTAATTCACGGGCATGAGAATTTCAGAAAAGCCAAAGGGCAACCTTAGAATTCATCAGAATGATGACTGTATTTACTGGAAAAAGCCTGCTTTCCTTGATACCAAAATGTCCAGACCTGTTGAGTTCAAAATCATGGTGACAGTACACAGAACTTCTCTGAGCTGTGTAGACAAGATTGAAAAATATTTTTGATTAATTTATTTTTATTTTATGTGTATGGATGTTTTCCCTGCATGTATGTAGGTGCACCCATGTGCCTGTGGAGGACAGAAGAGGATGTCAGGTGCCCTGGAACTGTAGTTAAGGATGGTTGTTAGCCACCATGTGAGTAGTGGGTCTTCTGCAAGAACAACCCATGCTCTTAACTACTGAGCCATCCATCTCTACAGCCTCCCAGACAAGATTTAAAAACACACACACAAAAAAACCCCCAAAAACACTTTTTTTTCTATTACTTCTCTAATTTACTTTCCCTAAGTAAAATATCTTTTTCAGACTAGGCAACCACTCTATAAGTTTAATTTCTTCTTTCTCTGCTTCTCTTTGAGTGTCTGGTATAGTGTAAAGAGACTACTATGGGCATTGGCTGAAGTGAGAATTTTTATTTGGTTATTTGATTTTTCATAATTCAAATTTGTAACTTACTTGATTCTTGGTTGAGTAACTTCCTAAGGGAAATGGTTTCACTTCCTCGCTTCCTTGAATGAGAATATTATAGCAAATACCTCCCATCTGCTAACCTTTTTGTTTTTTTTTTCATACATATAAAAGTTTCTTGCCTAAGCTACATGAAATATTCTATGGATAATGAGCCTTGCGTTTTCCCAAGTGCATGGTGTCTTTAAACATGAGTGAATCAGTTGCTAAAATATTTATAGTTCAATCAACATACACAAACTTGAAGAATGGTCAAATGGTGTCAGCAGATCGAAATCTGAAACAGCCGGAGAACTAGATGCCTTATATAATGAAACGCCATCCGTTCTGAGCTCCTGCTTCCATGTTTAGAAATGAAAACTTTTGTTGTTCTTTGGCAGAAGCAGGGCATACTACCAACCAAAAGTGCCATCTGGGCCAGAATCCTGGGAGTGAGGGGAAGAGAGAGAACAAATGGCAGATCAAAAGTTTGGATCTGGATGATGCGCTTTTGATTTCAAAGACTGTTCCGTGCCTGGATCAGTTTGTAGATGGTGAAGCATGATGATAATGTGCCTTAGTGTGTACAGAGGAACATCGGGTTACTAGAGGAGAAGGCAAGGCAGTTAAAGTGAGAAGGGAACATGAAGGAAACTGACCAGTAGACCAGAACCAGAACTCCCATGGCAAGTGCTCTAAGGTGAGGGGGGCGGAGAGCTGGCACAGTGGTTAAGAGCCCTGGCGTCTCTCAGAGGAGCCAGGTTCAATCCTCAGTATTCACATGGTAGCTCATAACCATCTGTGACTCCAGCTCGAGAGGATATTATGCCCTCTTCTGGCCTCTGTGGTTACTGCATGCATGTCATGGCATAGGGCTTGGAAGTTGGGGCTTGTTATATTACCTGCTTGTAAAAGAGAAAAGGAAGAACTATTTTGCTGTCCACTCTTAGGACTGTAAGCTGCAAAGATTGTCCCAACCTCAGTATTACTCCCGTAAATATCAATACAACAAGCACACTTTATAGTTAAAGCAAGATGTTAGTCTAGAAGTAAAAGTAAATCCATTAGGAACATGAATAAGGCTTTCCATTTTCAAAACTAAATGGGGTGATGGTTAAACATACCTTATTTTCTTCAGGTAGCATCTAGAAATACTGAGTAAGCTTGAAATTACTCATTTTAAAATAGATGCTGAGCAGAGATGTCTCCACAGTCAGTCCATCTATTGTAGCATCTTATAAAACATCCAGCCTTGCAATGAATGGTTAGTTCCAGGCTAGGAAAGATAAGAAACATAATCTTCTGTCCCAATACCTTTGTCAAAGGGGAAACCAGGATCCATCATTGTCATCTACTGCACTGCAGTGTTTTCACCTTCATTTCCTGAGTAGAAAGACTTTTTTTGGTCATTGTATCAATGCTCTTTTTATCTAGGTATAGGAAGAGCTCTGCAGAGCTGAAGGTAGCTATAACCAATCAAACAGCTTAACTTAAGAAAATATTTTATTTATTATTTTTATTTTATGTGCATAAGTGTATTGCCTACATGTATGTAAGTGCATCCAGGTAATGCAATGCCATCGGGATCTGAAGAGGGCTGGATCCCCTGGAACTGGAGTTATTATACATGGTCATTAACTACCATGTGTGTTCTGGGGACTGAACTTGGGTTCTCTGCAAGAGCAGCCAGTACTCCTAATTGATGAGCTGTCTCTCCAGCCCCCAAACAGCTTAACTTTAAGATGCTTACAGGTGTGTTCCTAAGTTTTAGGTATGGAAAGATTCAATGACAGAATATAAATTGTGAGAACTGGGCTGGAGAGATGGCCTAGCAGTTAAGAGCACAGACTGCTCTTTCAGAGTGCCGGGTCCTCTGGCAGGTAGGGCAGGGAGGAGAGCTGGGCCAGCCTGTCTCTCCTCTGGGGCTGAGTGGGATAGTGAGTGTCGTGTCAACGACCCGAAAAGAACCACACGGGGGGGGGGGTTGGGAGTCTTATCAAAGCAAGGACTCACTTTATTGCATCAGGCAGCTGCTTATGTTTGCTCAGTGGGAGGGGTGGAGAAAAGAAGGCGGGGGAGGAAATATGTAGAGTGGGGAGATAGCTTTGGGCCAATAGTAATTCACCACATCAGTTGTATCTGGGTAGAGGCGCTTTTAGGTTGGGCTATGCTGAGTCACTCCTATGTGGAAGTGACCAGCCAAAGACAGGTCGCCAAACTCCAGTCAGGTCAGGGGATTACAGTAGGCCACATTCTCTTTCACGCCATGAGTATGGAGGGCCCACAGGGCCCAACAATTCCCCCTTTTGTTTTTGTAATGAAGGAGGAGAAGCATAGCCCCTGTCTGAGGTTGTCTATTCTTGCAAACTCAGTCTTACCTGTCTTTGGGATACAAACAGCTAAGGTTTTGGCCTCTGTCTTAGGTTGGCTGAGTGCAGAAAGATCTTACCCATCATCAGGTGCTATGACTCTGGTCTGCCGAAGAGCCTCTCCATGCCCTGTCTTAGGTTGCCCCAGTCTCTCTGGGGTCTTACCTGTCATTGGTCACATGGAGGATGGGGGTCGGGTGATTGTATGAAGATGACCATTCATAAGACTCTGGCTCCTGGTTAGCAAGCCTGTGATAGTGGACCTAGGCCTGATGTAACTTTACTGCATCTAGCCTCCCCTGGATAAATTGAGTGATTTAGTTAATCACACAGGGCCCAAGGGTAAGAATTAGGAGGAGTGTAAGAAGGGGTCCAAGCAGAGGGAGGAGGTAGGGCAGGAAGCCGTGCAAGCTGGTCCACAAGGGATTTTCTTGAAGTTCTCTATTTTGTTTTGGACAATTCCAGATCCAGCCTCCAGGCATTGTCTGGCCACATTGGGGTCTCCTAGTCCCTTGTCACTGGGTGGGACGAGAGCCAGCAGCAGGAGGAGCAACGTCACTGTCATCCTGGGCCGCTCCTGAGGGAAGAGCAGAGGGGCCATCTTCAGGGGTGAAACACTCCCTGGAGGGGTCATTATCATTGTCTCCCTGTTGGGGGAAATATTAGCTATAGGTGACAGATGAGGACCAGTGTTTCTGAAAAGGGGATGTATGCCTGTCTTCCTTGGAAAAGTTTAAAATATTTAGGGTGATCATGTGGGGGCATGGACTCCCCCTTTTGTTTTTGTAATTGAGCCTTGAGGGTTTGACCAGTGTCTGTTTTGAGTCTTTTCTCCGGTTTGGGCAGATGTCCAGCAGGCGTGTGAGAATGTGTCAACTGCCAAATGGGGCATAATGGGTAACATCTATCTGCCAGAGGTGGTTAGGCTGGAGACCTCGGGGATTATTACCCGAGGTATGGAGAGGGGGGGATCTGGAGGAAGGGCTGGCAGGACCAGCAGGTGTGGACGATCTTTTTTAGATCTTTAACTGCTACGTGGGGGTATTTATGCCTAAGTCCCCTCCAGTTTGTATGAGTTAGTTGGTGGCAATTAAATGTTCCTTAAAATTCTTTCACTAGACTGTGACTTCAGAGAAATCAAGTCCATTAATTTATATTTATTTATTTGTATTTCTGTATAAATCTCTACTGAAATACCTCCACATAAATGTATACTACTTATTTCAAACATATCACTATAAATCTTATAAAGTGGGTTTATAACAATCAGTCCTTGGAGGTGGTTTTTTCCAGGCCTGGCACAAAACTCTGTTTTAAAGATGCTTTACTTAGTTGTTAAATGTTTTACAACACACATTTAACCATACTTTAAATTATATCTAAATTAAATATGATTATTGCTTAGAACCAATGTTAGTTTTTGTCTCAGGCATTGAGGGAGTATAGTTGATAGTGGTACCATACACCCATAAGGTAGCTAACTGTAATAGCATTTGTACAATCAGTAATTTTTTTTTTTGTCTTTTCGAGACACGGTCTCCCTGTAGCCCCAGCTGTCCTGGAACTCACTCTGTAGACCAGGCTGGCCTTGAACTCACAAAGATCCGCCTGCCTCTGCCTCCAAAGTGCCGGGATTAAAGGCGTGCACCACCATGCCTGGCACAATCGGTAATTTTTTAACTAAATAGAGCTGCATCTGAGTTGGAGGGGCCAGTTCCAGCTTGGAGGATTTTTAGAATTGTACAAATGCATATTAACATTTACATAAATCCAATTAAAGATTGTTAACACCAAAAGGCATAAACCAAGTTTTGTATAGGTTGAATCTGTAAAGTGAATTATAGTTGACCTTTTTAAAACACAGAAGTTAAACAAAATGCTCATATATCCATACACATATGTGTGCATGCACACATACATACAAGCATACACAAACATATGTACAAAGGAAAAAAAGTGAGATCTATCGGTGGGAAGAAAGTCCTTGGGCAAGAGTGCCCCAGACTTTATGCTTCCCAGTGAAACACAGAATACTGTAAAGCCAGCCCTTCCCCCACCAGCCATTCGCTGTTTCCAGAGCAGGAGAGGGGCACAGAACAAACATTGGCATATTTTGCCTATGGTCTTTTCAAGGCAGAGCCTGCCCATAGTCAGAGCCAGCCTGGTAGACTAGGCTGGCCTTGAACTCACAGGCATCCACTTGGATTAAAGGCCTGGGCCACCAAGCCAGGCTCTACAAGTCTGGAATTTACCTTGGAGACCCTCTGAGTGACCCCAGACACGGGATTCAGTAGGGCCCTCATTTAACTTCTTCCATGCCGCCAGGCCAATCGCCCTTACTTGATCTTGATAAGGGGCCAGGATGGCAGCCTGTTAGGTAATGGGTATGGGCGGCTGAGTGTTCTGGTTACGCTCTCCCAGTACCGAACAACTCTCCCCGGGACTCCCGCCTCCGCCCAGGGAGAGTTGCATAGGGCCAGCGAGAATGGCCTTGACCAACCGGTACCAGTCCCAGGCCACACACGCCTGGTGGGCCAACCCTTCAAGGATGGTCTCCACTCAGGGAGAGTTGGGGCCATCCTCAGTCACTGCCTTCTTGAGGTAGTCTCCCAGGGGCACCAGGCCGCTGGGTGGTTACCTCCCGGGTTGACATTAACCTGGTAGAGGGCAGAGGCACTGCATTTGAGGAGGGAGGGTGCGCCGATGGGGCCTGAAAGGGGTTGGTCTTCGGATCACGTGGCGGCGGCCAGGGAGCGCCCCTGAAAGGATTGAGGGGAGGATAAAGGGGTTGGGGTTGCTAAGGGCTCAGGCACCCTGTCTGGAGTTTGATCCAGGGCCCGATATGT
The DNA here is from genome assembly GCA_009823505.1 of Rhizomys pruinosus. Taxonomy (NCBI): domain Eukaryota; kingdom Metazoa; phylum Chordata; class Mammalia; order Rodentia; family Spalacidae; genus Rhizomys; species Rhizomys pruinosus. The sequence continues at coordinate 249,140 of VZQC01004814.1, forward strand.
CCGGCTCCCTTGGAGGCAGAACTTCCAAGGCCTTTTTTGGAGGCTGAGGGGGGAAGGAACCCTTCAGGGCTGAGACAGTGCCCCCAGAGGAGGGATCTCTCCTTTTCTGAGAGGTCTAAGTCCCTACTATTGAGTAGAACTTAGAGGGATTCTAGGGCAGGGTTAGGTTTGGAAGCGGACTTCCCCATAATTTTTGGAAGTACACTCACCCGCAGAATGATTGGCCTGTGAGTGAACTTTGCAAAGGAAGCCATCCTCACATGGGGCACCAGCTTGCTGGGTCCTCTGGCAGGTAGGGCAGGGAGGAGAGCCAGGCCAGCCTGTCTCTCCTCCAGGACTGAACGGGATTGCGAGTGTCAAAGACCCGAAAAGAACTACACAGGGGGTCGGGAGTCTCATCAAAGCAAGGACTCACTTTATTGCATCAGGCAGCTGCTTATATTTGCTCAGCAGGAGGGGTGGAGAAAAGAAGGTGGGAGAGGAGATACATAGAGTGGGGAGATAGCTTTGGGCCAATAGTAATTCGCCACATCAGTTGTATCTGGGTAGAGGCGCTTTTAGGTTGGGCTATGCTGAGTCACTCCTATATGGAAGTGACCAGCCAAAGAAAGGTTGCCAAACTCCAGTCAGGCTCAGAGGATTACAGTAGGCTGCATTCTCTTCCATGCCATGAGTATGGAGGGTTCACAGAGCCCAAAAGCAGAGGACCGGGGTTTGATCCCCAGCACCCACATGGCTGCTGAGAACCGTCTTTGACTCCAGTTCCAGGGGAATTCTGATGCCCTCTTCTGACCTCTGCAGCATTGCACAACATGGGTGCATAAACCTACATGCAGACAGTACATTCATACACATACAAGAATAAATAAAAAAATTAAAAAAATTGTGAGAACTTTGAACAAGAATGAACAAAAGGGGTTCAACTATTATTTATAGCTCCTAGATACTGAAAAATAATCTATTTCCACTTCTTTTGTGGGGGTGTGTGGTTGGGAGAAAGAGTCTGGGTTTTGCTATGAAGTTTAGGTTGGCCTTGAACTCTATCTGTATCTCATATTCTCAAGTATTGAGATTACAGATGTGCACCATCATGCCCAGCTCAGTCTTTTTAAAAAATATACTTCTTGGACAACTTCAAGAATCTTTAACTGTTTTAGTAGTTAGCAGATAGACTACCCTTTTTATATTTATTTTATGTGTATGAGTGTATTGTCTGCATGTGGGTAAGTGCACCTGGGTTATGCAATGCCCTTGGAGTCAGAAGAAGGCATTGATTTTCCCTGGAACTGGGGTTACAGATAGTTGTTAGCCACCATGTGGGTGCTGGGAATAGAACCAGGATCCCCTGTTAGAGTAGTCTCTTAACCACTGAGCTATCTCTCCAGCCCCCGAGTGAGCAGATAGAATATTCTTGATCTGTGGCTAGGAGTGGAATTTTCTTTTCTTTTCTTTTTCTTTTTTTTTTTTTAAGACAGGGTCTCCCTGTAGCCCCAGCTGTCCTGGTACTCACTCTGTAGACCAGGCTGGCCTTGAACTCACAAAGATCCGCCTGCCTCTGCCTCCCTAGTGCTAGGATTAAAGGCGTGAGCCACCATGCCTTAAATTTTCTAAAGACTGCTCAACACTTTACCCAGACTGAGAAAGTATACTGGAAATACACTTTTTCAAAATGATTTTTTTTTTATTTTTTTGTCTTTTGGAGACAGGGTTTCCCTGTAGCCCCAGCTGTCCTGGAACTCGCTCTGTAGACCAGGGTGGCCTTGAACTCACAGAGATCTGCCTGCCCCTGCCTTCCAAGTGCTGGGATTAAAGGCTTGTGGCACCATGCCAAGCTCCAAAATAATTTTTAGGTTAGGGAATGAAATGAGTTTCATTAAGACATTTTCATACAAATTGTATTTTGTTCTAAGTTTTCCCCCTTCTCCTGGATTGTCCACATTTTAGACACAAGACTCTATGAAATTTTCTTTATCTGAGTAAAAGGAAATGTTTTAGAGCCCATTTCAGCTTCTATTAATTTAGATATTTAATATTTGAGTCAGAACTTATATCTGTGAAAATTTCTGCTTGATTTTTCACAGGCAAAGAATAATATATTTGAGGCTGGAGAGATGGCTCAGCAGTTAAGAGCACCGACTGCTNGAGAGAGAGAGAGAGAGAGAGAGAGGTGAAGGCCAGAAAAGGGCACTGGGCATCCTCTATCACTCTGTCTATTCCTTTGAGGCAGAGCTTCTCTCTAAACCTGGGTCTCCTATTTTATTTTTTTATTTTTGGTCTTCTCGAGACAGGGTCTCCCTGTAGCTCCGGCTGTCCTGTAACTCAATTTGTAGACCAGGCTGGCTTTGAACTCCCAGAGATCCACCTGCCTCTGCCTCCCAAGTGCTGGGATTAAAGGCATGCACCACCATGCCCAGCAAGAACCGTCTTTAACTCCAGTTCCAGGGAAATCCTATGCCCTCTTCTGACCTCCGCAGCATTGCATGACATGGGTGGACCAACCTACATGCAGACAGTACATTCATACACATATAAAATAATAAATAAAAATAAAAATAAAAGAATAATACATTTATTTTTGAGGAAAATTCAATGAAGTCTCTAGAACTTCGAAATACTTAGCATGGATACCCAGCTCCTTCACTGCACACCTGGGCTGCTGCTGTGGACACCCAGCTGCTTCTCTTTTCATTCTTCCCTTTCCCCCATGTCACTCAGCAGCCAGCCACTTTAAAATATGGAAATTCAATCTCATTAGTTGTCTCCTTAAATCTCCTAATAACTTCCTGTCCTACTGTGACTAAAACCCTCCTTGTATTTTGTTTACAAAATTATAGAGCACTAAGCTTGCACTTACATGCAGAACTCACTCACAACTCTCTGTCCTTCCCCTAGGGTGGCGTTTGGGCCGGAAACACACCAGTCTTATATCTTTCCTGGGACTTTGTGTATTTGCTTTTGGGATGTTCTTCTCTCTTATTTGAATGCCAAACTTTATTTTTTTAAAAAATTTTAAACGATCATATATCCATTGAACATAAGGATGAGTTTCATAGAAACCATTTTTATGCCAGTATACCATGTAGTTTGGCTCTAGTCACCCCCCGACCATGTTCTCCCTTTTCTCCCCTTTACCCCTCCTGCTAGGCCTCTTCTTCCCAGATCATCTTTTTTTAACTTTCAATAAATGATTTTATATATGTATATAAAATTTAGAACCAACTAATGAGAGAAAAAGTGATGCTTACCTTTTTTAATCTGGCTATTTTGCTTAACATTGTGATTTCCACTTGCATCCATTTCTTTCTTTCTGGCTGGATAAAACTTCAGTGAGTAGGTACACCACCTTCCCTTTTTGTATTCACCTGCTGCTGGACACCTAGGCTGATCCCACCACACCTACAAATAACTATGAACGTGGGGTAGAGAGAGCCTTTATTCACTGCTGGTAGGAATGTAAACTGGCTTAGCTACTATGAAGATCAGTGTCAAAACCAAACCAAACCAAACCAAACCAAAGCAAACACCAAACCAAATCAAACCAAACCTCAACAAAGGTAGAACTACTGTGCACTCCAGCTATGCCACTCTGGCATACACTGAAGGATTCTAAACACACCACAGGGAAGCTTGCACATTTCTGTTTCTTGTAGCTTTCTTTTTTAAGTTCAGATGTTGGCTGAAGTCACCACTCATTTCTCAGAGAAACCTTTCTTGCCCATTTTATCAGAGATCCCCCCCCCCCGACACACACACACCAGCCCTTGTTTTTCTTTCATTCTCCGAATATAGATCAAGTTAGGAGCAGCTGATACCCTAGAACCCTGAGGTAGCTTCTGGGAACCACGTGGTCCTCATTCCTAGGGCCATCTTCCCAAGTGTGAACCCAGATGCCTGTGGGATAGGCGGCCAGTGGGGTTTGGAGGAAATGTCAATAGGACCTGGGTGCACAGTCCTGGGAGCACAGATACTCAGGGCCACTTGTGATGTTGTCAGAGTAGGGAATGGGTGTGAAAGATTATATGCTAGGGCTGGATTCAGATAATCAGAGGAATCTGGGAACTCTGAATTGAATTTAAATTTATAGACCATTGGAAGGAATAGTTGATAAGGAGGAGAGGGCATTGTTTTTGTTTGGAGGTGTGTGGACTGAACTCTTGGCCTTTGAATGCTAGATAAGTGCTCTACCACTGAGCTACATCTTCAGCTCAAGAAAATATTTTAGGTAACAAGTTGTCAATTGATACAATTTGCCTTATGACAATTATTTGGACTACAGTATACAGGCTTGCATTTGTGCTCTTGCTGAATCGGCCAAATGTAAACGATAGATCTGACTACCTACAACCTGCTGGCTTCCATGGAAGTTGGCTGTTTGTCTGCCTTACTACTGTAGCACCCACCAGACCTTGAAAAGTGCCTGTATATAATGGGTGCATGTGGTGGTTTGGATGAGTGCCCCCCCCGTAGACTCTAGGTATTCAGACATTTGTCTCCAGTTGGTGGCGCTGTTTTTGGAGGTCTTGGAGGGTGTGGCCCTGCTAGAGGAAGTGCGTTGTTGAGGGCAGGCTTAGTGAGTTTTAATAAGCCTCACGGTCTCCAGTCTCCCTCTCTGCTTCCTGTGTTCTTTGCGAGATGTGACCCTCAGTTTGCTGCTCCAGATCCAGCTGCCACGCCTCCCGCCACAATGGACTAATTCCCTGGAACCGCCAATCGTAAGCTCAAATAAACTCTTCCTTTTATAAGTTCCTTGGTCATGGTGCTTTATCACAGCAACAGAAAAGTGACTAATACAGTGCACAACAGATATTCATGGAATGAAAAACAAGCCACTCTCCTTGCATTTCCTTTGAAAAGAATTTTGTGTCTTGAACTTATGCTGGAGATCAGTGTTGTTACTTCTCCTTTATATTTGTTGATATTTGCCTGGTATGTCTTTTTTATATCTTTATTTGCAATCCAAAGATGGTATATTTTTTAGCTCCCTTTATTATGAACAATATTTGGCTAGATAAAAAAAGTATAATGGTTGGGGGTGGTGGTGGTGCATGCCTTTAATCCCAGTACTCAGGAGGCAGAGACAGGCAGATCTCTGCCAGTTCAAGGCCACCCTGGTCTTCATAGTGAGTTCCAGGACAGCTGGAGCTAAAGGGAAACCCTGTCTGAAAAAGACAAAAAAAAGTATAATGAGTCTCTGTGTTTTAATGTATACTTAAGACTTTCATATTTTTTAATTATATAGAGTTGGTTTTGTAATACTGGGAATCGAACCCAGGGCCTTGTGTGCTCTTCCATTGAGCTACAAAACTCTGATATTAACATTTATTGTGATTATTTTCACATTAGATTTATTCTGGTATTCATATTTTATTTATATATTTTTATCTCTTCTTTTTTTGAAAGTTTTTTTTAATTATTTTTTTTTTATGTGTATGAATGTACTGTCTGCATGTAGGTTGGTGCACCCAATGTATCATGCAATGCTGCGGAGGTCAGAAGAGGGCGTCGGATTCCCTTGGAACTGCAGTTAAAGATGGTTCTTAGCCACCATGTGGGTGCTGGGAATCGAACCTGGGTCCTCTGCAAGAGCAGTTGGTGCTCTTGACTGCTGAGCCGTCTCTCCAGCCCCTTTATCTCTCTTCTTATCTCTATTTTGAACCCATTCCTGACTTTTGGGTAAAAACTGAGTTTTCCATTTTCTAGGATAATTTTCCATACTCCATTGATGTTTGGGTATATATTCTTGAGTTAGCATCTATATATTTTTCTGTAAACCTTATTGGAACAAAAGCCCATTTTTAGTTTTTCCCTCTGTTTCAACTTTTCTTACACAATTCTAACCTTATCTATTTCTCTAGTCACTGTCTTCTATGTCAAGATAATTTGAAATTTTTGCTAGCTTTTAATCAGTACTTATTTAGAATTAATGGTAAGAATTTTCAGTGTTTTAATATCATTTCGGATATATTAGTTTTCTTTCTCTTTAATTTGACTTTTTGTTTGCATTCAGTTTTGGTCAGGGCTGATTTTCCTGAAAACCAGAGTGGAAAACTTCTTAAGTTTTTGGGTGTCTGAAATGTCTTCATTTCTTAAATGTACCATGAATGGATATGACCCTTAAAAATCATGGTTATTATCACTTCATTGTATTTTTACATCTATGATTAGCTATGAGAACACTAATGAGAATTTGGTGTGTATTTACTTCTACCCCCAGACCTGAAATTCATCTTGGTGTCTTAAAGTGTTTGTCTGTTTTCATTGTACTGGACATTTGTTGAGCTCATTGCTCTGAATGTGTATATTTTTCTCTGAATATACCCTTTTGTTCTATGACTACCCCTGTCTTTTTGTAACCTTATGAAGCAAACTTTGGATTTAAAGAATATTTTTGTATTTGTCATTTATTTGTCCTTTTTGAGCTGTGTTCTAGGAGAGTATGCCAGGTTTATCATCCAAGTAAGTAGTTATTCTTCATTCATATATTTTCTGTTATTATCACACTTACTGAGGCTTTTTTTCCCCCATTGACTAAAATTCTTCTTTCCAAAATCCCTAATAGCCTGTTTTAATTAAAAGGAGCCATTATCTTTCTTACTCTTCTGATGATGTTAACTATATTCACAAAACTTGGTTTAAAGTCTCAATTTGTTTGTTTCATTACCTTTGATTCTTCGAATGACTGTGAAATGTGCCCCACAGGCTCACGTGTCTGGTCCCCGGTTAGCAGTGCTGTTTTTAATTAATTAATTAATTAATTATTTTTAATGTGTATGAGGGTACTGTCTGCATGTAGGTTGGTGCACCCGTGTCGTGCAATGCCTTGGAGGTCAGAAGAGGGCGTTGGATTCCCCTGGAACTGGAGTTAAAGACGGTTCTTAGTCGCCATGTGGGTGCTGGGATTAAAACCTGGGTCCTCTCCAAGAGCAGTCGGCACTCTTAACTGCTGAGTCATCTCTCCAGCCCGGCTCCCCCCTCCCCCCCAGACAGGGTCTCCCTGTAGCCCCAGCTGTCCTGGAACTCACTCTGTAGAGCAGGCTGGCTCTGAACTCACAAAGATCCGCCTGCCTCTGCCTCCTGAGTGCTAGGATTAAAGGGGTGCGCCACCACGCCCAGCAGCAGTGCTGTTTAAGAAGGGTGTGTAGCATTGTTAGATGAAATGAATCACTGAGGGTGGGCTTTGAGGTGTTTCAGCCTGGCCCCACTTCCTGTTTGCTCTTTGTTTCCTGACTGCAGATGCAATGTGATCAAGTGTTTCTGCCACCAAGCCTTCCTCACTCTCACCGCCTGCATCTCCTTGAACCATAAGCCAAAACAAACTCTTCCCTTAGGATGCTTCTGGCCAGGAATTTGGTCACAGCATCAAGAAAAGTAACCAATGCAACTAGTTTGTCCACATTGTAGACAATGTACCCATACTGAAGACAGTGCCCGCTTCTCCATACATACTTGCTGGGCTTGGCTGCATGCTCATCTGGAATCTGAACTTTTGTATTAACCCGTCTCTGCTCTAGTTGACTACCTGCTGTTTCCATTCTTCCATGCAGGGCTGGGACTGGTACCCTCCCTGGAGACAGGCGTGTGCTTCCTTTGGACAGCGGTCCTATTCAGGTCTATGCAGTTGTGAGTTGTGAGTTCCAGGACGGGCAGTGGATGTGCAACGCTCCCGTCTTGGAGCACTAGCCTCTACCGACCCTGTGTAGCACCAGGAGTGGGGGACACAGCTAACGTTCTTGACTTGTCATCCTCTTTCACTCTAGTCTTTTTTGCCTCTTGGAGGGCTCCAGCTTGGAGCCCAAGAGATTTTTGCCCTCTTCATGGGTCCTCTCCCACATCTGAATTGACTATGATTTCTTTTTTCAATATAAAACCTTCCACCTTTTTTCACATATTTTTATCTTTTATTATTTATTTATTTATTAATGTGTGTGAGTATATTGTCTGTGTGTAGGTTGGTGCACTCGTGTAGTGCAATGCTGCAGAGGTCAGAAGAGGGCGTCGGATTCCCCTGGAACTGGAATCAAAGATGGTTCTTAGCTGCCATGTAGGTGCTGGGAATCAAACCCTGGACCTCTGCAAGAGCAGTCGGTACTCTTAACTGCCGAGCCATCTCTCCAGCCCCTTTTCACACATTTTTATAATATCCAGTTATGGAGGACACCAAGTCTTAATTTTGAGTACTATTTACAAAACTTTTTTGTCTGGTCATTTATTGGGATTTGAGATAGGGGAAAGGTTTTTAGCATGTTTTGAGTTTTGTAGTTTTGGTCTCATCTCCTAATGATCTCTTAGAAAGCGTATTGATACAGTTTGAAGGAAGTACATCAGTTCATCTGGCAAGTTGTGTTTATTTCAAACATTGAACATAAGTGGAAACTCATCCTATGAGTGAATGTTAATCGATACTAACACCTAGTCCACTCCTGCTGAGTAATGCCTTTACTGCCTTTTACTACAAACATAGAGCCAGGATCCATAGCTCTGTTTTACCATGATAGCAGCTTCCTTCCATTAAAAGACATAAGCTAACAATCACGAAGAATGTCTTCACTGTGGCGTATCAGCAAAGTATCTTCAGCACTTGAAATTGGTGACTACTGATTATAATGGATGACTTGGCAACAAATCATTGAACTGACTGCGTCTTTCAATTTCATTTTGTTGACTTGTCAATAAGATTTATTCTCGGAGCAGTCTGTGAACTGTTTGTGGTCTCCAGTCCCCTTCCCCCCCAGTGGGTTGCATGCATAAATGACATGTACATGTTGGCAAACATTCCACAGTGTTGGCAAGTTGGAGGTTCTATTTTGAATTGATTTTTCTCATGGCTTTCAGCTGAAGTTTATTTTCACATAAGCAGTAATTACTGAAAGCGAGGCGCTCTGAAGGCAAGCATGGCTGCTGGTTAGAGAGCGTCACATGCATTATCTGGCATGCTGTGATTATTTATGTGAGTTATTCACAGAAATCTTTCCCAGCAATTACGATATTTGGATTTGAGGTCAATAAATACACAAAGTGTAGATGATTTAAGCTGTTGCAAAATCCATATTGTTTTGTTCAAGAAACGGTTTCGGAGAATCTACTGTAATAAACAGTTGGGAAATTGAAAGAGAAATAAGACATAAAAATATTTTGGATTTGAGTTGAGAAGTTTTAAATACACAAATGCCAGAGGATGTAAAAATAAAAAATGCTGTCAGAATGCAACGAAATGTTTTAGAGAAGGTGGGCAGCTTGGAGTTCAGTGTGTAACTGTGGTGCTGAGTCCTAGTATAGATGTTCCTTGATTTATGTTGAGGTAACAACCCAATAAACCTATTACAAATTGAAAAATCACAAGTCAAAAATGCATTTGGTGTTCCTAGTCTACCACACCTCGTAGCTTCCTTTGGTTTAGTTTAAACATGCTTTGAACACTTACATTAGCATACAAAATAATCTAATACAAAGGCTATTTCATAATAAAGTATTGAACATCTTGCATAGTTTGCTGAATAATGTATTGGAGTGAAAAGCAGAGCTTATTCTTTTGAACCAAAGTCATTGTCAGTTATGAAACAGACAAGTGGCAGCTTATGCCGTCATAAAAATAACAAAAATCTCATGGGGGCCTAGCAGTTAAGAGCGCCGACTGCTCTTGCAGAGGACCTGGGTTCGATCCCCAGCACCCACATGGAGGCTGAGATCCATCTTTAACTTCAGTTCCAGGGGAATTCAACTCCCTCTTCTGATCTCCACGGCATTGCACAGACCTGCAAGGAGACAGTACATCCATACACATAAAGAATAAATAAAATAAAATAAAAACAAAAACAAAACAGAAGCCAAGCATATAAAAAAAATAACAAAAATCTCAAGTCAAGCCATCAGAAACTGGGACCATTTGGAACTGTCCTTCACAGGCTGAACAACTCGGTTTTTCCATTACGACTGCCTCACAAGGTCATTAGATAATGGCTGTAACCTTTTTAATGTTAATTTATGACCAATCGTTATTTGAGGTAAATATCTTACAGGAACCAGGATGGCATCCTCAGACCCCTTTCTAGTTTTCTCTCCTGCCTGACCAAGTCAGTGCAGGTGGCCAAGGCCAGGCAGCAGAGCAGAGGAGAACGGACTGAGAGTCCAGCCCAGAGGGACTGGAGTTAGCTGTTGCCTCCAGATGGTCCGGATGATATGGGCATCATTCATGCAGATGACTTTATTTTTTGCAGTATCTAAGCCTGAACCCATGGTTTTACACATATTAGGAAGGCACTTGACTACTGAGCTCTTACAGATAACTGAATTCATGCAGATAACTCTGTGAATAAAGTTATAAGGTGTGGCATGTTCATGACTGTTGATGACTTTTTGTATATTTTGGGAATCTCCTATGATGAAGCAGATTCAAATTCCAAGCCCTTGTGCAACTAGGACACAAGTATGTGACCCAGATTCACCCGCTCAGATATTCCTACGTAAATCTTCAATCCTGCCTTGAAGACCATGAGAAAACGTGCTGGAACTGAAGCTGATGACTGTTGATGATGACTGTGGGCCATGGCAGCATTTTCTTGTGTATGTGGTGGGGTAAGGATTTCCTCCTCTGGCCAGCTGTGGGGTTGGAAGTTAGGCTTTGTAGTTCAAGGATGAGCTTTGTACCTGGTTTTCTAGCCCTCCTAGTCCTTTTTGTGCTCCCCCAAATGTTTTTTACTAAGCATTTTTTTATTCTAATAAATCAGCCAGTTATCTTTTGCTGCCTGAAACTAAGAGGAACTTGGGCTGCCTCCGCTGGCCTTTGTTTTGGCACTGGGAGTTGTGCTTAGGAACCTTGTGCCAGGTCACTGAGCGAAATCCTCAGCTCTCAGCTCCCACTCTTGATAGATAAGTAATCTGTGTTTGATCTCTTTGGCATGGGTTACCTTCAAAGAATACCTTTGACTTTTTCATTCACATTATTGGAGAATTTGAGACTAAATTAATTTTTCTATGCAATCAACAAACATTAACAAGGGACTGGAGAGATGGCTCAGCTGTTAAGAGCACAGACTGCTCTTGCAGAGGACCTGGGTTCAATTGCCAGTAACCACATGGCGGCTAACGCCCATCTGTAACTGCAATTCCATGGGAATAGGACACTCTCTTCTGATCTCTGTGGGCATGGCATGACACGGGTACACTTATAAACCTTAAACACAAAACCAAAAATAATAAATAAAATATTAAAAAAATGTTAAAACCCCAAACATTATCAAATACCTTCAGTGTGTAAATGTTAGGACCCGAGGGCTAACAAGATGATTCCTTGTCTGTATGGACTTGAAATCTTATAGATAAACATTAGCATGTAAACTAAATGTGTTGTGACAGAGGGCTGAACCGAATTTGACCTCAGAACGTGATTATAATAGACAAAATGCTGGCAGTTGTTCCCAGTCACTTGGCAGAAGTTGAGAATGAAACAGCTAGGAATAATTTCTATTAGAATGACTTGACATCTACAAGGAATATTCTTTCCTCCTCCTCCTCCTCCTCCTCCTCCTCCTCCTCCTCCT
>VZQC01004814.1:261430-324861 GCA_009823505.1 Rhizomys pruinosus
TTTATTTATTTCTGTATGTGTATCAATGTACTGTCTGCATGCAGGTCTGTGCACCCGTGTCGTGCAATGCCGTGGAGGTCAGAAGAGGGTCTCGGATTCCCCTGGAGCTGGAGTTCTCCTGGAATTGGAGCTTCAGATGGCTCTCGGCCGCCATGTGGGTGCTGAGGATCCAACCCGGGTCCTCTGTAAGAGCGGTCGGCGCTCTTAACCGCTAGGCCATCTCTCCAGCCCCAATTCTCTAGTTTTTTTAGACAGTTTTTTTTTATTAATTTTATTTATTTCTGTATGTGTATGAATGTACTGTCTGCATGCAGGTTTGTACACCCGTGTCGTGCAATGCCGCGGAGGTCAGAAGAGGGTGTCGCAGATTCCCCTGGAACTGGAGTTCTCCTGGAATTGGAGTTTCGGACGGTTCTTGGCCGCCATGTGGGTGCTGGGGATCGAACCCGGGTCCTCTGTAAGAGCGGTCGGCGCTCTTAACTGCTAGGCCATCTCTCCAGCCCCCTCATTTAATATTCTTAAGAGCGATTTGACTAAAGGATAAAAGAGGTACAGAAAACAAATTTAGGCTCCACACTATTTATTGAATGTCTTTTGTTTCTTTGTTTCTTTTTTTTTGGTCTTTTCGAGACAGGGTCTCTCTGTAGTCCTGGCTGTCCTGGAACTCACTCTGTAGACCAGGCTGGCCTTGAACTCACAAAGATCTGCCTGCCTCTGCCTCCTAAGTGCTAGGATTAAAGGCGTGTGCCACCACGCCCGGCAAATGTCTTTTGTTTCTAACAGAGGGTCCCAAGGACTAGTGTATGTTTAGACAACATGGCTGATACAGATATCTGGCATGGGGCCAATATGGCTAATGATGGACATGGGGTGCTGAGGGTAGGAGCAGAGTGGGCTGTGAGTCACCACAACATCTGGAGAACACAAAAGTAAGAGGTCATATAATCTGTTATGTGACTATTTGTGGGAGCTTCTACGAGCAGGTACAGCGCAGTCCTGCTAAGGGAGGGGGAGCACAGTGGCTGCCGTCACTGTAGGGAACTGACCCCTCGGTGCAGAGGTCAGTTGGTTACTTTCATAACCCCACCTGAGAGGTACTTCCAACCCAGGTCCTTAGCCTGGGAAGCGGAACACTTCCCATTTTGGCCATGCTTTCCCACCTGCCCAAAGACTGCCGGTCTCTGGACAGGAATTTCAGGCTGATGGCTGATGGTCTATCTTCAGCCTACACCCACTCACAATTCACTGCACAGCTGGTGACCTGATAGGTCTCTGCCCAGCCCCACACCAGCTTACCAGGTTGGTGGTCTGATGGACCACCATCCAACCCACCGGCCATGACACTTGAAATCCAGGCCTGCTTTGGCCTGTATGCATGCAAAAATAATGGCCGGGAATTCTGGGTAATGATGGTAATGGAGAATTCGCTTTATTTCCTGCTGCAACTCATGTTTATAAGCAAAATGACATCAGCTCCCAGAGCCAATCACAGACCCACAGTTTTGCACCAAGATACTGCTGCTCTGCCTAGCATCATGTGCCTGGGCCACATTGCTTGCTCCTTCTTGGGGCAGGGTCAGAGGAGCCCCATGACTCCCACATGGTGCCCTGAAGTGTACTAGCTGATAACTAGCCCCTAATTCAAACTGGATCTTCCCACAACTATTCCTGGCAGGATATCACTTTTGTATGTGTTTTATATAAATATGACCTTGAGGTCGGAGGCTTGAGCCTTTTCACCAGCCTATCTGGGTGTGTCTTTCTGTAGTCTGTGTGCCACCTAACTGTGGTCTTTGTGCCCATCTGCATTTGTGACTATGCCCACCTATATTTGGTGTGTGTCTACTGGTGTGTGCTTGGGTGGCTCCCAGCTTCTGCCTGCCTATTGGTCAGGGTGGTAGCCTTTGCCCAGAGTAAACAAATATGTTTTATCTACTTGCAGCTTCTCAAAAATATCTTCAACTCTCTGGCCTCCTGCAACTCTTCTTCTTTCCTGATTTTGGAGCTTGGACCCCACATTATAACCTATTAAGCATGAGGCTATAGGTTTTCTAAATGCTGCCTCGACCAGAATTTCCCTCCCTTGCTGGGTATATGTAGGTGTCTTTCAGTTGCAATTAGACTAGATAGAACTCAAATAACATGAGCCCAAAAGGGAATGTCAGAGTTCTTATTTTTGAGCAAGATTCTTAAAAAAAATAAAACACCTCTTTCTAAAAAACATTTATTTTGTAGGTGTGTGTGGGGGGAGGGCTGGTACTCATGTGCCATAGCCTGTGTGTGGAGGTCAGAGGACAACTTGTGCGAAGAGATTCCCTCCTGCCGTCGTGTAGGGTCCATGGGTCCAGCTCAGGCCATTTACCAGCTGGGCCATCTTGCTGGCCCAGCAAATAGCTTTTTTCCTTTTCTGAGACAAGTTCTCCTATATTCTGGTCTGGTTTCGAACTTTCCTTGTAGCCAGGAAGACCTTGAACTTATGATCCTGCTGTCTCGACCTCTCCAGTGCAGGGATGGCAGGCCTGTGCTAGCATGCCATGAACTTAAGCAGTGTTCTCGAGAATATTTGTTTTTACCCTGGCATTGTTTGCCTTCGGTGGGTCCTTATTTATTTATTTTTTTCTTTTCTAGGCAGGGTCTCCCTGTAGTCCCAGCTGTCCTGGAACTCACTCTGTAGACCAGACTGGCCTTGAACTCAAAAAGATCTGCCTGCCTCTGCGTCCCGAGTGCTAGGATTAAAGGCGTGCACCACCACGCCCAGCTTTTTTTTTTTTTTTAATGTTGCCTACCTTGGGGAAGCTGGTAGGATCTCCAAGATCACTTTCTATCAGAATAACACTAATTGAAGAGTGACTTCTTTCAATGAGTATCAACAAAACTCCCAGGTTTGAGCCCGAGTCATTAAGAGTGGTTTTGGCCACAAGTAACAGAAATATTGGATTAAGGAAGCTTATTTAGTAGGAAACCCAGAAGCAAAGACAGCTCTAGTGTTCATTAATTCAGGGAGATCAATAATGTTGGTCTATTTGGTCAGCTTTTCTGTGGGTCCCAGGCCTGTCCTCCCTAGCTTCAGTTTGTTACCACAACACCAAGCATCACATTTTATGACAGTGTCCAAAGACAGGAAGGAGTAGATTCCTGCTTGGTATAAAAAATATTTTATTATTTTCATTTTCTATGTATGGGTGCATTGCCTACATGTGTGTAAGTGTGCCCGTCTGGAGCAGTGCCTGTGGACATCAGAAGTGACTGTTGGATCCCTTGTATCTGGAGTTATGAGCAATTGTTAGCTGCCATGTGGGTGCTGGGAATCAAACCCAGGCCCCCTGCAAGAGCAGACAGTGCTCTTAGCTGCTGAGCCATCTATCCAGCCCCTTGGTGTCTTCTCTTGGGAATGCAGAAAAACTTGGTAGAAGTGACTACAGAAAACTTTTTCATGTCTTGTGAATCAGAGGTATACCACAGCCTCAAGATACAAAATGCTTTTCAAGTAGAATACAGTTACTGCATAGCTCTTTAGCTTTAGGTTTATTAACATTTACTTCTTGGGGTTAGGCATGTGCTCATGCATGAAGTGCATTTCAGTTGGTAACCTTAAAAAATAGAGTTTAGGGGGCTGGAGAGATAGCCTAGTGGTTCAGAGCACCGACTGCTCTTACAGAAGACCCGGGTTCGATCCCCAGCACCCACATGGCGGCTGAGAACCATCTGTAACTCCAATTCCAGGAGAACTCCAGTTCCAGGGGAATCCGAGACCCTCTTCTGACCTCCGCGGCATTGCACGACATGGGTGCACAGACCTACATGCAGACAATACATTCACACACATAAATAAATAAATAAAATTAAAAATTTTAAAAAATAGAGTTTAGGGGCTGGAGAGATGGCTCAGCAGTTAAGAGTGCTGACTGCTCTTGCAGAGGACCCGGGTTTGATTTCCAGCACCCACATAGCGGCTAAGAACCATCTTTAAGCTGGGCATGGTGGCGCACGCCTTTAATCCTAGCACTGGTGAGGCAGAGGTAGGTGGATCTCTGTGAATTCAAGGCCAGCCTGGTCTACATAGCAAGCTCCAGGCCAGTTGGGACTAAATGGAGACCTGTCTTCAAAAAAAAAAAAAAAAAAAAAAAAAAAAGAGTTTAGTTACTAAGGAAGAAGAGGTAGATAGGTTTAGTGTCCAAACACATCTACCAACATCCCATTGTATTAACTGAGAATACATATCCATTTCTGAGCGAATCCCAATGTCCAGTCTTACATGCCTGGAGATGGTAGCCATGGAGATAGATAGAGATGTCACATTAACGCATGCAGTTCAAATGAACTGAGGACAGGTAAGTTAGGTTCTTGGCACTGCACATCTCCTAAGCTAAGCTAACTCTCATATTCAAAAGAGACATGAAAAAATTCTTTGCATTATCCTTGACCACATCCCATCTTCTTGTTTTTCTCCATCCTCCCTTCTTTCTGTCTTCTCCCTCTCTCCCCTTCTCTACTGCTTTCTCTCTCTTCTTTTCTGTGGTACTAGGGGTCAAACCTAGGTCCTTTTTTATGCCAGGGAAATGCCCACACCCACTTGACCAAAGTTTTAGTTAAAAGGGGTTCCTACTCTTGTCATTCAACCATACTCCACAACTTTGGGTATCTCATAAACATTGTGGAGTTTCTGTAGGCAAAAACCTAGGCGGTCAAAGATAAAGGAAAACATGTGTTGAGTAGGATCTGTCATTATGGAAGATGCAGTACAGGCTGCTCACAGGAACACTGCTATTATGCACCATCTGCAGGAACACGGAAATATTTGCTGGACTTCCTTATTGTAATCATATTTGGCACTGTGAAATTTCACTGTTATATTGTGGTATATCATTTTTGAAGATTTCTTTTTAAAAATCTGCTCTTAAATCTAGATAGGCTTTAGTGAAAAGAGGATAGCTTGGTATTGGATAACAGACATAATTACCCCCGGGATGTCTCACAATCTGCATTTTGATTGAGTTGATTAAACATTTCCTTCTTGGCATTCTTATTTTCAAAATGTGAAACATTTTGATGTTTGTTCTCTGCAGCAGTAAGCTCCTGTTTCCGGGGTAGCCTCTGGTTACTCGCTTTCTCCTCATTTTTCCATCATGGAGCATGTACTTTAACCGATGTTCTCTGTGTCCCACTCCATCAGGCAGGCCCTTTCATGGTATCAGACACCCACTAACCTCCTGACTCAATGATTGTGCATGCTCTGATCCCAGAAATGCCTTCCCTCTTCTCATCCCTCCAGGCCAAGCTCCCTTTCCTCAGCTCTGCTGACTGACACAGTTCTCGCTCCCTGAACTCTAAACCGATGCTTATTCCATTAAGGCAATGTATGAATGACTGTCTTGTCTCCTTCTGTCTCTTGCAGTTATAATAGGCATTTCTGCCTCAGTCTTTAATCTTAGCCCAAATGGCCACAGGAGATGAGACACTTGGATGTCTCAGAAGTATTGCAACTCCAGTATATCTGAGCAGAACCTGTTACCTGCCTTCTTTCTAATCATACCCACTCCTTTGCTGTAATTAGTTATTATAAAGTAGTTGCGGTTGCCTGGGCTAGACCTTTCAGATGCTCTTTTTCTGTTTTTTATTTATCTTACTATGTGGTCTAGGTTGGCCTTGAAGTCTCAATTCTTCTGCTCCAGCCACTGTGTGCTGGAATTATAGGCATGCATGTGCGGCACAGCCAGCTCATCAGCTCTGAGTGAGGAATCTGGACTTAGACATGTCTTGAGGCCCTCTTCTCCAGCTCTGGCTCAGTTTTTTTTTTTTTTTTTCATGTGGAGTCATCTCATGTTGGGAAACTCGAACATGAGTGGGAAACATCCTCATCACAGGCTGTCAGCTTTAATCTTTGTTGTCAACCCAGACTATAGTCTTCCAGCAGACCTCCCACATTCCAGGCTCACCCCTTTTAACCCACCATCTTGACTGTTGCCCAGAGAGCAAAGATCATGCTTGATCCCCTGGAACTGGAGTTACAGACAGTTGTTAGTTACATGTGAGTGCCTAAAACTTAAGTCCTCTGCAAGAGCAGCCAGTGTTCTTAACTGCTGAGCCATCTCTCCAGCCCCTATAATAGTAATTTTTAAATTGAAAATTTAAAGACTGATTAGGGGCTGGAGAGGTGGGCTTAGCAGTTAAGAGTGCTGGGTGTTCTTGTAAAGGTCCTGAGTTCAGTTCCCAGCACCCACATGCTGGCTAACAACCCTCCGTAACTCCATTTCCAAGGAATCTGATGCCCTCTTCTTACCTCTGTTAGCACTGCATGAGTATATTTACACACATGCAGGCTATTCTCTCTCTCTCTCTCTCTCTCTCTCTCTCTCTCTCTCTCTCTCTCTCTCTCTCGTAGGGATGCCATGGTGCATGGGTGGTGGCCAGAGAACAACTTTTAGGAGTTGTGGTCATCGGTTTATGTAGAAAGCCCTTTGAATCATCTCACAGATCTCCATACAATTAGCCCTTGACTTTAGTTAACTTGAGCTGGTAATCAGATACAGTATACCTGTGCTTACTCAGCTCAGCAGACAGGTATTTGGTATATGGAATTACTAGGTACTGTGCTGTGATTGTTAATCTTGATTTAAAGAGATTTTGAATCACCTAGATGATATACCTCTGGGTATGTCTGTGAAAGCATTTCCAGAGAGGTTTAGTGGAGGAGGGAAGACCTACCCAGAATAAGGATAGCACCATCCCATGGGCTGGGATCCTTGACTGAATAAAAGGGAGAAGAAAAGGAGAGTATTCATCTCTCTGTGTGTTTCCTGATACGGTGTGACCAGCCACCTCATCTCCTAACACTATGCTTTCCTGCTGTGACAGACTATATCCCTTAACTGTGAGCCACAAAAGCCCTTCCTTCCTTAAGTTTAGTCACAGCAGCAAGAAAAGTGATGTATGTGCTAAATGCCTCATATTATATTAATTATATACTTAATGCATTTCCTCTGTTACCCTGGGGAGGCTTTGTATTTTTTTATTTTTGAGACAGGGCTTCACTCTATAGCACTGGCAAGCCTGGAATTCATTATGTAGACTAGACTGGCCTGGAACTCACAGAGATCTACCAGCCTCTGTCTCCTGCATGCTGGGATTAAAGGTGCTCACCACCATACCTGGAAAGATTTATATATTAATGTTTGATGCAAAGTAGGAACTAAATAAATGATAAATGAGGTATTGATAATGTATAAATATATACAACAGACTGTATAACACAACTTAAATTTCTCACAGAGGATGTACCACACAGTCATTCAAAACATACGTGTCCTTTGATAGTTTGTTTGCCAGTGCTCTATTTGAGCTGAATTTTAGAAAAAAATAGTCTTGGGGCTGGAGAAATGGCTCAGTGGTTAAGAGCACCTACTGCTCTTTCAGAGGACCAGGTTCCATTTCCAGCACCCACATGGCGGCTAAGAACCATCTTTAAGCTGGGCGCACTCGGGAGGCATAGGTAGGCGGATATCTGTGAGTTCAAGGCCAGCCTGATCTACAGAGTGAGTTCCAGGCCAGCTGGGGCTGTAGGGAGACCCTGTCTCAAAAAAAAACAAAAAAACAAAAACAAAACAAAACACAAACATAAACTCATGTAAGCTGTGTAAAAAAAAGAAGAAAATAGTCTAGTATCCATCCATGTCTTTATTCTTATTAAATGTACTACTGCTTAGGAGCTGCTGAGTACATTTGGAGCTGCTGTCTGGATTTGTGTATCTTTTGGTTCCTTTATGGGTAGACTGATGTCCCAGTATGTTGAAGTAGATATTGATGGTATAAATGGGGCAGGGTGTTATAGAGTCCCTTTCAACTTATTTTATGAGATTATCCAAATAATATGCTATTCAAAGGAAAGACAGCATACATAATTTACAGGTAGAAACCCTTTGTGAGCTCCCTGTGGGATCACCCACTAGTTTCTTTTAAGTTCCACACCTTCAGTAGAGGTTGAGTGTGAACTTGAACACACCGTAGAGACTTAGTGACCTGGTCTTGTCAGGAGTTTCCTTAAAGGGGGTTTTCCTGGATAACTTTGTCTCCTCTTTTTAAAAACTCCAAAGATTTTCCATGTAGCTGGATGACAACTTTAGTAAAAGAAAATAATCATTTTCAGAATGGCTCAAATATCAGCTGTTCTTTTGCTTTGCAATACAGTAGTTTGGGGTAGGATTATTCTCATGCCTTCTCCAAGTTCCTCATATGGTGCTTATAAGAGCTACTGAGATTCTGTTTACTCTTAAGCTGTCAGGCTGTTCTGACTGTGGTGTGCGTGTGTGCATGCATGCTCATTCTCAAGCCCATTGTCATCTCTTGCTGCTGGTGATTTTGTGTCTTTAATGCTTTGTGTGTCTAAGTGCTAATGCCATGTCTTCTTTTTTTAAAAAAATTTTTAATTGAATTTTTGTGGTTTTATCCACTATAATTTGGTGGTATTTAGAAGCTTCCCCTATCCACACCTCCCCTTATTTCCCCTGCCCAATTTGATGTACTTTATAATTTACATAATAAAGCCTGTAGAGTGTAGGTTGTGTCCCTAGATGTCCTTCAATGTGGGTCTAGTCCCTGGAGCCTGGTTGTTAACCCGCCAAGAGTCTTATCCTTTAAAGGACTGTCTTTTCTCCTCCCAGCAGACATTGGTTGCCAAAAATATGGCTGGGTTGTGGTTTCTTACCCAGTGTCCCATCTTTGCTGAGATTTTTGTCTGGTTTGAGCTTTCAGGGGTCTTGTGCATACTATAACATTGCTGTGAGTTCATACGAATAACTGCCCAGCTGTCTGGAAAACTCTGTTTCCTTGTGGTCGTCTACCATCGCTGGCCCTTACAATCTTCCTCTCCCCCTTTTACAATAATCACTGACCTTTGGGAGGCAGAAATGTGATGTAAGTGTCTTATTCAGGGATAAGCACTTTGTGGCCTCTTGGTTCTCTGAAAAGTGGCCAGTTGTGGGTTTCTGTATTAATCATCTGCTGCATAGGGGAAGTTCTCTGGTGAGAGTTGAGAGATGCATTAACCTATGGGTATAACAAGTCCTTAAAAGTTAGTTTAATATGAGAACTGTTTAGTAGAAACAGATCATTTTGTCAAGTGTGGTGGCATATGCCTTTAATCCCAGCACTCGGGAGACAAAGACATGTAGATCTCTATGAGTTCAAAGCCAGCCTGGTCTATATAGCGAGTTCTGGGTCAGACGAAGCTACAGGGAGACCCTGTCTCAAACAAACAAACAAACAAACAAACAAACAAATCATTTTGTTTAAAGAAAAATGATTGCATTCATGTATACTCTTATAGTAGAGTGTACATTCTTGAGGGTGGGAACTAAACCATACTAATCTCTCCTATCATTATATAAATAATTATACATATTTATAACATATACTCATTATAGTTGCCCATAATAGATTGTGCATTAAGAGTTCAAAGCTTCTTTCTTTCTTTCCTTCTTTCTTTCTTTTCTTTCTTTCTTTCTTTCTTTCTTTCTTCCTTCCTTCCTTCCTTCCTTCCTTCCTTCCTTCCTTCCTTCCTTCCTTCTTTCTTTCTTTCTTTCTTTCTTTCTTTCTTTCTTTTAACTTATAAAAGGAAGAGTTTATTTGAGCTTACAATCGACAGTTCCAGGGTATTAGAATCCATTGTGGTGGGAAGGCATGGTGGCAGGAGCTGGAGCAGAAAGCCCAGGTTCACATCTTCCAGTGAATACAAGAAGCAGAGACTTTTTCTGCAGGTTCTCCTTGTAGCCCCAGCTGGCCTATGTAGACCAGGCTGGTATCTACCTTACAGAGATCCTCCTTCTTCTGCCTCCTGAGTGCTAGAATTAATGGTATGTGCCACCACTGTGGGCTCAAAGCATGCTTTTTTTTTTAGTTTTTTTTTCCTTTTTTTGGTATTTTTGAGTTAGGGTCTCCCTTTTAGTACCAGCTGTCCTGGAGCTCGCTCTGTAGACCAGGCTGGCCTTGAACTCACAGAGATCCACCCACCTCTACCTCCTGAGTGCTGGGATTAAAGGCGCACGCCACCACACCTGGCTAAAACATTCTTCTTAAATGAATGAACCTTTGAACAAGATTTTAGCAAGGTATTAGGACAATGGTCCTTAGCAGAAGCACCTAAGGCTCACTTAAAACACAAGGATGCCAACTCAGTCCAACTACCACTAATTGATTCTAAGATTATATTTTCTTTCACATTTGAACATCTCTGTAACCAGTACTTCTTGCATATATTTTTTACAGTCATGTATCGAAGTCATTGTGTCATAATTTAAAACATTTTTCTTTCTTAGGTATATGTAAAAAGTACTTCACCTAGCCAATGACACATTAAATTTAAGGAGATACAGTAAATTAGCATTTCTGGAGAGGATAACTTGGGTTAAAGTATTGTTTAAAGTATGGTAGATTATCCTGACACATCCTTGTTTGGAGCCTCCATATTAGAGAGGCTTTGATAAGAGAAAAGCGAACAAGAAACCACTTATCTCTTGAGTCCTCAGCACAATGCCTGGGCCACTATTCTTAGGGCCCCAACAAAACCATCATTTGTCATTTAGAAGCTGTCCTGAAAGACAGGGGAGTTTTTTTCTTCAGTTAAGAACAATAGGCTTAAGACAGTGGTATGCAACCCTGACATTATGTGCTGCTGCCGAGCAGAGAGGATCAAGCCGGGAATGGGAGCAGAGGATGCTGGGAAGGCAGTAGCTATTCCCTTCCATTCAGTCCTTGTTAGCATTGACTTCAGACAAGCTAGCGTGGAGTCAGGAACTTATTCGAAGCCCGTTTAAGGGGTGATCTCTAATTTGTTAACATTCGGAGTCACCCAGGAATTTCTGTTACAACTTCCCTGCTTCATTTCCTGCTCAGTTGCGTGCCAGGTGCCTGTGGCCTTTGTGGCACTGGAGGTTGGTCCTGAAGTCTCACTAGGGTGCTTTCTTGTTTTCCTCTGTTGACCACATTCTCAGAGTGTCTCTGATACTGACATAACCTCACACGTGTTCCGGAGTTTCATTCACAAGAAATACCACCCACCTTGTAATGCCTGGGAATGATGTCTGTCCTCCACAGCTCAGGAGCTCTGGGACCCCTGGGCAGTCCTGGTGGTCAGGCTTTGTTACTGAGCAGGGACTTTGAATCTGGACACTGCCATCTTTAAGCTTATACCTTCCTATTCTCTGAAAAATTGGAATAATAATAATGCTTTTATTTTCTCCCTCTGAACTGTCAAGAGGATTCAGTGGTTGGATTTAAAAAAGCTTCTGGGGCTGGAGAGATGGCTTAGCGGTTGAGGGCACCGACTGCTCTTGCAGAGGACCCAGGGTTCAATTCCCAGCACCCACATGGCGGCTAAGAACCGTCTTTAACTCCGGTTCCAGGGGAATCTAATGCCCTCTTCTGACCTCCCTGGCATTGCACGACACGGGTGCGCCAACCTACATGCAGACAGTACACTCGTACACATAAAAAATAATAAATAAAAAAAATCCTTTAAAAAAGCTTCCAACGTAGTTCTTGGCATGTATTGTTGTGCTTTGGATAAATCTCCTTCTACACGCCTTGTATCAAAGGCTGGGTCCCCAGTCCATGGCGCTGTTGGAGGTGGAGAGATGTTTAAAAGGCAAGTCTAGGACTGCCAAATCTTTTGAAAGTATGACACGATTTGTCATTTCAAATGTGCTGGGCAGTATGTACAGCTATCCTGGGATGTGTGCAGCTGTAGGCTGCAGGTTGGACATGCCGAGTATCCTTGATGAGATAGTCAGATTGTGACCTCTTCTTCCTCTCTCCAGATACCTGAGGTGAGAAGCCTGCTTTTCCCTATGCCCCCTGCCCCCCATCATATTTTGCTTTCTTTGCTGCATTCTCCAGAGCAACAACAATGTTAATGAATAATGGGTTGAAACTTCTAAAATCATGAGTTCAATAAGCCTTTTTACCTTATAAGGTTTTTTTTTTTTATTATCTTGGGTATTTGTTATAACAATGGAAGGCACCATAGCTAATATGTGGTCGGCCCTTTGCATACCATATATAATTTCCTGCTTTACAATTACTGCTTGCTATTTGTGGGCCAGTCACTACAATTCAGTTGGGTACAAAGATAGCGGTAGAAAAGTGCTAGTAATTCAGTAGTAAAGCTTGCTTCGGGTTTCAAATTATCCACGATCTTCCTAAGAATTGTCTGCTTTATTATGTTCTAGTTTGCAAAATATGATGGAATTCATGAGAAGATGAAAATTAACCTGATGGGATCTGTTTTTCTTTGGGACATTTCCACTTAGAGATCATAAAAGAAGCAATGTAGAATGTCACTAGAAAGGCAAGTACTGTGCCATTTTCCTCTTGAACTCAGACCGTTTCTGATCAATATTACAGGGTTTATTTTCAAATAGATTGACTTCAGGTCTTGTTATACCTACCAAGTACCAGGTTAATGGAGGTTCTTTATAGACTGAGTAATCAGCAGCATTGTTTTGAAAAGAATTATCTCAATGTTGGGAGTTTCTGTGTCATAATAAACTTTCAGAACCAACCTGCAGTAAACCCAGTGGGGTCTCAACAGGCTAGATTTCAGTGGCAGTTTGCAAAGATGGGTGGCTCAGATTTTTAAGTTAATGTTAATTATGGAACGATGTCACAGGGAGCACATTGAATGTCTTTTACCCATTTTTAAAAATCAGGTCAGACTCAGCATCTGGAGGATAGCTTGTAATTTGGTTGGAAATAATTGAGCAAGTTTGACATGAAATGCAATAAAGGGGTCAGGGCTATTCTATGTTTAAAATTTTTAGATAAAATCATTCAGCCCAAAGCTTTCTGTTACCAGTAAGTCCAAGAGGGTACCTGGACTTTTGTTTTCTTAGTTTGTATATGTTTTATTAAAAGAAGACTGTGTGGGGCTGGAGAGATGGCCTAGCAGTTAAGAGCACCTACTGCTCTTGCAGAGGACCAGGGTTTGATCCTCAGCACCCACATGGTGGCTGAAAACTGTCTTTAACTCCAGTTCCAGGGGAATCTGACGCCCTCTTCTGACCTCCACGGCATTGCACGACGTGGTTGTACCAATCTACATGCAGACAATGCAGTCATACACATACAAAAAAAATTTTTTAAAAACCTGAAAAAAAAAAAAAAAGAAAAAGAAGACTGTGCTAAATTATTTATCTGGAAAGACTTGCAAAAAGGCAGTGGTTTCTACTATGACAGGTGAGGGTGGCTGAGCAATTGCAGAAGGAACGTGGACTAGAGTAGGAGTTTGAGCTCACCACCCCGAAGAAGGGAGTAGGGAGAGTGACTTCAGTGAATTCCTCAGAAGTAGGTCCCGAGGGAGAGGGAAGATTAAGTGCAAGGGATATAATCACCATGGCAGCCAGGGAGACCAGTAAGGCAGTGGAGCAAGCAGCCTGTGGGAGGCCCAAGGGCAGCCTCATCCTGACCTTTCAAGAACCCTCTGCACTGTGGGTTGTGGCCTAGAGCTGTCCTAACCCCACGTGAGGGAGAGGAAACTTTCATATTCCTGTCTCAACTAAGGACTGTGGAGGAAAGGGGGATGCGAAGGCCATAAATCCTCAGACACTTCCGGTTTGGGGGGAATGCAAGCAAAGTAGACTCTGGTAGCAGCAGATCCAAAAAGATAAACTTAAGTGTTGGGTATTAAAGATGAAACCCTGTGAAAGCTGCACATGATGAAAATGGGACCACGGAGACCTGGGCAAAGCACAGAGAAGAACAGAAAGATAGTGGCCAAGGCCCTTCCATTTCTCTCTGCCTTCCCACTCTTTGAACCAAGATTGGATCATGGAGGTGCTCTAGGAGCATCTGGATCTGAGGAAAACACAGGGTGTGTGTAAGCCAAGCTTTCATGGTAGGAGTATGACAGAGTCATCAGGTCGAGTTCATGTCTGAATCACCTGCCTCTTCTATGCCAGAGGAAAGATGTACAGCAATCTCACTGGTGGGTTTCACTGATCAAGGACCAATAGGGAGTCATGGATCCCACGTGTACTCATTGTACCTGTGAGACCCAAGGATGAGAAAACAAGCCAGCCAGCCAGGGAAGATTGCAAGATTGTAAAGCATAAGGCAGGGCAACGTATGTCTGTGGGGCTATGGGGAGAGATGGCAGTAGACTATCAATCGACCATCACAGAGGCAAGCTGGGAACCAGGTTCTGTGCTCGTCTCCCTCTTTTGGTCTTCTGCTTCTATTTTATTTTATTTTTTTCAAAGCCAATTTTTATTGAAGCTTTGTGCATTTCATACAAAATATCCAATCAAATCGAGACCCATTCCTCCTTCCTTACCACCCCTCACCCCACCAGAGCTCATGCATTCTGCCAAACATGTTTTTCATCTTTTTCTCAGTCTCTTTTAAAATTCTCGATGCAGAAGTTTACTGTTTTGATCAGAAGTTCACCATTTCAGTCAGTTCTTTGACCCAGTCTTTTGTTGTTGTTCCTTCTAATTTGCATCACTCCAAAATATGCATATATGCATGCCACATATATCATAGGTTTTAGCATCTTTGGTTTGTGATTTCTTTTTTTTTTCTTTATTAGGCTGAAAGATGTCATGTATGAAGGCTCCTCCTTGGCAAGCCCAAACAGCCATCAGTCCTGCCCTTGTGCTCCACACTGGGGTTTTCCCTTCCCATGGTCACCAAATGAGGTCCAGTAAGCACAGTGTCCTGTCTTGATCTTCCTGTACTGATCACCCTGATACAGCCTGGGTAGTCCAACAATGGCAGTCTATATCTGAAGAGGCTGAAACCCCAGTAGTAGCTCAGTCCATAAGCTGGATGTCTCAGCAGACCCCATCTGGCACTGAAGGTTTGGAGGATTCTTGGAGAGATATGAGTCTTCAGTCCATATTAGAAGGTTGAAAAGCTGTGTCTCACATCTTTGAAGGATGGCAAAAGCAGTGGCAGCCACAGGGTAGCTGCACTTGCCAGTAAGACAGGCAAAACAACTGTGCTTTTTTTTTTTTCTTTGTTTTTTACTAAGATCTCAAGTTTTATACCTGAAGTACAATTTCTCAGGCCTTACTAATTATTTATTTCTGGTTATACTTTTCTTTTGGATGTTTAAAGCCACATAGTAAGCCCGGATTAACCAAGGTTTTTGTTTTCTCTAGGTCAGTTGAGGATCTGGTCCTCAGGGGTCACTTGAGGTTTTTTTTGGGGGGGGGGGCGCCTGGCTCCTTTTGGCTTTTCATTTACCAGTTCCATCCACTCAAGGACAAAGTCAGGTCTTGCTAGACCAGGCTTCCCTTTTGGAAGCATGAGCAGACTTTCCTCTTTATAGACTGGACACTGGCTGAAGTCCCATTAGTGGATCTTCAAGACCTCCCTGCACAGGAAGACTGGTGACTCACACTTGCAGCACATTTCAAGAGATGCCCCCATGCATAGTCCCCTGGGACTTAGTTGACCTCTGAGGCAAGGAACAAAGTTATCCCTTAAGTTCCTCTGCCAAATTGGTATAGGCATTAAGTATGGTCATTAAGGATCCAGAAAGGCTAAGTTACATCAGCCTGATACTTTTAACTACTGTATAATATTTTAGAAAAGGCTTGTACAAAAGCTCAAGCAGCCTTGTATAAGAAAGAAATACTAAGAAGCACTAAGAAGTGGTCTTCTGTTTGGAACTCTCTCTTAAAAGGAAATATTACTTAACTAATTAAATTTAATATAGTTTATTTGAGCTAAGCCCAACAAAAACATAATTTGAAAATTGGGCAGAACCCAAGCATGTCCTAAGAACTCCAGTCACAAACATGATCAGACAGTATTTAAAGAAAAATAGGAGAGCCAGGTGTGATGGCGCACACCTTTAATCTTAAAGCTTGGGAGGCAGAGGCAGACGGATCTTTGTGAGTTCAAGTCCAGCCTGGTCTACAGAGTGAGTTCCAGGACATCTGGGACTACAGGAAGACCCCGTCTCGAAAAGACCAAAATAAATAAATAAATAAACAAATAAATAAATAAATAAAAAATAAAAAGAAAAATAGGAGAACTTGACCATCTCACAACTGGTACAGCCTAGTCAATGATCCAGTCAACTGCTGAAGCTTACCTAGTTAATTACTTATAGCTTCATTAGTTAACTGCTCTAGGGCCTCTGCAACCTGTCAGTGCTGTTGCTGTGATTAAGCTTTATACTGGTTTGTTCTGTTGAGCTCAGAGAAGGTGTCCAGTCCAAATCCAAAGACTCCTTCTGTGCTAGAGATTGTGAAGGACTGTGGTGAGGCCTGGGTCAGGGGAGATTAAGAAGCGAATGCTTTGATCTTCTTAAATTCAAGGGAAAGAGATAAGGAAGATCTTAAAGTCACTGGACGCCTTTAATCCTAGCACTTGGGAGGCAGAGGCAGGTGGATCTTTGTGAGTTCAAGGCCAGCCTCGTCTACAGAGTGAGTTCCAGGATGGCTGGGGCTACAGGGAGACCCTGTCTCGAAAAGACAAAAAAAAAAAAGTCACTGGAGAGGGTCATGAGGCTGACTATGGTTTTGGGTTTTGAGCTCAATGCACTTGTCACTAGGTTCTCTTTTCTACATGCTTTAGGGGCTAATGAGATACAGGCCCAGGAGGGTGAAGGATGAGGCTGGCAGAGCTGTGGATGAGTTGAGTGCCAGTGTTTCTCTGTCCATTTGGGGGGTGACAATCATGAAACTGTGAACCATATTTTGCCTGCATTCAGCTCCTAGACAGCTATCCCACCCTGTCCCAACTTATAAATGTCTCATTTCCTCAGAGCTTGCATAACATGTCTGGCCTTCTAGCTGATGAATGGAAGATATTAGTACCTCTCCCACACTCATAGCTTAATGTGATTTTGCTCCCAAGGTTATTTCTAAAATAACTATTTTACTTCACTTAATTTTATTTTAGACAGTATCTTGCTATGTAGCCCATATAAAGTCACAATCTTCCTGCCTTAGTCTCCCCGTTATAGTTTTAGTTTGGGGATTATAGGCCTATGCTGTCACACCCAGATTTATCGCTTTCTTATTGTAAAAGCGCCTCAGCCCTTTTAGAAAATATTTATATAGAAAAAGAAAGAAAATGTCAATAACTCTACTTAGAAAGAAATCATTGTTTACATCTTGGTGGGAGTCTTCTCTTTTTGTCAACATATAGATATTAAGAACAGATAGCTGGGGGCTGTAGTTATGGCTCAGTAGCTGAGAACCTACATTTAGTTTCCAGCAGCAGTACAACAGCCTACAATTTGTGATTCCAGTTCTAGGGGAAATCCATCGCCCTTTTCTGGCTTCTGTGGGTACTGCATGCAAATGGTGCACTTACACACATAGAGGCAAAATTCATATAAAATAAAAATAAAATTTACCAAAAGATGTCATGTTTTCCCCAAGGAAGTGCTTGAAGGTTCTTCCTTGGCAAACCCAAACAACCATCAATCATGTCCCTGTGCTCCACATTGGGTCCCCCCCCCCATGGTCACCCAAATGAGGTCCAGCAAGCATGTGTCCTGTCTTGATCTTCCTGCACTGGCTTCCATGATACGGCATGGGTAGTCAAACAATGGCAGTGTACTCTCTGAAGAGGCTGAAATCCCAGTAGCCACTCAGTCCACGCACTGGATATTTCCGTAGTCCCCATCTGGCATTGAAGGTTTGATGGATTCTCAAGTTTTATATCTGAAGTACAGTTTCTCAGATCTTATTGATTATTTATTTCTGGTTATACTTTCCTTTTCAGATGCTTAAGGCCACACAGTCAGCCCAGATTAATCAAGGTTTTTGTTTTCTCAAGGTCAGTTGAGGATCTGGTCCTCAAGGGTCAGTCGGGTTTTTTTTGGGGGGGGGAGGGGTAGCCCCTGGCTCCTTTTGGTTTTTCAACCACCAGTTCCATCCACTCGAGGACACAGTTAGGTCTTGCTAGACCAGGCTTCTCTCTTTGAAGCATGAGCAGACTTTCCTTTTTATAGGGTGGACACTGGAAAAAGGATTATATTTAATAGTTAAAAATATTTTGTAAAATAATATTTTCTCTTTTTATTGATACATGTTACAACCATTTATAATTTATCCTTATGTAATCCTATGGTGTGTTCTATCGTATAGGAAAACTAATATTCATATTCTAGAAAAAAGAGAGAATGTAAAGTTATACTTCTTTTTACAGGCATGCAACTTTACTGTTAAAATGTAAATCTCTAAATGTGCTTTGGAATTAACCTATAGTTTATTTTCAGATTTTGTAACTTTGATTTATGTGTGGAGTGTATGCATGCATATTTTGGAATAATATAAAATCAAATGGGAACAAAAAAAGAGAGAAA
Organism: Rhizomys pruinosus; assembly: GCA_009823505.1. Lineage (NCBI taxonomy): Eukaryota > Metazoa > Chordata > Mammalia > Rodentia > Spalacidae > Rhizomys > Rhizomys pruinosus. The sequence goes on from VZQC01004814.1 coordinate 279,750, forward strand.
AAAACTTATTCAAAGATCTGACCAAAACAGTAAACCTGTACTCTGAAAGGTCATAAAAGACTGAGAAAAAGATGCAAGACAGGACTTGTGTGTGACAGAATCCATGAGCTCTGATGGGGGAAGGGGGGGCATGAGGGGTGGGCATGAATGGGGGAATGAGTCTAAATTTGATTAAGAAATATTGTAGGAAATGTGCTTGATAAAAATTAAAAATTAAAATATAATAAACAAATAAAATAATAAAAATAAAATTTAAAGATATGCTAAATTTATTTTTATTTTAACAGAGGATTTTTGGAAAGTGCTTGATGTTTTCTCCCAGAGAAATAAATGTTTCCCAGTGGGATTTGTTTTATCCATCTGTCTGCATGGACTCTTTCCTGAGTAGGGCTGAGATGAGACTGGTCAATAAGCAGAGGACTTTTCTCCCCTCTGTTGAGTGGGCTGGGCCTAGGGCTGCTAAGCTTGAAGCAACGGGCATTGAAAAGTAAGGACATCAGAAAAGCCAAGCTTGTCACAATCCCAGATTAGGTTCCCAGTGGGTTTGTTGCCTGAACAGGAGTCTGATTCAGCATTTGTTCTCTGACAGCTGAGGCCCAACAAACTCCTTTTGCTTGTATATCAAGGGCCTGTCAGTATCCAGATTTGGAAACTCATAAAGCAATTCTTGGTTCTTTTGCAGACGTCTAAATTAAGTGTATTCAAGCATAGGCAGGTATGTATCACAGATTGGGTTCTCCAAGAAGTAGGCTCTTGGATGGAGTTTGAGAATGCTTATTGGAAAATGCTTTGAAGAATAAGCCTGTGGAATAGAACAGGGCAGAAGTTGAATTGCAATGTGTGCCTCAGGGCTCCACCAACCTCTACAGGACTTTGAAGATGGAGCGGATTGCCAGGGTTGGTTATTAAACTCAGATTGTCTATTCTTGATGTCCCTTTTACTCTTCTTAGTCAATGGATTTTGGCTACCCCTAGTGAATGTGACCTTGGGACATGCAACTTTGCTGCTGGGGCAAAACTTGAGGGAGATTATAGCTGCTTGGAGCAAATGGTCCCATTGACAGGAAGCTGGGTCATGCAACTTAGAGTAGATAACAGATGCAGATGGCATCCTGGGAAGAGGGTGAACTTGGGGATGAGTACAGGTGACGGCCCAAACTGCTCAAATTTAATTAATGAAAGTATGGCATTGGCTAAATAGAACACATTTCTGGTAGATTCTGGACATCTTGTCCTATTTAGAAGTTCTCTGCTCTAGAGAAAAGGCAGTGCCTGGGCCCCAGCACTAGCTTACTAGCTATTGTGACAAAAGACTTGTGACAAATGATGTGATCTCTGTGATTTGTTTAGAAAATGGGGATAAATGGAGTGGGCAAGCTTCTGTAAAAAGATCTGCTTGCTGGTCTTCCCAGGACTCTGTTTATGCCTGCTGGCCTGACATAATTATTGATAGCATCCAGAAGTTTCCTCTCTACAAATCCTCATCTGTGTTAGGAATCCAATGGCCAGCTTCATTAGATTGTTAGTGGATTCCTTTCCTTCCTTTCTAATTATCAGATTGGCCTCAAAGGGCAGAGCTCCCAAGGAAAGGGAGAAAAATGCATGGTGATTACTACTTCTGTAATACTACTACTACTACTACTACTACTACTAATATTACTACTACTACTAATAATAATTAAAGCCTTATGCATCTCCTCATGTCAGGCTTATGCGGACCAGGGTTTCATTTCCTATGGAGTCACTTTCCCTGGATAACACAACAGTTTACTTTGCTTACCTTTATTCATAACTCATGTAAGTGGACTTATGCAATGCCTGCAGAGACCAGAAGAATGGTTTAGATCCCCTGGAACTAGAGTTATGGATGGGTGTTAGCTACCATATGGATACTAAGAACTAAACTTGAATCCTTTGCAAAAGCAGCCAGTGCTTCAAACTGCTGAGTCATCTTTCCAGCTCCTTCTTGATCATGGTGGAGAATCTTTTTGATGTGTTCTTGCATTCAGTTAGAAATATTGTATTATGGAGAGATGGCCTAGCGGTTAAGAGTACTGACTGCTCTTGCAGAGGACCCAGGTTCAATCCCCAGCACCCAACATGGCGGCTGAGAACCATCTTTAACTCCAGTTCCAGGAGAATCCGACGCCCTCTTCTGACCTCTGTGGCATCGCACGACACGTGTGCACCAACATACATGCAGACAGTAGACTCATACACATAAAAAAAAGAAATATTGTATTGTGGATTTTTGCATCTATGTTTATTAGAGAGACTGATCTATAATTTTCTCTTTTTTGGAGGGGGGGTCTTTGTATTTTTTTTTTTTTTTTTGGTATTTTTTAGACAGTATCTCCTTTTTAGTACCAGCTGTCCTGGAGCTCACTCTGTAGACCAGGCTGCCCTTGAACTCACAGAGATCCGCCTGCCTCTGCCTCCCGAGTGCTGGGATTAAAGAGGCATGTGCCACCACACCTGGTGTATTTTGTTTTGATAGCAGAGTAAATCTGGCTCCATAGAAAGAATTTGGGAGTGTTCCTTAATTTTCTATTTACAGAATCACTAGACGAGTATTGGTATTAGTTCCTTATGAAGGTTTGGTAGAATTCTGCATTGTATCCATCTCTTCTGCACTCATTTTGTTGAGAGATTTTTAATTACTGCATCATTGGTTGTTATGGGTCAGTTTAAATTATTTATATCATTTTGATTTAACTTTGGTAGGCTATACTTGTATAAAAAATCTATCTATTTATTTTAGATATTTTCTGGTTTAGTGAAATAAAGATTTTTTTTAAATTTTTTTTAATTTTATTTATTTCCATATGTGTATGAATGTATTGTCTGCATGCAAGTCTGTGCACCCGTGACGTGCAATGCCGCGGAGGTCAGAAGAGGGCGTCGGACTCCCCTGGAACTGGAGTTCTCCTGGAATTGGAGTTTCAGACGGCTCTCGGCCGCCATGTGGGTGCTGGGGATCGAACCCGGGTCCTCTGCAAGAGCGGTCAGCGCTCTTAACCGCTAGGCCATCGCTCCAGCCCCAAAATAAAGATTTTTAAAGTATGTCCCTGTGGTTTTCTGGATTTCCTCATGGTCTATTGTAATGTTTCCCTTTTTGCCTCTGAATCTACTAACTTAATGTGGATTGGACGGGCACCTTCACTCTGAATCTGGATCCCCTTTCTCTTTATTTTGGTTAATTCAGACAAAGACGTGTCAATCTTGTTAATTTTTTTTTCAAAGAACCAACTCTTTGTTTCATTGATTATTTGCATTGTTTTCTTTGTTTCCATTTCATTCATTTCAGCCTCCACTTTATTTATCTCTTCCTATTTGCTATTTTTAGGTGTTGTTTGTTCTTGGTTTTCCAAAGCCTTCAGGTACATCATTAATTTATTTTTATGAAATATTTCTCATTTTCTGGTGTAAGTACTTAAGGCTATAAACTTTCTTCTGAGTACTACCTTCATTGTGTCTCACAGATTTTGATATGTGGTGTTTCATTTTCATTCAATCTTAAGAATTTTAAAATTTCCATCTTGCTTTCTCCCATGATCCAATTTTCATTCAGGAATGTGTTGTTAAGCTTCATGAATTCGTGTACTTTTTTTTTTCCATTTTCATTGTTAATATCTAGCTTTATTCCTGTGTGGTCAAATAGAATATAGAATGTTATTTTAATTTTCCTAATTAAAAATTATTTTTGTTTTATGTGTATGAGTGTTTGCTTGCATGTGTGTAAATTTACCCAGGTCATGCAATGCCATGGAGGCCAGAAGAGGATATTAGAGCCCTTGGAACTGGAGTTATAGATAGTTGTTAGCCCTCCTGTGAGGGCTGGGAACTTAATACAGGTCTCTGGAAGAGCAGTCCATGCTCTTAACTGCTGAGCCATCTCTGCAACCCCTTATTTTTTCTAAATTTTTGGAGACTTGCTTTGTGTCCTAATACATGTTCAATTTTGGAGACAGTTCCTCAGGCAGCTGAGAAGACAGTGTGTTCTTTGGTGTTTGGGTAGAATGTTATGTAGATATCTCTTAAGTCCATTTGATTTATGATGCTAATTAAATCTGGGGGTTCTCTTTACTTTTTAATCTGTCTGACTTTCTATTGGTGAAAGTGGGGTACTGAAATCACTCACTATCATTATGTTGGAGTCAATGTGTGATTTTAGATTTAACTGGGTTTCTATGAAATTGGCTACCCCTGTGTATAGTGCATACATGTTTAGGATTATAATATCTTCTTAGTATATTTTTCTTTAATGAATATGAAGTGGCCTCCCTTATCTCTCCTGACTAGTTTTAATTTGGTGTTGATTTTATCAGCTATTAGAATAGTTATAACTTCTCATTTCTGAGTTCTGTTTGCTTGGGATAGCTTTTTCCATCTTTTTATCCCAAGGTGGTATTGATCATTGATGGTGAGATATATTTCTTGGAGGCAGCAAACTGATAGGTCCTGTTTTCTAATTCAATCAGTTATTCTGTATCTTTTTATCAAGGAGTTGAGACCATTAATATTGATGGTTATTATAGACCAATGTTTATTAATTCCTGTTATATTGGTGATGTAATGTGTAGACCTCTTTTGGCTAACTATTCTGTGATAATAGTTATTCTTTGTGTCTTCTTGAGAGTGTTTAATCTTCTATTTAGATTGAAGTAGTTCATGTATTAGAATAGCAGAGTATTCTCTGTAGAGCTGGTTTCGTTGTACAAATTCCTTAATTTTTTTTTAAACCACAGAATGTTCTTTTTTTTTTCCTTTGATTACAACTGATAGTTTTGCTGGATGTAGTCGTTTCAGATGGAATCTGTGTTCTTTCATGACTTGTGAGGCATGGGTCCAAGCCCTTCTGACTTTCATTGTCTCCATTGAAAAGTCAGCTGTTATTCTGATGGGCTTGCCTTTACATGTGAGTTGATCTTTCTCACAGCTTTTGCTATCTTATCTTTGTTCTTTACATTTAGTGTTTTGACTGTTATGTGATGTGGGGAATCTTTTCCGTGTTGTCTGCTTGGTATTCTGCAGGCCTCTCGTACTTTTGTAGGATTCTCTTTCCCTAGGTTCGAGAAATTTTCTTACAGGATTTTATTAAATATATTTTCTGTGCCTTTGACCTGGGCTTCTTCTCCTCCTTCTGTACTATGGACACTTTATTTAAAGTGTCCCAGAAGTCTTGCATGTTTCATTCCTGGGTTATTTTAGAATGGGCAATCCATGCCTCCAGCCTGGTCTTCAATATCTGCTATTCTCTGTTTCATTTCCTCCACTTCCTTTTTTGCTCTCTTCCTCTAAAAAAATTTTTTTTTTATAACTGAATCTTCTCTCTCTAGTGCTCAGAACATGGAAGTTTTCTGCTGCCTTTGGAACTTTATCTGCAAAGAGCTTAAAGGAGATACAAGCCAAGGGATCATCATTAACTGCAGTGTTACAAAGGACATGGTGGGGTTGACCCTGGCTAACAGCAAGTGGGTACAGGGGACAGCAGCATCTGCAAAGACCAGTTTTACTTTTGGTTTATATAACTGAAAATATTTATGGAGTACAACATGCTATTTTGATGCACATATACATTTTGTGATAATCAAATCAAGGTATTAGGATATCTATCACTTCAGTCATTTATTCTTTGTGATGAGAACCTAAAATTGTCTCTTTTGTCCATTTTGAAGTGTTTACATTATTATTAACAGAACTTGGGCTACTGTACCATAGAGCACTGAAACTGTCCCTCCTGATTGTAGCTTTGTTTCCTGACACGTTGTCCCCATTTCCCCTCCCAGCTTTCCCTATATGAACCTTGGAAGCCACCATTCTATTCTACTGTCTACTTCTATGATTTCAACTTTTCCACCATCTGTTTATAAGTGAGCTCATGAAGTATTTGTCTCTGTGAGCCTGGCTTATTTCACTTTCCTGTGAGAATGACTTCCTAATTTTACATCTCTGGCATGCAGTGGGTATTCAGTACATACTTGTGTAAATCAAACCACTATGCAAATATCAACTAAACAGAAAATCAGGATATATATATATATATATATATATATAGTCTGGAAAACCCTCCTTTTTGAAATTTTATATGTTTGTTTTATTTACATAAAAATGTTACCTGTAATAAATCGTGGTCCACTTTTTTCTCCTTTTCCTATACTATTCAAGTTTGAATATTTAAAATTTCCCATCACCTATATAAACAGATTTGTTTCATACCATGAAGTTAATAAGATTTGAATTATATGAGGTCTTTATTCTCAAAAACAATACCTCATCTTTCCCACTGTTGTGGTAACTTCTCCCAAGGGAGACACAAACAAACATCTGTTTACCCCAGATAGGTTTCTAATGACACACCAAGGAAATGATTTCAACCAAATATACCCTGGCAAATCAAAGAATTTAGAGTAACTTCCAGGAACAGGAGTGAGGTGTGACCTATAGAAGCATGGGCAACTTACCAGAGACGACAGCACTGGAGAAGAAAAGATCTCTATTTCCTAGCAGCTACTAACCATGTATATATTCCTAGGAAGGAGCAGGGCCTTGTGCAAGTCCTGAGATGCCTCCTGAGTAGTTCTATCAGCAGCCTGGTGAGATATTCGGAAGCCGCCTCTTGTGCTGCCTTGTGTGCTGCCTCCTTCCACCAGGCACTGTTAGTGGGTCCAGTCTCTTGAGGGTCTTGTGTAGGTCATGACAGAAGCTCTGATTTCAAGATAGCAACATCCATGCCTGGAGGACAGCATTCTTTCACATCTATAACATTTCATTCTCCTTGTTTGAATAACTGTATTGTCTTTCCTCCCCATTCACCAATCTATAAGTGTAATTATGTCATCAGTAACTGGATTCATTATCTGACCTTCAATTCATGTAAAATTTCCCTATGGTAGCGTATTTCTATGGTCACTTCTGATATTTTAGTGATGCTCATACTTTTCTAACATTATTCATAAGAATTAAGATTTTAATCACAAGACCTGGTAAAAATTCCAATGTAAATAACTGTGGCCCCATTTACTGGTACTATTCAACCCTTAGTCCTGGAAAGATAAAAAAGAAACATTGGCTTGAGTTTGTATTGACAATACTTTGGGCTCAGTAGATGAAGGGGCAGAGTTTAAATCTCTAGAGCCTATAAAAGTCGGCATGGTAGCACGTTTCTGTGACCTCAGTGTTCCTACAGCAAGATGGGAAGATGAGACTGGCGAATCCCCAGATGCTCCTGGCCAGCTAGCCTGGTGGGCATAGCAGTGAGTAACAGAAGTGAGACCCTGTCTCTAACAAAGGTGGAACGTGTGGACTGACACCTGAGGTTGTCCTCTGACCTCCACAAATGTGCTCTGCCCCAGCACACACACACACACACACACACACACACACACATACACCTCACAAATATTGTAAGTTCTCTGTTTATCTTTGGGGAAGACAGGGAAGAAGACAGAAGAGACAGAGAGAAAGAGAGCAGTCCTGTCTGTGGTTATTGAGAGACACTGTGACTATCAATATGAAAAGATACAGAGCCTAAAAGCTGATCTTAATGTGACATAACTAATTAGTGATTAACAGAACTTCAGAAGGACAAGGAGTTCTATAACAAGATGACATTTACATTAAAAATGATCCTGGGCTGGGGAAATGTACTAGACATGCAGCTTATATAAGGAAAGAACATCCTTCTAGTCTTTGCTGCTTTTTTGAGGGTAACGGGTTTTTTTTGATGAACAGATGACGAATGTCATTTCTATGATGCAGTCATCCAAAACTAAGCCTCAGTCTGTTTCATCTGAGAATGAATAGCTTTATTATGTGGTGTCCTGGTTATCTTCTTCACAGACATTGACTATTACCAGGTCATTTCAGTTCAAAATGTTCTTTTAGTTTAAAATGGTCCCCTACTTGGAAACTTTATAAGCTATATTGACTTTCTGTAAATAAAATACTTAAAAATTATCTTTTAGTCTAATATGTATTCTGTATTGGTTAGGGCTCTCTAAAGAAATAGAACTGATAAAATAAACACATGTATCTGGATTTATTAGATTAGCTAACGGGATAGGGTCCGAGTAGCTCAACATGGCTGCATCACGCTGGAGAGGTTGAGAATCTGGTAGTTGCTCAGTCCACGAGGCTGGACGTCTCAGTAGTCCATCTGGTGCTGAAGGCCTGATGGATTCTGGGAGACCTGCTAGTCTTCAGTCTATGTTGGAATTCAAAGAAGGCCTTTTATACCGGCTGCCATCAGAAAGTAACGCCCACATTTAGGGTGGGTCTTCCACCTTCAAATGATCCAATCAGAAGGTCTCTCTTATTTCAGGTAATCCCAGATCCAATCTAGTTGATGTCCAGGATTAGCCATTACATGTTCCTTCCAGGAAACCCTGATGTAATTTAATTCAAGAGAGGCAAATTGAGACAGATTCTTTATATTATCCTTTATGATATAGAATCAAATGGCATATGTTTTTGTTTTAAATACATTTTTAGTGCTAAGATATGGATATATGAAATACCCAAGATATTAAATCACAGCCAGTGAAAGTCAGCCATTTCGTATTTCTAGGGTTACCTGGAATTATCTCATTATTAGTTCATAACTTTTTCCAGAGTTAGTCAATGTACATCAATGATATCAAGTTTATGTAGAGGCTGGAGAGATGGTTCGGTGGTTAAGAGCACTGGCTGCTCTTCCAGAGACAGGGGTTCAGGTCCCAGTATTCATATGGTGGCCAATAACTGTCCGTAACTCCAGTTCTAGGCAATGCAAAGGCCTCTTCTGACCTTTGTGGGCACTGCACTTACATACACACAGGCAAAACACTCATACACATAAATAAAAATAAATAGAAAATTTAAAGCGTGTGTAATATAGTTAATTTTTAAAACTTTTTTTTGAATACAATATATTTTTATTGCATTTAGATCCTGTGATGGTTAATCCTGGGTGTCAACTTGACTGGACTAAGGAATAAATAAGAGAAAAGGGTCTTCTGATTGGACCACCTCAACCCGGATGGCCCACCCCAAATGTGGGTGTTACCTTCTGCCGGCAGGCAGTATTTAAGGCCACAGCAGCAGGAGCTGGTCCCTTTTTTTCCTCCTGCGGCTTGCTTCTCTCATCTGGTGAGTTTGTCTTGCTGCTGTGATCAACCTTTCGGATCCCAGCGTGTACTGAGACCGGCAGATCTCCTGGAATCCATTCGGGCCTTCAGCACTAGACTGGGACTCCTGAGACATCCAGCCTTGCGGACTGAGCGGTTCCCTGGATTCCCGGCCTCTCCAGTTCGGCGCTACTGTTGAGCTCCGTCACGTGAGCAAATCAATAAATTGTATATAGTTATATATACTCATCCTGTTGCTTCTGTTTCTTTAGAGAACCCTGACTAATACAGATCCCCTCCCCTATTTGCACTCCATCATAATACCCCCTTTTCCAAGTTCATGTACTCTATTTTATATGCATATATCTATATATTTGTATATCTATCTCTCTATCTATCTTCTATCATCTATCTTTATCTATCAGCCTATTGGCTCAAATTTATGTCCTTAAATACCCTTCAAGTGGGCCCAGCCTTTAGAACCTCATTGACTTACCCAGAGTCCCACCCTTAAAAAGACTGTCTCTCCTTGTCTCAGCACGCTATTGATTGTCATTAGTTCCTCAGACAGGGTTTGGGTTTTTACCCACTTCCCCACTTTTTTTTTTTTTTTGGTCTTTTTGAGACAGGGTCTCCCTGTAGCTCTGGCTCTCCTGGAACTCACTCTGTAGACCAGGCTGGCCTTGAACTCACAAAGATCCGCCTGCCTCTGCCTCCCTGAGTGCTAGGATTAAAGGCGTGTGCCACCATGCCTGGCTCCCACTTCCCCACTTTTATGCTGGGATTTTCTGGCTTGAGCCTATGTGGGACTTGTGCATGTTGTCACCATTCCTGTGAGTTCATATTAGTAACTTCCCAGTTGTCCGGAACATTTATTTCATTTATGTCATGTGTATGTACGTGTATGTGCAGGTGTCTGCGGATGCCAGAAGAGGATTTTGGATACCCTGGAGCTGGAGTTATGGGTGATTATGAGCCAAAGTAAGTTTTGTTGCCTTGGACTACTAGGGTGATGGGGTTGTTTGTTATTGAGGATAACTCAGGCCTTCCGACTGATGTAGAGATGACTCTATATTAATCTACACAGAATTATCTCATTATTTATACCAGTTGCATAGAAATCTGTTATTTAGGTGTCCTGGAATTTATTCATGCCCATTTTTAACTACCCATGGATATTTACTGTATCCACTAATATTCTTACATTACAAACAGTGCTGCAGAGTTATACTCTTTTATGCCTGGATCCTTTTAATAATTATTCTTTTTCAGAAGAAGTGTGATCTTCTCAGACTAGCCTTTTGTGGGAGTTTTCTCTGTGTGTAGGCTACTGTAGCTTTTAGTCAACAAGAATGAGCCACTTTTGAGAAGTGACCCATGCCATTTCTGGGTTGATGGATTTAAGAGCAGGCGCATAAGTCTCTTTTTATCCCCTTCTCGTTGTGCTCTAATTCTGATGCTCTGTGTGATGAGGTCTGATTCAGCCTTCACTGTCCTTTCCATTCAGTGAAAGGCCCAGTCCATGAAAAGGGAGGTACGCACATTTAGGACACTTCAATAGACTCAACTGAGAAAATCACGTAGGGGCCTACTCACGAGCCAGCCTAATCTAGACAATTCCTACTTCAGACTCCCTTCCCAGAGGGTTCACATTTGTCAAATCAAGAATCAAAAGTGCCATTGTAGTCCTGCTCCAGATCTACTGAGCTCTTCCTAACCGGTATTGCTGGTTTTGTTAATCTCTGTGTGTTTGTCTGCATTGCAGGGCCACCTCTGATTTCCCTTTTTGTCTGAAGTTTGTAGCCCTAAGCACTCCCTGTAAGGAACTTGCTGAGTCCTGTTTGATATTCCCTGAATTTGGTAGTTCCTTCTCATGTTTTGCATGTTAAGTCTCAAAATTATGTACTAAATATCATAAAAAATGTTTGATTTATGTTTCCAGTTGCTTTTACTTTGGAATGTTTTATCAGAGAAGGGTCCAATGACAATGTTATGATGCTACTATAAAATCACAACTTTCCCCTAAGGCTTAAAATATTAATTTTCTTTTTTTTTAAAGAATGGATTTCTAAAAAATATTAATTTTCAAGTTGTTGCTGATTTTTAATGTGTATTGACCTCAAGAGAGCTCATAGAACCCCACCTGGGATTTACTTTAAACAGTATTGAATTTATGACATTGTAGTGAAAGAATCCTATGACTCAACTTAATATATTGAGTCTGTTTCCTATGTGAAGGAATTAGTACTCTGCTACATACAAGAAGGTGGCAGAGACCTCTGCTTCATCTAGGTGCTGCCAGGATCCCAGTCACAGTGATGCCCAGCATTCTAATCACCATAATACCATCTTATTTGAAAGCTCAGGCCTCACTCTATTTGGCATAATGTAGAGGGTAGAGGTAAGAATTCTCCATATTTTATTGCTAAGCAACTAGATCAACACTATAGCCTATATTTTCTTTCAAGATGAACTATCACATATTTTAGAGAGTGTGGGAAGATCTAGTTTGAATTAGGGGCTAGTGCTCAGCTAGCATCCTTCAGGGCACAATGTGGGAGTCATGGGTTTCCTCTGACCCCACCCCAAGAGGGAACAAGTGGCCCAGTCACATGACGCTAGGCGGAGCAGCAGTATACAGTGGCGCGAGACTGGAGGTCTGTGATTGGCTCTGGGAGCTGACATCATTTTGCTTATAAAAGTGACTTGCAGTAGGCAATAAATTGAATTATCCATTACCATCATTATGTAGAATTCCCAGGTCCATTATTTTGTGCATATACATTCCAAAGCTGGTCTGGATTTCCAGTGTTGGTGGCTAGTGGGTTGGATGGGGATCTATCAGACCACCAACCTAGGAAGCTAGCGTGGGGTTGGATGGAGACCAATCAGGTCACCAACCTGTGGAGTGAATTGTGAGTGGGTGTAGGCATCAGCCATCAGCCTGAATCCTGCCCAGAGACCAGCAGTCTTTGGGCAGGTGGGAAAGCATGATCAAACAGGAAGTGTTCTGCTGCCCAGGCTAAGGACCTCAGTTGGGAGTACCTCTCAGGTTGGGTCACGAAAGTGACCAACTGGCCTCTGCACTGAGGGGTTAGTTCCCCACAGTGACTGCACAGTGGCTACTGTGCTCCCCTTCCCTTAGCAGGACTGGAGCTGTACCTGCTCGTAGTTAGAGAAGCTTCCTACAAGATAGCATGTAAATTATTCGTTTCCTAGTGACAACATTCCTTAAATTAGAGTGTTATCCTCACTAGAAGTTAAATAGTACCCCCCAGAACTTTGCATTTGAGCTCAAAGTAGACTTGGTCTTACATAGAACAAGTGAACCCTCAATGCTCCATCAGATTGTGTATTTTGTATAGTAGCTAGAAATGCCTGGAATAGCTTTAACTTAATAAGTAGAGTTAATTACTCTGCACTTGAATAACTGCCTCTTAATTCTCATTTTATTTGTTGTGGGCAGTGACCAAGAATAAGTGGCACTTATTTCCATTTTAGAGTTTTCCTTATCTCTGCCTTAACTCAAGTCTCTAAGACCCAGGTTGGTTGGATTTTGTCCCTGGGTCTGTGGTGTTCTGGGTGTAGTAGGAGTTTCATGCTTCACTCAAGTCCCCTCAGTGTATCTGATCTGGAATGGGCAGCTGCTCCATACTTTAGGCACCTGAAATGCCTTTGGTGGTGTTTCAATGTGTCTACAAGGCCATGCTTCACCTATGCATGGAGCCAGCAGAAGTGTTGGATAGTTCATACACCCAGGAAGAGCCCTTTGGTAGTGACAGAGGGGAACAGATGGCTAACTGCACAGCTTCCTTGACCCTTGGATGGAAACACCCCAGGGTGGGTTCCATGGATTCTCCCCGATTTTCCAAATGGAAGTGCCCATGGGAGAAACCAGCTCATTAACACGAGCAGTCAGCGCTTTCCTTCTTTCCCTCACTTCACCACTCTCTTGTGCTGCTTCCTGGGATGTGTCCCCAATAAACTCACTGTAATCTGGCTTTGCCTTAATCTCTTCTCCCAGGAGATTTCAGTCTAAGGCACTTGGTATCAGGAGTGGTTGAAGGTAACAAGTCTTTTGGATGATCCTGAAGTTAGGCAGAAGGCAGCAAGTGCCCCAGTTCACAAGGGGCTGGTAACTTTTGCTAGAATGTTCCCCCAGGGGTATGGGAAGCATGGGCTTATGCAGCAGTCCTAGTGTTGAAAGCTATGAGCAATAGTGATTAATAGGCTATAGAAGTGGTTGACTGGTGTTAATGGCCATAGAAACCTTAAATGAAGAAAATGGCACATTCTGACTGGCCAGCTATTAACTTGGGGCACGATGTGAGAGCTGTAAGGCCTTTAAGGAGGTCTTTATGTTTTATCTCCCTCAGTAGTAACATATCCTTTGGTGAAAGTCAGACAGAAACCTTTGTTGTAGGCTAGTGGCAAAGGAGGTAAAACCAATAACCTAGAAATCCCCCTGTGCTATAAAGAGGGCAAGGGCTTTCTTTAGAGCTGGAATTAACCTTGTGTGTGTGAACCCCGAGGTTGCCCCTGACTATAGAGATGGGGAAGACCAGTTTCTATTGACCAGTGTGTTCATTTCCCAGAGCTACTTTGACAGGTTACGACAAATCATGTCACTTAAAACAAAAGAAACGTTCTGGAGGACAGAAATCTGAGATTCAGGTGTCAGCAAGGTTGTTTCCTTCTAGGGGCCTCAGAGAGGGTACATTCCTGCCTCTCTGAGCTTCTGGTGGTTACTAGCATTCATTGGCTTGCAGATACATCACCTAATTCTCTGCTTCTCTTGTCACATGGTATCGTATGCCTACATATCTTCTTTTCTTTAAGGACACCAGTCACATTGGATTAGGGCTCACTGTACTCCAGAAGGAGCTCATCTTTACTTACATCTCCAAAGAGACCATTTCCAAATAAGGTCAGAGTCAACAAATTTTTCTTTTGTTTTTAATTAATTGTTATTATTTTTAATGATATATGTTTATAGGATATAGAATGATAGTTTGGTGCCTATAGGTGAATTATAATGACCAAATCAGAGTAGTTATCAATTCTGTCTTCTTATACATGGAAAATCTTTTTGATTAACATGTAACAATTATACATATTTATAGTGTACAGTATGGTATTTCAGTCAATGTATACAGTGTATGCTGATCAAATCAAGGTAATTAACATCTCTACTTTCTTTTTATTAACTCTGTTTAGATATTTTGAGCTTATTTCTCCTAGTTATTCATAAAATAGGAACTGTAACTACCCCACATTGCTATCTGTATTTGGTATCTACATATTTTTTGAAGGGGTGCAGTTCAATCTATCATATTTAGCAATTATGTCAGTGGATGTTACAACATTATTACAAAAGTAAAAAAAATAAACTCTTAAAATTGGTTAGGAGTATAAAGTTCTTCGGCCTGTATCATTCTAACTTAACTGGGCATTTCTAAAAGAAAAAGGGAGTGGCTGTACACATTTAATCTTTGAGATAAATGGCTCCCATGGGGCTTGAGCCCAGGTGAGGGAGGGGCACATTTTATCTTGGAGCCAAGCTCGCCTTAGGCAAAAGGTAGTATGGCTTTGTCACCATCTTGGCTGGTAATGCCACCAAGATGGAGGCAACCATATGATCTGGTCACTGTCTTGGTGAATGACATCATCAGTATGGGGACAGCCACATGACTTGGCTGCTGTCTTGGTTATCGACATCTAGAAAACCTTGCTGCATCTTGATTAATCTAACCATAGAGCATAAACCAAAATTGTGATGCCCAGAAACTTACCAGTACTACTGAGCTCCAGGGAGACATTCTAACCTGGGACTTCTCTGGAATGCAGGTGTTTGATCATGGGTCTCAGTCCTTTTGTGATTTTTTTCTGTTTTGATTTTCACCTTGGATTCTTGATAAGATCATAGATATAGGAAATCCAGAGATTTGAACACAGTCTTTACTGTCATGTAATAAGGTCAATGGATTTTTATGTCAGATTAAGGGGTAATACCACACCTGAAAGGTGGGGTTTAGATTTTTGACATTGCTTTACATGATTTATTCACTGGTTTCTATTTTGAATTTTGACTTTTTTCTTTCTTTTGGAGACAGGGTTTCTCTGTAACCCCAGCTGTCCCAGAACTTGCTATGTAGACCAGGCTGGCCTTGACCTCACAGAGATCCACCTGCTTCTGCCTCCAGAGTGCTGGGATTAGAGGCGTGCGTCACCACACCTGGCGAATCTTGACATCTTTTTGTGTGATATGTTTACTGATTTCTGAAGGCGACTGTTTTAGATTTTATGTTGTTTTGAATAATATATTTGTTGGTTTCTAAAGGAGTTTCCAGACATATGCCTCAAATTCTAGCCAGCTACCAAGGGAGCTGACACTGTTGGTAGACCTGAGAAGCTCATGCGAATCTGCAGTACTCCAAAGTCAAACCTTGTAGAACACAAGCTGCTAACCAGCAGACAGCTGCTACAGTGGGAGGCAAAGAAGAGGGCAGCCTGCTTGGTGGGAGGGTAGATTGCTTGGTAGGAGGTCTGAGATGGGGGCTTTGCTGGTCTTAATTCCTGTTCTTTCTGCACTGTGATTTCAAGCATATATATATATATATATAATCTACATGTATATATATCTCATATATGTATATATATATATGTTTTTGGTTTTGAGACAGGTTCTCCCTTCAGCCCCAGATGGCCTGGAACTCACTATGTAGACCAGGCTGGCCTTAAACTCATAGAGATCTGCCTGCCTCTTCTTCCTGAATGCTGGGATTAAAGGCATGTGCTACCACAGCTGGCCTGCTTTTCACTTTCTAATTATAGTATCATGGACAGACTAAAGAGAGCAAATATTCTAATATCCTCTCTTTCCATGTTTTTTTGGGGGGGCAGTATTGTTTAATATATTTCTCATTCTCCAGACTATGGGTACTTAATCCAAAATTATGTGACAAAATTATAATATGGTTTTTCTAATCCACACAGACTGATAGCCCTCTTTAAATGGAATCACCCTGAGAGTTATCAGGCTTGCTTCTTATTGAATATGAAAAATTAAATGTAGCTTGGCAAATTATAAATTTCAAAAGGGGTCAGAAGGAAAATTTAAGGTGATATTAAGATTTAGTTCATGAACGAGTCAAATTTGGAAACTCTCCCTAATTTATATAATCTGTAGAAGTTTAGATTTCTTTGATATATAGGGCCAATATTTACCCCAGAAATTTTGTGGATGGTGGGTCCTTCACAGATAGGATAAGACAAAGTGTAGAAAGAATCCATTAAGGTCACAGGGCATTAGAGAATCACATTGGTAGAGGGGGTATTCTGAACACACTCCCCCTTCATTAGGATCACTAATAAAGGAGAGGCTGTAGATACACATGCCACACTGATGAAGACAGGAAGATAGTGCCTTGTTGATAGGTGCCACCTTTTCTCATGATTGTTAATGGGAAATGGATAGAAGGATCTCCAGGGGACACTCTGGAGAGGAGACAAAGAATATTTGGAAGACATTCCAAAGTATTTTCTTTTGTCTTCCAGATAGGTTACCATTTCTCATATCAGGCTTTGCCTGGAAATGCTTTCTACTCTGTATCTTTACCCGCTGGGATCTCTTCTATCCATGCACCTTAAGAACGAAGTACTAGTGTTTTGTTTTGTTTTGTTTTGTTTTTGCACTCAGGCCTGGTCTGAATATAAACTGGAGGACAAAAAGTGGCCTATTATGGGAACTATCAGGAGGGAGAGTACTTATTGACGCTTTCAGATTATCTGACTCCATTTATAGATACAAGCTAAGAAACTGTGGGTATAAATTCTCATAAATCTGGTCACCTCAAGTATACTCAGGTTTGATCTTGGTAAAGGGAAATAGTTCTGTCATCTGATGCTACTTGATCATGGGTGCTCACTGTCATGCAGCCATGATTTCATAGAGTTAAGAACTATTATGTGATCTTTTAGAGTCAAATGTTCTGTTTCTTGTTAATCCCAGTTCCCAAAGTAAGACCCAACAGATGAGAAGAGTCACCTAGACAAATGTCTGTAGGTTATAAAAAGAACAGATGCTTCTGTTAGGTTATAAAAAGGCCACACATCCCCAGCCCCCAGATAAAAAGGCACATGAGGCCTAAGTCACTCCAGGAACATGATTTACTTCCATGTGGGACTGCCAGAGCGGGCTGCCTGCAGACACGTGGCGGGACAAAGCAGGAGCAGGGCAGGGTCAAGATGGCGACTGGGGCCCACTCATTTATAGCCATGGGGCGGGGCCTCAGGTACAGAGGAAGGGACAGAAGATTGACAGGTTCTGGAGGAAGTGGGCGTCTGTGTGCCCCTTGGGATTCTGGGAAACCCACACCCAACATTCCAGCCTTTTGCTTATGATAAGGAAATGGGATACTGTTCTCTCTTCTGTATCTGCTTCAGAGCTGATGGGGGGTGAAGTCTTAGGGGAACAGCTGTCAGGCTGGAGGGTTAGAATCTGGTTTCCCATTTTGGCTACTCCGGCTACTCTGCTCGGTGGTTTTGGTCCAGATCAATAGTGGCCAGTACTTAGTGGACTTTTCTCTGCAACTGAAAAGACAAGCTGGTTGAGTCTTATATGAGTATACCAGTGCAGGGTATACTTAATGGGGGGGGGGCTTCTGGGTGCATTAGCAATTGGAAGGTCCCCATCTAGGGTCTGCAGAGGGAGAGAGGACCTGTACCCTAGTTGAGGAATTGGAAAAAAGTTTTAGTACACAAAGCTCTAGAATGAGGGCCAGCTTTAATACACAGGGCTCCAGAATGAGAGCCATAACCATGAGAATATAAAAGGTGGTATTTTCTGGCATGGCACATTAAATCTGTCACCTATCTTTGAGATATTTTCTTTTTATTTAAAAAAAATTTTTTATTTTTATTTATTTCTGTATGTGTATGAATGTACTGTCTGCATGCAAGTCTGCGCACCCGTGTCGTGCAATGCCGCGGAGGTCAGAAGAGGGTCTGGGATTCCCCTGGAACTGGAGTTCTCCTGGAATTGGAGTTTCAGACGGTTCTCAGCCGCCATGTGGGTGCTGGGGATCGAACCCGGGTCCTCTGTAAGAGCGGTCGGCGCTCTTAACCGCTAGGCCATCTCTCCAGCCCCCGAGATATTTTCTAACATGATGCAGTAGGTTCCTAACTTGGCACAGTAGGTCTCTCACCTATCTCTGTGAAAATAACCTTATTCATTTTCTCTTCTTTAGATTACAATTTCTTGTTGGGATATTTAAAACCACACAGTTAGCTCAGATAAATGAAGTTTGTTTTGGTGTTAAGGTCAGTTGAGGTTCTGATCCTTAGGGGGTCACTCAGGCCTTGCGCCTGGCTCTCTTAACCAATTCCATCTATGTGAGGACAAAATCAGGCCTTGCTTGATCAGAGCTTCCCTTTGAAGCATGAGGAGTTTCTCCTCTAGATGGACTTTCCTCCCTTGACTGGACACTGGCCAGATGAAATCCTTTTAAGTGAATCTCCAAGAGGACTCACTGCCACAGGACAGGACCCAAGTCGACCTCAGAGGGTAGGAGCCAAAATATTGTCTCTTCAAATCCCTCTTGCCAAATCAGATTGGAGCTTTAAGTGTGGTTGCTAAACCTCCAAGAGTATTATTTGAATGAATTTGGTACTTTAATTACCATATAACTCCTAAGTAAAGCTCAATAAAATCATTGGTTCTTCAGGGTGAACTTGCATGTAATCAAATATTGGTTTGTGACTAGAAACTTCGAAAGGGGTAGGCATTATCTAGGATCCCCAGGACAAAAATTCTCTCTACAGATAGCAAATTTATTTGTTAATGTTATGATGCCTCATGGTATTAAGAAAGGAAAGGAAAAAGTGAGAAATGATGGGAAGATCTAAAATGGAGATATTTTATTGAGAGGAATTCATTTATTTAAAGATGTCTTTATGGCAGCTGAGCTTTGCCTTACAAGCCCTTGCTGGAGCTGGGGTGAGAATCTTTCCTGTTACTGAGATATCCCTCCCAGGTTTGTAGGTTTTGACTCTGAGAAGAGTTTAGCTAAGTTCTTCAGCTGCTTTACCAACTCGCAGTCCAGAGAGCTACATCCATGTGTGTGTACCATGGATTCCCAGTAAAGATTCTTCTCAAGAACTACCTGCTCAATCAGGAATTCACTTCCTTGGGCTCATAGCCATAAAGTCCACTTCCCTGCCACCTCTGTCTGTATTGTCAGGGGCCTTTCAGCTTCCCCAACCCTGTCTTGAAAGCAGTTGCCTAGCTTTTTTTTGTTTTGTGTTTTTTTTTTTTTTTTTTTTTCAAGACCAAAAAAAGGGTCTCCCTGTAGCCCCAGCTGGCCTGGAACTCACTCTGTAGACCAGGCTGGCCTTGAACTTACAAAGATCCACCTGCCCTTGCCTCCCAAGTGCTAGGATTAAAGGCATGCACCACCACACCTGGCTATAGCTTTTTACCACATACGCAGATGTGTTTATTAGAAATTTAATTATATTCTCATTTCTATTAAGTGGTAGATTTTTAATTCACCACAGACACTCCTATTGTGCTGGGCAAATGAACTGAAAGTCATATATTTTTTTCCATTCAACCGTGACATGGAATCTTCAGTCACAGCATGAGAGACAGTTGTCCTGGCAGCAAACGCAAGCCCCTACTGTGAGAGCAAGAGGAATGGTACCCGTGACACAGCTGAGCCACCCGGATGCTTAGTACTGGGACAGCTTAATTGAACAATTGCTTCAGCAACCGGTGGAATTGCACATTTTCTTAACAAGACCATCAATTACCATAAAAACAGAACATACTGTGTTTTTTTGCACTTGAAGCAAATACATAGTAATTAGAGGAGGAGATGTATTGTGTTTGAAGCTAAAAAAAATTGATAAAACCCAAATCCTGACTACAAATTCAGTTGATCTTCTTGCAGTGATGCTCCTAGTGAAACTGCAAGATGCTTTCACCTGGCTGCTTACAGAAGTGGGGGTGACACATTTTTTTTGAGACAGGGTCTCCCTGTACCCCTAGCTGGCCTGGAACTCACTCTGCAGACCAGGCTGGCCTGGAACTCACAGAAATCTGCCTGCCTCTGCCTCCCAAGTGCTGGGATTAAAGGTGAACACCACCACACCCAACTTAAAGACGGTTCTTAGCTGCCATGTGGGTGCTGGGAATCAAACCCGGGTCCTCTGCAAGAGCAGTTGGTGCTCTTAACTACTGAGCCATCTCTCCAGCCCTGGGGGGGTGACACTTCTATCTCTGATGTCTTCTATACCCTGTAGTACTGCTCTCAGTACTCTACTTTATACCTGCTTTGGTTGCTGCTTGGGATAGCCCACCTGAGGCTGCTAACCAGAGCTGCACGGAGATGTTGCCTGCAAGAGCCCATGTGAGGGGAGCATTTAGAACGTGTTCTGTGAGTCAGCTTCTATTTATTTTAAGTGTACATAATTATTTAGCTTAGTGAGAAGCAGGCTAAACACATTACCTCAAAAAGAGCCTTGTTTTTTATTTTAAATAACTATATTACATATAAATCACACATTCACCTTATAAGTAATCTTCCAAGGTAAGTAATCTTCCAAGAAAAATGGGAAAAATATGTCCAAAGGGTAATTCCAAAGGTTTTTGAAATATTTACAGTACAACATTTTCCCAGATGTGTTTACAGGTGAAACATACAGAAAGATTAATGATCACAAAAGTTGCAAAAATAAAATTGTTAATTTAATACCATGTACCAAAGTCAATAAACCAGAGAAATCTGGAGGAAAAGATTTTGAAGAGCCTTGTTGAACATGTGGATGTAATGGTCACATTATACTGTTTTGCTCCTTGTTATAATCATGGATGACAAAAGTGGGATCTAACTTACTGCTTATATTTGTGGATTCCATCACATTCAAACATAAACAGCAGCAACCAACAGTTACTTGATATTTATCATATACTTGGCACTATGTGATGATTTACAAACATTAATTTTGTTCTGTCTATATTGCCTAATTATGGGGATGTCACAGTGCCAGAAAGCCCTCTGGGAGAAAGATGGTCATGATAATAAAGTCCTCTGGCCTGGATGAAGACCACAGTTTCCCACTTTGCTGGTCAGAGGACCACCCATAGGAAGGTGGGTTCACATTAAGTGATGCTAAAGGGATGGGTGGAATATCTAGTGTGGTGATGCGATGGTGAACTTTTCCTGCTGGAATCCCCACCCATTAGTGTAATTCTTCTAGATTGGGGTCCCAGACATGTGGCTCTCTGTGTCTTGCCCACAATACAGAGAAATGCAACCTTTCCTTTCTTCTTCATTTCTCTTTTCTAACCAGGTTTTTCCTGATGCTTTGGGCTGTCCCAACATCTTGTATTACTTTCCTTTTCTCTAAGCCTCCCTTCTCTTCCCTGACAAGTGGGTGCTAGCCTGCCATGTATCTGTCCTACATCCATGCTGGCTCCAACCAGTCATGGCTTTTTTCTTCTCCCATCCATTCTCCTTCTCAAGGCAGCTATGGAGATTGAGGGCTGGACTACCCTGATGATTTTTTTTTCCTTAAATTCTCATAAAATTTCCCTAAAGCTTCTGTTTGAGTTCTTCCTTCCTTCCTTCCTTCCTTCCTTCCTTCCTTCCTTCCTTCCTTCCTTCCTTCCTTTCTTTCTTTCTTTCTTTCTTTCTTTCTTTCTTTCTTTCTTTCCTTCTTTCTTTTCTTTCCCCCAGCTGGCCTGGAACTCACTCTGTAGACCAGGCTGGCCTTGAACTCACAGAGATCCTCCTGCCTCTGCCTCCCGAGTGCACTGCCATGCTTGGCTTAAAGATGGTTCTTAGCTGCCATGTGGGTGCTGAGAATCAAACCCAGGTCCTCTGCAAGAGCAGTTGGTGCTCTGAACCTCTGAGCCATCTCTCCAGCCCCTGAGTCCATTCTTAAACTCTTTTATGAATGAGACTAAGAACCATAGAAGACAACCCCGAGTTTCCCCTGTATCAGGGCTATGTCCTGAGAAACCCGCAATTAGATCATTTTGTTGTTTTCCACACATTATATGGTATACTTGTATTACTGGAGAAATTTAGGAACAGACTCAAAAGAAAGCCTGAGAACAGTTTTATTAGAATTTAAGAGAAAAGACCTCTTATTCTACCCAAATTAATATAAGATTCAACACAATCCCAATTAAAATATCCATGAATTTCTTTACAGACTTGGGAAAAAAATCCTTAAATTCATATGTAAAAACGAAAGACTCTGAATAGCTAAAGCAACCCTGAGGAAAAGTGCAATACAGGGAGGATCACTTTACCAGACTTCAAACTATATTACAGGGGTATAGTCATAAAGGCAGCCTGGTACTGACACAAAAAACAGACCCGTTGAACAATGGAACAAAATTGAAGATCCAAACTTGAGCTCATACAATTTCAGCCACCTCATATTTGACAAATGGGCCAAAAACACTCAATGGAGGAAAGACAATATCTTCAGCAAATGGTGCTGGCAAAACTGGATCACCATTTGTAGAAGAACAAAATTAAACCCCTACCTCTCAGCCTGTACAAAAATCAACTCCAAGTAGATCAAAGATCTCAACATGAAACCTGAAATCCTGAAGGTGATAGAAGAAAATGTTGGTAGCAACCTACAAGACATAGGTGTAGGAAAAGACTTTCTAAATCAGACAGCAGATGCTCAGGAAATAAGGTCGACAGTTGACAAGTGGGACCTCATTAAACTCAAAAGCTTCTGTACAGCAAAAGAAACAATCAGTGAAGTGAAGAGGAAACCCACAGAGTAGGAGGAAACCTTCACCAGTGTTATATCTGACAGAGCATTGCCTTCCAGAATAAACTACTCAAAAAGCAAAGAAGAAAACAAATGACTCACTCAAAAGATGGAGTAAAGAGCTGAACAGAGACTTCACAAGTGAGCAAATAAAGATGGCTGAGAAACATCTTAAAAAGTGTTGAACATCTCTAATAATTAAGGAAATGCAAATTAAAACCACTTTAAGATATCATCTCACTCCAATAAGACTGGCTAGGATCAAGAAAACAAATGATACCAAGTGCTGGAGAGGTTGTAGGGAAAGGGGAACACTCATCCACTGCTGGTGGGAATGTAAACTTGTACAACCACTATGGAAAGCAGTGTGGAGAACACTTAAAAGACTCAAAATGAGTCTACCACTTGACCCAGTCATACCACTCCTAGGTATATACCCACAAGACATCCTACTACAGAGATACATGCACATCTATGTTTATTGCAGCTCTCTTCACGACAGCAAAGACCTGGAACCAACCCAAATGCCCCTCAACTGATGAGTGGATAGAGAAAATGTGGTACATCTACACAATGGAGTTCTATGCAGCAGTAAAAAAAAGGCAGTATCATGAACTTTGGAGGTAAATGGATGGAACTAGAAGCTATTATGTTAAGTGAAGTAACACAGTCCCAGAAAAACAAATGACTAATGGTATCCCTCATCTGTGGATGTTAGCGCCAATAACCCAGTTGTAAATATTTCTTGTGGGGAGTGATGCATATTGGAAGGAACAACAACAACACCAACAACAGAAAAGACTGCATCAAAGAAATGACTGAAACTGTGACTTGGTGGGGTGGAGGGTTGGGAGGGGGACACGGATCTATATTGATTAATGTTATATTTGTAATTGATGTGAGTTTAACAGGTATCCAAATTGCCCAAACTTGTCTACAGTTAATATGTATTTAGACTTAGTAAAAGTAAAAATGCCTATATTAAACAATCTGGTTAAAGGTTTTAATAAACATGGTAATGTACGTTTAAGCTAATTGGAAATATAAATTGTTCCACAGTTGTTTTACTTTTAAAATTTGTATAACAACTCGGCTGGGATTGGCGCTACGCTTAATCTATACTTGGGGCAGGCAGTGACGTGGTTATCTGCAGGTCTAAGCGTGATAGGGGTCAGGGGACTGTCTCAAAAGCAAAAACAAAATTGCTATAACACTTGGGTATGTAAACGCTATTATTTACAGTTATCTTGTAAATTCTTTCCTGTAGGAGTAATTAACTTAAGGAATTAAGTTTGCTTCCCAAATTAACAAACATACAGTCAATGCATAAACCAGCTTGGTAAATTTAAATGAAAATTTCACTTGATTCCTGCCTATGGTTAGTGTATAGCTACAAACTGCCTTTTGAGTATTCGTGGTCAAAAACTAAATCCTAAAACAAAAGGGGTACGTACATATATATAAACCTTTTGTCAAAATTTTCATTATTTAAATCTTAAAACTAACTATGGGAAATAGTTTGCAATGTCCCACAGGTCACAGTATCACCACAACTTAATGGCTGAGAAGAAAAAGATGAAAGCTTTGTCTTGTGCAGGATGTACCAAATAAATACCAGCAGAGAAGTTTGACCCATACTAAACATTACCAAGAAAGAAGCAAAAGCCTTCAGATTGCTACAGCACTTCAACACTCCTGTGGATCCTATTTGTAATGACTGTTTAATGAGTCCTAATGAAACTTTACCTTCTCAGGGCACGCAAAAAGTTTTAATAGAGACTTTATTACACTCCTTTTCATTTAGAACAAAAAAGAAATCATGATGTAATGAAGTCAGTCCATAACTGTAAATAGGGCTGACTGTTATAGAGGTAATCTCTTTAAATGGTTAAAACTGCTTTCTTTAATTGACTAATAGACAAGGAACCTGTGTGAAAGGTTCTATTCTCTATTCAGAGAACCAACATAATACTAAAATCGTATTATAAGCTGTGCAATGAAGCAACAATATCGTAATACAGGAGGAGCTCTGATTACCAGACAATGGATTATTCTGCCCAGGAGATGTTGGCTAGGGAACCCAAGGCCCCCACCTCCCCGCCCCCAAAAGGTAAAGGCTTCTTGCCTGTAAACTGGGATACCTGCAAGAAGAGAGGCAGTAAGGCCCTGCTGTCAAAGACCTGGTGTAAGCATGGGAAAGATGTATTGAGACCTGTTCTAGTTTGTCTTCCATTGCTGTGACAAAACACTCTGACCGACACCAACTTGGGGAGGAAAGGGTTTATTCAGTTCACATCTCCTGGGGCACAGTTCATCGCTCAGGGAGCCCAAGGCAGGAACTCAGGGCAGGAACCTGAGCAGGAGGTGAAGCACAGGCCATAGAAGAATGCTGCTTACTGGCTTGCTCCCCTGGCCCATGCCCAGCTGCCTTCTTATACAGTACACAACAACCTGCTCAAGGTGGCACCACCCATAGTGGGCTAGGCACTCCCACATTGCTCAACAATCAAGACAATACTCCACAGATGTGGCCACAGGCCAGTCCAATGGAGCCAATTCCCCAACCGAGGCTCCCTCAACCCAGGTGTGTCTGGTTGACACTAAAGCTATCCAGCAAAAGACCACACTTGCAAGTGTGGAGTTGGTCTCTGGAATGCCAGAGAGTGTTACCAAAGGCCTTTAAACCAATAAAGCAAATGTTGGTCTCCTTGAGTCAAGCAAGACTCCTCTGTAAGCATCAGCTACTCCTCACCTGCCTGGAAATACTATGCAGCAGTGGCAGCCATATGTCTGTATATCCCAAATCTAATTGGCTATTAGCTCTCTCCTTGGAGTAATAACCCACAGCTGATGCCACAAGCTTTTGTCCTCTAGTGGTTAAGAGATGTTATAAGCCACAGCAAGACCTTGTCATCTTTTACAGAAAAACTATAGTTCATGGATTAGCATACCATTCAAACATCTGTGTCTATATCAAAGTAACCTACCATAGTAATTAGTACTGTTTAAATGCCTGTATATCTAATTGCTTGTGCTTCATTAGTAGGATTGAAAGGTTATTCCTGGATAAACTGTCAACCCATGAAGGGAAACAGCCTAAGCTGATCAGAGTCCAAAATGACATCTCCAGAGAAAGTAGACTGTTTTGCTTCTCACCCACTTGTGCCCCTTTTCTAAGCCTAGGGAACAATCTGTGGAAGAGGGGGGTGTGGTAGAATGTAAGGGCTGCAATTGGGATGAATTGTGAGACTACAGCAATATAGACTGGACACTTATTTGATCAACTTGATTGTACATACAAGCCTCTCCAGCTGGATGGTGGGAGCCTTGGGCTGTGTGGGTTTGGGCATAGTTGCTTGCAAATTGGTTTTACATGAAGGATGCTTGTATTCATTACTTATTACCTATTGTTGAAAAAATCAAATAAATAAAAAAAAAGAAAGGCAAGCCGAGCAATGTTAATGTTATATTTCTTTTTATCTGAAAGCAACTGTGTTGTTATAATGTGAATTCCTTAACAGGCTCTAGAATTAATTTACCACTTATTTTCAGACTTTGTAATTGCAGTATATGGGTGGAGGGTATGTATTCATATTTTAGAGTAATATAAAATTAAAGTAAAAAACATGAATTCCTAAACATATTTTGGAATTAACATATAGTTTATTTTCGGAGGTCGTAATTTTGGTATATATGTGATGTTTATATAGCCATATTTTGGAGTAATACAAATGGGAGGGAATAACACAACAACGTAAGGATTGGGTCAAAGAATTTACTGAAACAGTTAACTTCTGTCCAAAACAAACCTCTGCAGAGAAAAACTTTAAGAAAAGACTGAAAAAAAATGCAACACATGTATGGCAGTATGCATGAACTGGGGTGGGGTAGGAGGCATGGAAAAGGGAATGTGTCTAAATTGGGCTGAGAAATGATGTATGAAATACACAAAACATCAATAAAATATTTTATTAAAAATAAAAATAAAAACCTTAAGAAATAATAAAAAAATAAAAACAAAAAAGAATTTAAAATTTTTATTTATTTTTTTATGTGTATGAATGTACTGTCTGCATGTACGTTTGTGCACCCATGTTGTGCAATGCCTCGGAGGTCAGAAGAGGGTGTCGGATTCCCCTGGAACTGGAGTTAAAGACGGTTCTTAGCCGCCATGTGGGTGCTGGGAATTGAACCCGGGTCCTCTGCAAGAGCAGTGGGCGCTCTTAAGTGCTGGGCCATCTCTCCAGCCCCACCTCCATAAAGAATTTAAGAGAAAAATAACAGGGCAGGAAAGCTGTAAATGTCAATCTTAGCTATGAGGAAAGAGATGGACGAGAAAAAGAAAGAAATCTGTCCAGGCCTTTTGAGGTAGGGTACAAGGAATCTGGCAGGTTCAGTAGTCGGGTGTGATAGTTTGAATGAGAATGTCTCCAATAGGCTCCAAGTATTTGGACATGTGGTCCCCTGCTGGTGGCGCTGTTTTTGAAAATGTTAGGAGTTGTGGCTTTGCTGGAGGAAGCATGGGGGAGGGGGCGGGGCTTTGAAAGTTCTTAAACCTTGCTAGATTTCCAGTTGCTCTCTGGTTCCTGTGCCAGCTTGAAGATGTGATCTCTTCGTTCCTCTGGGGGAGGCCCTGCGAGTGACTGCGCTAGAGGTTTCTAGAAAGGTAAATTACACCATTGCCTTAAGAGGATAATGACTCCTCCCATTTTTTCCTTAGTTTGTATTCAGGTGAATCAGCATTCCTGGAATGAAGGGCGGACTCTTGGCAAGTGATTGACAGGCCCAGAAGGATTAACTCTTAAAGGAAGAGGCAAAAGTATGTAGTATTCCATTTTCTGCAGAAGATCAGAACGTCATGTCTTCACTAGGGTCAGAGGTTTTCCACTCTTTTACCATGAGGTCTAAAGAGTGGCAAAGCTGATCCTCTCCTTTCTAGTGTTACCAGGGAAACAGCAGGCGGAATCCAAAGGGAGTCCATTCTCAAGGTTACCAAGGCTATTAATCCCTGTCTAATTATCTAATATTTCCTCTCGAGGGCTGAGACCCTAAAATCACTTAGGAGATGGGCTAAAACTGAGGGATAGATATAATCCATTTTCATCATGAAAATCCAGAAATCTAATTCCAACGCTGTTTACCAGAAGGGCTTATTGTCTGAACCAGGGTTTCAGATGCACCCTCATGTGTGACTTTGAGCAGGTGTGTTCTTTTAGGAGAACAAAGGTAAGAAGCAGCTCCTTTCTGGCGTTCCAGGCCTCTGCCCAGAACAGAACCAGGACCATTGTTTGCTTCTGGCCTAGGATAAGAATGGACCTGCTTGCTTTGGGGGTCCTTGCCCTAAAAAGACCTAACCCGTTTTTCCTTTTCTCACCACATGCACTAAGATGCACTAGTAGGCACCATAATTTTATGGAATTATCATTACATTTGTGGTTTATTATTAACATAAATGTTGTGTGGCATACGACTGTACTTTATACCCAAACTGGGAAATGAACACCATTTTTATTTTTGTTTATTTATTTAATCAATTTTTTAAATTATACCTTTTGGGGGCTGGAGAGATGGCTCGGTGGTTAAGAGAACTGGCTGTACTTGCAGAATATCCAGGTTCAAATTTCAGCACCCACATGCCAGCTAACAATCATCCTTAACTCCAGTTCACACATGTGCACTTAATACATACAGGCATAACACTCATATGCATAAAATAAAATTTAAAAAATTATTTTTATTTTAGGTGGGTGCCTGAGTGTGTGTGTGTGTATGCATGTGTGTGTATGTGCGTGCGCACGTGTGTGTGTGTGTGTGTGTGTGTATGCAGCACATCTGCACTTGTGCCCTCAGAGACCAGGAGAGGGTGTTGTGTTCCCTGAAACTGGAGTTGGGTGCCACCTGATGTGGGTGGGTCCTGGGGACTGGACCAGAGTCCTCTGCAAGAATAGCGAGTGTTCCTAACCACTGAGCCATCTCTGCAGCCTTGTAACCACTGAGCCATCTCTCTATTCTCACTATTTTTACTTTTTGTCCTGTTTGCAGCTGAATCCAGGGCACTGTGTGTGCTAAGTAAGGGCTCTGCCCCTGAGCCACACCCTCCACCCTAGGTCTGTCTAAATTGTCCAGACTGGCTTCAAACTTACTATGTAGTGCAAAGAAGGCTTGAACTTGCAATCCTCCTGCCACAGCCCTCCCAAGTAGCTTGCATCTCAGGTGCGCATCATCATATTCAATAGAAATGGACAATATGATCACCCTCATTTCACAAATGAGAAGCTGAGTCAGAATATAGTAACATAATATTCCTGAAGCTAAGCCATCGCTAGCTGGAGAGCTGAGACTTGAACTCACATAGCCAGCTCTGGAACCCATGTATAGTATTGTTTTCTATACTGAGAAACAATCTTCTTGGTCACTCTTTTGCTTGAAATGATTTTCCCAGGCTGCCATAATCTGAGCTTGAGACGCAAAGTTTGTTAAGTGACATTCTTTCTCACAGCTTTGGTTGCAACATTAAGCTGGCTTTCTATTAACTGCTAGGAGTGGAAGTGTGAGAGGGGGATGGTTCTGTTGAAGCCAGTTCCCTTACCAGCAAAATGATGACTCGGATTATGTGCCCCATAAGAGTTAGCAGGGTCTGCTTTGTCTTTGCATAGACTTGTTAGCTTCCAAATTGAGCAGTCAGATGAGAACTCTCTTAATGAGAAGAGACAGAAATCATAAAGTGTGACACGTGAGAAAGGACAAGTGGGTGGGAGGTCCACCCCACAGAACACAGCTGGATGGGTGAGGGAATAATGACTTTCCTGGAGGTAGCATGTTAATGGATGACAATGTAAAATTCTTTCTCCTGCTCAAATTCAAAACTGAGGGAGGGATGGAAGCAAGAGAAAGGCAGATGGATGCCAAGAGCCCCCTTGTAGGCATTTGTGCCAGTAGTATGTGATGGTGAGTACTGTCACATGATGGTGAACAGTGTCATGTGATGGTGAGCAGTGTCATGTGATGGTGAACACTGTCATGGGATGGTGAGCACTGTCATTTGATGGTGAGCACTGTCATGTGATAGTGAGCAGTGTCACGTGATGGCGAGCACTGTTATGGGATGGTGAGCACTGTCATGTGATGGTGAGCAGTGTCATGGGATGGTGGGCAGTGTTATGTGATGGTGAGCACTGTCGTGTGATGGTGAGCAGTGTCATGTGATGGTGAGCAGTGTCATGTGATGGTGAGCACTGTCATGTGATGGTGAGCACTGTCATGTGATGGTGAGCAATGTCATGGGATGGTGAGCACTGTCATGTGATGGTAAACAGTGTCATGTGATGGTGAGCAGTGTCATGTGATGGTGAGCAGTGTCATGTGATGGTGAGCAGTGTCGTGTGATGGTGAGCAGTGTCATGTGATGGTGAGCAGTGTCATGTGATGGTGAGCACTGTCATGTGATGGTGAGCACTGTCATGTGATGGTGAGCAATGTCATGGGATGGTGAGCACTGTCATGTGATGGTAAACAGTGTCATGTGATGGTGAGCAGTGTCATGTGATGGTGAGCAGTGTCATGTGATGGTGAGCACTGTCATGTGATAGTGAGCACTGTCATGTGATGGTGAGCAGTGTCATGGGATGGTGAGCACTGTCATGTGATGGTGAGCAGTGTCATGGGATGGTGAGCAGTGTCATGTGATGGTGAGCACTGTCATATGATGGTGAGCAGTGTCATGTGATGGTGAGCACTCTCATGTGATGGTGAGCAGTGTCATGTGATGGTGCGCACTGTCATGTTATGGTGAGCAGTGTCACATGATGGTGAACACTGTCATGGGATGGCGAGCACTGTCATGTGATGGTGAGCAGTGTCCTGGGATGGTGAGCAGTGTCATGTGATGGTGAACACTGTCATGGGATGGTGAGCAGTGTCATGTGATGGTGAGCAGTGTCATGTGATGGCGAGCAGTGTCATGTGATGGTGAACACTGTCATGGGATGGTGAGCACTGTCATGTGATGGTGAGCAGTGTCATGGGATGGTGAGCACTGTCATGTGATGGTGAGCAGTGTCATGGGATGGTGAGCACTGTTATGTGATGGTGAACAGTGTCATGTGATGGTGAGCAGTGTCATGTGATGGTGAGCAGTGTCACATGATGGCGAGCACTGTCATGTGATGGGGAGCACTGTCATGTGATGGCGAGCACTGTCATGGGATGGCGAGCACTGTCATGGGATGGTGAGCAGTGTCCTGGGATGGTGAGCACTGTCATGTGACAGTGAGCAGTGTCATGGGATGGTGAGCACTGTCATGTGATGGTGAATAGTGTCACGTGATGGCGAGCAGTGTCATGTGATGGCGAGCACTGTCATGTGATGGTGAGCACTGTCATGGGATGGTGAGCAGTGTCATGGGATGGTGAGCACTGTCATGGGATGGTGAGCAGTGTCATGGGATGGTGAGCACTGTCATGGGATGGTGAGCACTGTCATGTGATGGTGAGCACTGTCATGTGATGGTGAGCACTGTCGTGTGATGGTGAGCACTGTCATGTGATGGTAAACAGTGTCATGTGATGGTGAGCACTGTCATGGTATGGTGAGCACTGTCATGGTATGGTGAGCACTGTCATGGTATGGTGAGCACCATCATGTGACTTCCCTGCTGCAGCTTCCTCTTTGTAAAGTAAGTGCTTTAGTATCTTTCAGGAGGGGATAAAAGCAAATCTGTACAAGTGTCTGAAGGTTTTGAGAAGGATAATACTCAGTGAGGCCTCTACAAGAGAACGTGTAAACAGACTTTGTAAGCTCTTAACACAGCTTAACTGTGTTTAGTTTCCAATGTTTCTCTGAGTTCACTGTTTCTTTTAGTGTCCTAGGTGGCTTCTTATTGAAGACAGCACTTCTTACTGGCACTTTCTTTTTAGGCTCATAGACATTAATCATTGTCTTCTTCCTCCACATTTTCCTCTTAAATAATGTCCTTTCTCCTCAAAAACATGCACAGCTGTACTTAGCAAGCCCAGTGAGCTGGATCCACTGGTCCCCTTCTAGCTCCATTTCTCCACACTAGCAAAGGTGTTTCTTAGAAGCAGATTATAACTGTATCTATTGCCGCATGTTTGGATTTATGGGCATGGAAGATCAAATTATATCATCCCACCCTCTACTCCTCATTTTTCTTTTAGGGAGTTAGCAGAGGATTACATGGTATGAGAGGATGCCTCTGTTTTGCAGGGCCCCATTAACAATAGCTGCCAGAACAGAATGTGGAGCGGCAAGCAGAGGCCAGGGTAGCCCAGGGCTTTCTAGGAGGCTACTACAGCCTTCTACCTGTTTGTGAGGCTGATCCAAGGAGCTTCAGCCAGGAGCTTGGGCTAGCCTTTCTAGGAGGCTACTACAGCCTTCTACCTGTTTGTGAGGCTGATCCATGGAGCTTCAGCCAGGAGCTTGGGCTAGCCTTAATAGAGGCTAGCCTTTAGTGTTAGTCTCACTTTGGCTAATAATACTGAAAATCAGTATTTGTTGCATTTGCAAAACATGTTTCCTTATGTTATTTTATTGGATATCATAGACAATCAAAGCAACATAAGGCAGTGTGGGGGAAAAATCAGGATCAGAATCCGGAACTTCTAGTGTCAAATTCATTTTGTAAAATATTTATTCTTAATTTATTATTTATGTGTATGAGTGTGCTATCTGCATGCAGGTCTGTGCACCCATGTCGTGCAATGCCACGGAGGTCAGAAGAGGGCATTGGATTCCCCTGGAACTGGAGTTAAAGATGGTTCTTAGCCGCCATGTGGCTGCTGGGAATTGAACCCAGGTCCTCTGCAAGAGCAGTTGGTGCTCTTAACCGCTGAGCCATCTCTCCAGTCCCTCAAATTTATTTTTGTAGAATTCATCCTCTTCCTTACCATCATGATTTTAAGTGAACGGAAGTTGTAGGCCATGCTCACCACCTAAATATAGATTAGAATATTTATTGAATACACACTAGGTTCAAGTTTGTGGTTTCCCTGGTTTATATTAACAAGTGCCCACACAAACCCTTTGAGTTAGAAACCATTTTTTTTTTAATTTATTTTTTTGAGACAGAGTCTCATTATGTAGCACAGGCTGGTCTTGAACTTGCAATCTTCTCTTAGCTTTCCTACTGCTGGGATTAAGGCATGGGCCACCAGGCCCCCATTACAGATGAGGAGATAAATAGCTGACCAGAGTCATGTGGTCAGTTCTGACTAGGAAGCACCTCTCCTTTCCTGAGGGCAGTCTTTGACACCAGTAATCAAGAAACTGGAGGAAGAAGTCCCCTACATGGCTGGAAGACACAGTAATGGATCTATAAAGGACTCTGCACACACCTGTAACCGGATCTGCTGATGCAAGAGAATACGGGATGCACTGTGTTGGGGCAGAGCCCAGGGCTTGGACACTCTCCGGGCCCTCACAGTGTTCCTTTAAAGGCAATTAGAAGACAGAAATGCTGCTTAGGAAATTATAAGCTCATGGGCTGATTTTAAAACAGCCAAGAAGCTGCCACATCTGAAAGAAACTCAACACCTATCGGCTCAATTTTCATCTACTGGCGCTGTTAGGGGAAAACAGTGTTTTTTTTAAAAAAGAAAATTTTTTTTATATTTTAAAAAAATTTAAGTTTTTTGAAAATTACATGTATGACAACTATATGCTGTCATATTTACATTGTTTCTACCCTTCCCCACACCCTCCAGCTTCTCCCACATTCATGTTTATGATCTCTTAGTCCTACACACACATGCATAAGAGAAAAAGTAGATGGACTCAGTAGGCTATATATATATATATGGTTATATAGATCATATATAGTGCCATATATATGGCACTATAATAATGACAGAAGACTTTTTAATTAAACATTAATGAATTATTTCAGATTATGCCTTGAGTATATGAGATTTTTTTTTAGTGATTCTTTTGCTTCAAATCTGGTGTCATTATTACAGCAACAAAGAGGTCCAGCACTCAGATCTTACTGCCTCTCAGTGATGACAGTTGCTTTGGGGAAATGTCAAGGGAGACTCGATTACAGTGTACCTAGGAAGAACATAATTTGCTGCTTTATTCACTTATTTGAAATGTTAAGAAGTCTAAATTCCGCATGAGTTGGGTCAGCCTGGCCGCAGCCGCATGGACTCCTGACACTAATATGTTATAATACACTTGCGATGAGAACAGGAGGTTGAAATTACTTAGACAGTTCAGGGTAAAAAAGACCCCAAAAGAAAAGTGACCAGTTTCTTTCTTGACTAAGAGCTGGAAATGTCCTAGGCCTGCTGATACTTGTCCTTGCCTGAGGCCAGACACACCAGAAGAATTCAAGCCAAAGAGGTCTCTGTTTCCACAATAACCAGAGGCTGGGGATGCTAGAAAGGGGGTTGGGTTTTTTCCTTATTTCTTCTTCCCAAAGAAGTAGTAGCTTGTTTCTGAAAAACACACTGAGTATGTGACCAGAACGTCAAGTGACCTGGACACTTGGAATGGGAACTGAATTGACCAACTCATCTCCCCCCTCCCTTCCCCCATCCACCAAAGCCTGTGAATTCCAAGGCAGTGAAGCTCAATGGAATCCCATTCCCAGGGACTCCTGCTGTGCAGGAGCACTTTCTTTCTCCTAAAATTCTTTCTGAAAAGCATGCTCTGTGGTCTGTGAATTTTATTCTTTGAATTAGTGAGATAAGAACCTGTGGCTTGTGGTGGCTTTGGTGGCCAATGAGTGTCCAGGACCCTAGCCTTTCAAGTCAGGCACAACAGAGCCAAGAAAAGACACCCCAATATAGACCAATCTGTGCTACATGAGGCCCTGCATCAAAACAAACAAACAAAACCATGAATACAAAATCATGAATATTACACAAACTAGGATGTTTTTTGAGTAAAATGAACATTGCCCAGTTATAAGAGGACAGTCAGTTACCTGGTTTATGATTGTCCTAGGGAAATAGGCCATATGATCACCTAGCTTCCCTGAGTCATAGTAAGGAAGAGGATTCTGAAAACCAAATGCCATGTGTACTTTGTTCAGAGCCTTACAGTGATCCTGGGTCACCTTGTTAGAGGTGTGTCATTCACTGCTTCGCTGCTCTGACATCCTCTCCAAGCTGTCCTGGCCTGGGCAGGTCACCTCCTGAACACATCCTGCAGAGGTATAGCAGGCTCTCTGACCAATAGGCTTAAGCATGGAACCCAGCAGGTAGGCGCTAGTGTTGTCTTTGCTAGTCCCCTATCATGGGTTCAGCCTGGCTTCTGCTTCCTGTCTTCCTGCAAATCTAGAAAGTCTGCTCAGTTCTCCATTCTATGGAAACAATGGTGACACCTCACCTCTCAGCTTTGGATTTCTTGTGAGAATTGACAAGTAGAAGCATGAGAGACCATATAGCACTAGATGCTATGAATTAGGTGTGGCTTTTATTGGTAACGAGCAGAGGTGTATTGGGTGTTTTCTCGGCATCCCTTTTCCGTACCCATACAAAGAGAGCATTATATTTGCTTCTCCAAAGGTCTGATTAAATATAGAGAATACTTAGTCTACACAAACACAAATCAGTCCTCTTTAAATCAGACAGTTTCTGGAACTTTACTACTGAGTTACAGTGGATTGTTTCCTCTATCCTGTCATCTGGGGGATGAACTCGGATATCTTAAATACATCCATTTTGGACAAAAGAGTGTTAGTAAGCTCTGTGGACCACTCGAGTGGCTCTGAGGCAGGAGTGAGGATGCTGACTGGTGCAGAAGCTGGGAGGATCCAGGGACAGGAGTGACAGACTGTGAGCCTGCCAAGAAGCAGCACAGGGAGTGCCTTCCCTCACGCCGCTAAAAATACTGCCGGGAAAGTCATTTCTGTGATCCTATTTTAGAAATCAGAGACAGATCCACCATATTCATGTTTGGATCCTGGTCAGCCTTCTGGTCTGAGTTTTAAGTTTCAAGAGAGATTTTTGTGGAGGGCCAGTTAAAATAGCCTGTAGAATTTGAGAATTAAAAGTTGAAAATAGATATGCACTGGGCATTATTTAGGTAATTACTAGCATTATTTTTAAAGAGCCGTATTAGAAATAATCAAGATGTTATAATGACAAAAATCTTTCTGTTTACTTGGCAATGAGTCTATGACTCTGTATATGAATGTATGTATGTGTATGTGTATATGGGTGTACATGTGTATTTATTTACATTTAAGGTAGATTCATGTTTAGAAGGATACAGTCCTCTCTCTCTTTTGAGGCCTCCCGTCCTCATATTCTGAAACCTCTGTCCTTGTCTTCCCTCCCTCCTTTGACCCCTCTCAATGACTGCTTCACACCAGGACAGAAACTTCCTCTTTCTCTGTGGGAAATAGTTTGTGATTGCTGGTTGAAATCTGTCTTTGCTCCAGTCTTTTACTTTGTGCTTTTGTTCACTCCTGAGTCATCTGCAACCCCCCCCCCCCCAGCCCTGGAGAAGAATGGGGAAAATACAAAGAGAAGTAGTAGCACGGGAGTCACAGGCTGCAGGGATCTCCTGCAGAGACAAGTTCAAAACCAAAACAAGGTTAATGGGTTGGAGAATGAAGGGGTCCTATGTGGAGACAGGCCAATTAACCAAAGATCAACGTGACCAAATGATCAATGAAAGGCTAAACCACTGAAAACCAATTTGCCATTGGCCCATTGGCTGCTGAGTACTGCTAAAGTAAGTAATTTGCCTTAAGGTTCTATAGAGGCAACCTTGGTATTAGGAAAGTGGTCACTTAAGTTCCAGCCCAGAAATATTTCTACAGTTGAGAATCCTCTTAACTTAGGCCATAGAAGAGCACTTAAAAAAAAAAAAAAAAAAAAAAAAAAAAGCATTGTGCATACCACATTTCAGTAACCAGAAGTGTTCTACTTACTTTGTTTTTTTTGTTTAACTACACAGACTACTTGAGAGAAATTTTGATGCAGCCAGGGTGGTGTGGCACTCCTTTATCCTAGCGTGTGGGAGGCAGAGGCGGGGATCTCTGTGAGTTCAAGGCCAGCCTGGTCTAATAGCGAGTTCCGGACAGCAGAACCTACAAGGGAGATCCTGTCTCAAAAAGACCCCCCCCCCCAAAAAAAAAGCTGATTCTAGCCAGAAACACATGCTACCCCAAGACTGGAAATGTAAGGATAGTCTAGTAAAGGGGCTTTTTCCAAGGTGTGAGCAGGATTAGGGAAACCAACAGGGGTAGTTCAGTACCCTGGGGTAGGAAGAGTAGAGGGCCATTTTACATGGAAAGGCTAAGATGATGCTGGTCACCTCCCATGTCTCTAGCAGGGGACTCTTACTGCTCACACCCAATGTGAGGTGAGGTAAAGAATTCCCACAGGGCACTTTCCCATCAGGATAGGATTCAGTTACGTGATGCCAAATTGCCATTGTGCTGAGTGAAGGAAGAATATAGTTGCCATTTCAGACTTGAAGGCCAGTATTATCTAAAAGTTTCTCAGTGGTACCCAGTTTATCAGTTAAGAGTTGGAATGGGGGCTGGGGAGATGGCTCAGTGGTTAAGAGCACTGACTGCTCTTGCAGAGGACCCAGGTTCAATCCCCAGCAGCCACATGGCGGCTAAGAACCATCTTTAACTCCAGTTCCAGGGGAATCCGACACCCTCTTCTGACCTCCGCGGCATTGCACGACACAGGTGCACAAACCTACATGCAGACAGTACATTCATACACATACAAAATAATAATAAAATTAAAGCTTGTGATTATTTAAAAAAAAGAGTTGGAATGTCTGTAGGGACTACCTTTCTGAGAGGTAACCCCAAGTGAGCAACCCTAAATACAGGAACACAGGAGACCACTAATTGGACTCAGTGTACTATATATGTATATTTACAAATGCATGTGTATGCTGTAACAATAAGTAAAGAAGAGAACAAGAAACATGAGGGAGTGGAGAGCGTGTGAGATGGAGGGAGACTGGGAGGGGTAGAAATACAGCAAATACAACACCCGTGTGAAAGTTTCAAAAATACAGGATGAAAGAATTCATATTCTTTCTAAACAACATTTTATTTATTATTTTTATTTTATGTGTATGAGTGTATTGCCTGCACATATGCAAGTGCACCTGTGCCATGCAATGCCCACAGAGGCCAGAAGAGGATGTCGAATTCCACTGGAACTGGAGTTACAGATGGTTGTTAGCCGTCATGTGGGTGCTGAGAATTGAACCCGGATCCTCTGCAAGAGCAGCCAATGCTCTTAACCACTGTGCCATCTCTCTAGCTCCCAGAATTCATATTCAGAGAGGAGTCATCCAGCATCTGACCTACAACTTCCAGTTGCTTTTCTCTCATCAATTTTCAAAGCTTGGCTAATTAGCATAATGAGTTTAAAAGTATTTTATCTAGCTGTCCATAGTGTCGCATGCCTGTAATCCCAGTACTCTGGAGGCAGAGACAAGCAGATCTCTGTGTGTTTGAAGCCAGCCTGGTCTATGTAGTAAGTTCCAGACAGCTGGGGCTACAGGGAGACTCTGTCTCAAAAACACCAAAAAATTTTTTATTTATTGTTTTTATTTTATGTCTGTGTGTATATTGTCTGCATGTATGTTAGTGCACCTGTGTCAAACCCAGGTCCTCTGCAAGAGCAGCCAGTGCTCTTAACCACAGAGCCAATCCCCTAGCATATGACTTTTAAAAATGTCTTTTTCCTGTAACACTTAGTGACTTGTTAATAAACCACAGTGGATATTAGGAATAGCTTTCCTTTCTTTCTTTCTTTCTTTCTTTCTTTCTTTCTTTCTTTCTTTCTTTCTTTCTTTCTTTCTCTCTCTCTCTCTCTCTTTCTTTCTTTTCTTTCCTTCCTCTCTTTCTTTCTTTCTTTCTTTCTTTCTTTCTTTCTTTCTTTCTCTCTCTCTCTCTCTCTCTCTCTCTCTCTCTCTTTCTTTCTTTCTTTCTTTCTTTCTTTCTTTCTTTCTTTCTTTCTTTCTCTTTAGTTTTTTTGAGACAGGATCTCTCTGTAGCTCCAGCTGGCTTGGAACTAGCTATATAGATTAGGCTGGCCTTGATCTCACAGAGATCTGCCTGCCTCTGCCTCCCAAGTGCTAGAGTTAAAGGCATGTGTCCCTACAAAGGAACAGGTATTTTTTTTATTTTTTTTTTGGTCTTTTCGAGACAGGGTCTCCC
Source organism: Rhizomys pruinosus (assembly GCA_009823505.1). Classification (NCBI taxonomy): domain Eukaryota; kingdom Metazoa; phylum Chordata; class Mammalia; order Rodentia; family Spalacidae; genus Rhizomys; species Rhizomys pruinosus. Next base: position 318,823 of record VZQC01004814.1, read on the forward strand.
TGTAGCCCCAGCTGTCCTGGAATTCACTCTGTAGACCAGGCTGGCCTTGAACTCACAAAGATCCACCTGCCTCTGCCTCCCAAGTGCTAGGATTAAAGGCATGTGCCACCATGCCCAGCTCTTGGAACAGGTATTCTTGATGATTAAATTAACTGGATTCAATATAGTTGAATGAATGAAATATATTTTAGGGATATGCTTTACCATTGGATAAAGGAGCATAAATGAGTTGGAATTTTAGCAGCATACCCCATAAGATTCCGTTTTTATAAAATAAAATTCTTAGCTACAAGAGAACTTCTCAATGAACAGAGGCCTGAGCTTCATTAAACACCAAGGGTGAGAACAGCAATTACAATGGGAGGGATGAAGGAACAATAATAATTTATATTAGTGTTGCATTATATGTATGTTCTTAATTTTCACAGTTTTTATTCCAACACTTCCTCAGCTTCCACTAAATTTGCATTGTTTAGTTTTAACTGTCAATGTGATGCAACCTGGATTCATCTGGGAAGAGCATTAGGGGAGGTTTTTTTTTAGATCAGATTGGCCCTGTAGTCACGTCTGTAGTGGATTGTTTTGATTATTAATTGATATAGGAAGATCTGGCCCATTGTGGGTGGCCCCATTCCCTGGGCAAGGGGTCCTGAATATATATGAGAAGAAAGCTAGCAGCAAGACAGAAGCCAGCCAGCCAGCCAGCAGGCCTGCATGTATTTATTTCTCTCTGCTCCAGCTGTGGATGCAGTGTGACTATGGGTTTGAGTTCCTGCCTTGACCCTGCTCAGTGATGGACTGTAACCCGGATTGTAACCCAAGTAAACTCTTTCTTCTGTAGTTTTCTTTTTGATAGAATATTTTATAATAGCAACAGAAATGTAACTAGAACAGAGGTCTAGAAAGAGGAGAGGGCACATGCAAAAATGCCACACTGGGTTTCAATGCCATGCTGAAATCAGCTGAAAACTTGTAAAGAAAAAGTGAAATGGAATTCTAAGAAATTCGACTGATGTTTTTCTCAAAGTCTCTGTTTTGTACATTAAGTCCAGGAAAGGAGATCTATCTAAAGAAGAGTGTTAGATGTGATGTGTGTTTAAGGAATGGTGTGCTGGTCGGCATGGGCTTGGTGGGATTCAGCTTTTTTCACCAGTAACTGCTTCTCTTTGACAGCAGAAATGTACAAACCTCTTGGACGATTTGGTAACTTCTCGGTTATTTCCACTTATTTAAATTCTGAACAGCCAAATCTTACCATCCTGTTACATTCCTGTAAATATCCCATTTCCAGAAAGCTCCAGAGATTAAAAACAGAATAACTCCAGTCTGCGTCCACTTCCAATACATCTAACAGCCTCATGTGCAGGTCTCCCCAAATTGATCATGTTGTTTTGCTCTGAGAGCAAGATTAGAAAGGTCTGACTTTGCAGCTCAGCCGAGGCTCTCTTAGAGAATTAGCAGCCACTTCTAGCAGATACTACCAAATCTTTACAGGTAATTTCCTTGGGCCTCTTCCTTTGCTTAGAGATGCAGAAGACTGAGAGGCAGGGAAGAAGAACTTTGACAAGGACTGAAAAATCTCAGGACAAGCTTGATAACATCAGTTTGAGGTACCAAAGAACCACACTGGAGACAATTTTTTTTAGGTTATTTATTATTTATTTTTTAATTAAAAAATTTTTTTTAATGTGTATGAATGTACTGTCTGCATGTAAGTTGGTGTGGCTGTGTCGTGCAATGCCTCAGAGGTCAGAAGAGGGCGTCGGATTCCCCTGGAACTGGAGTTAAAGACAGTTCTTAGCTGCCATGTGGGTGCTGGGAATTGAACCCAGGTCCTCTGCAAGAGCAGTCGGTGTTCTTAACTGCTGAACCATCTCTCCAGCCCCTGGAGACAAATTTTCAAAAGTAGAAGAGGTTCAAGTGGGCCCCAGGCATTGGTCTAATGCTAGTGTCTCAGGCACTGGAGAGAAAGGGAGATTTTGAGCATGTAAGCGATGTCCCCTCACTCAAAAGACCTGTGATAGTTATTGCATGGGGGTGGGGGTGGAGGGTGTGGAGAGCTATTTGTATAAGAAAAGAAAGAGCTGTTTTTACCCAATCTGTCTCTGAAACACCAGCAGTACAAGGCAATATTGTTTTTTGAGTCATGCCAGAGAATAACACCAGAGGGGGAGAGAGGAGCCCTCCAGCCCTGGGAGCATGCAGAGGGCCCCGGGTAGGGGCCTGTGGTGCTTTGGTAGTTCCTGGATGCCCATAGCATCTCTAGTTCTGCCAGCACAGATGAATTTTCCTGCAGGGCCAAGGGGGCAGTGAGGAGGAATAGACTGGTAGAGAAGTTGCCAATGGCCAGAGGGCATGGAACAATGGAAATGGTGTCCTGGGCATAGAAACCCACCCACTTTCCCTTAAGGAGGCAGCTGCACATGTTTTTGTCTGGCTCAGCATGATGGCTTAGGTATGTTCCAGCAGCCTTGACGGCAGGGCAGCAGGTACCCAGAGCAGGAGCAGGAGCCCCATAGACCAGCCCATCATGGCTGACCAGCAACTCGCACTCACTTCACAGGGCAGATGGCACAATGCTGCCTGAGCAGGGAAGAGGGGAGACAACTGGAAATTTTTCCTGAGGACTTAAAGACCTGGAAATAATTGGGGACGAAAGAAACCTTGCAGGGAATCCAAATGTTCTAGGGTTCAGATGTCACATTTACATTAATAGTGGTAAACAACAATATTCACCTTTGTATGTGAGGATGATGAAGGTATCTGTATATCTTTGCTTATAACTTATCAGAAGAAGAGGAGAGAGTGAGATAGATGAAAACCTTTCTATAAGAATTCCTCCACAATTGCCTCAGTGAAAAGGCCGGCAGGCAGCGGAACTGTGGAATTACAGCTCTGCTATGAAGTCAACAACTAAAGCATTTAATGTTGTTGCAACGTCTTTCCTACATGATATCTCTGTGTAAATTTTCCTTGAGACTTCCTCCCCTTTCTCTTTTTTCTTTTCCTTTTCCCTTCCCCCGCCCCCTTCTTCATCCTCTTCCCCCCCTTCCCTTCCCTCCCCTTCCCTCTCCTCGCTTTCCCTCCCCTTTCCTTTACCTTCCCTTTCTGGGTCTCATCTGTTCCACTCTGGCCTTGAACTCACTGTGTAGCTTTGAACTCCTGCCTCCACTTTCCAAGTGTTGAGATTACAGCATGTGCTACAGCATCAGTCCCAAGATAACATTTTTAAGGCAAAAAATTAATAACATCTTTTTACCTTTGGACATTTGACTTGGTGAACTTTAATAACCAAAATGAGGCAACAAAAGCCTGAAAGTCGTAACTTTGTAATTGCATTTTCTTTTCCTTTCTTTTCCTTTTTTTTTTTTNGTGTGATATTTTGAAAAGTTTTCATGTTGCAGTTGAGTGCATTGCTTTCTGTATCCCTTTTCACAATATTAAATTTATGCTATAGATTTTGTGTTTCTCCTTTGTATGAATGAGATTCTAGTAGTAGAATGCAGGTTTGAAAGATTAAAGATTTTGCCATAGATCTCTCTTAGGTTTCTGTATGGTGCTTGAGTCCCTGCAATTCCTGCTCCTATTCCATGACTGAGTTGGGACACTAGATTGTCAACTGCCACTTTTGTTCTAAATCCAAAAAGTCTCAAGCCATGTATAGGGATCATAGTCAAAGAACACACACAAGGTTAGGAGACAGTTTCAAATTTCTCATTTTTGATGATAGTGTGGTAATAAGAAACAGCAAATGGTATTGTATTCCAATTTTATCCCTGACTGAGTAAATTTGAACAAACTCATGCCTAAGTATCAACGTTTTTACTTGTTCAAATAATAGGAAGATGACAGAATGGCCATGCTAAGTAGAGTTCACTGCAGATAGCCTGGCATATGCCTTGAGAAGAAGGAGGAGACCAGTGAAGTCAACCCCTCAGTTCCTACTTAACAACTATTAATTTGATAAACATATGGATTTTATAGCCCAAATGCAGACTTAACTAAAAATCAAAACAGAAGCAATAAGTGTCTGAGTTAGGAGCCATCCTTTCATTTATTTCGAATTGCCTTTTTTGTTCCTTTTTTTAGTTTTTTTTTTTTTTTTTTTGTTTTTTTTTTTTTTTTTTTTTTTTTTTTTTGGTATTTTTGAGACAGGGTCACCCTTTAGTCCCAGTGGGCCTGGAGCTCACTCTGTAGACCAGGGAGGTATTGAACTCACAGAGATCTGCCTGCCTCTGCCTCTGCCTCCTGAGTGCTGGGATTAAAGGCGGGTACCACCACACCCAGCAATATATTTCTTTTAGTAACAAGAATCCCAGCAGTAGATTGTCTAGCTTTGCAGTTTCACTGTGCTGCAAGCTTTGGTCAGTTTTTCTCAGTGTGACCGTCACTGTCTCCTGGAGTCTCCTGTCTTGGCACTTGTCCCTCCTGTCCCCTCCATCCCCTAGACCTCAATAGATACACACTAACTTTGCCTTTCTCCCCAGTTATTCCTCCTCTTTCTGGCCCTTATGAGAAAAAGGAATTCCCTAGTGTTTTGCCTTGAGCTTCTCCAACCTCAGTGGCCTCTCAGCCTCTCTCTCCTCTGCTGGCTCCTCTCAAGTCCTCACCAAGAAACTCAGCTTTACTTTGTCTCTTGAGTAACGGCGCCATGGATCCACTAGCCTGGATCCCTTTTGTCTCAGTTCAGTATTTCAGAGGGAATTTTGGGTTTTGAGCCTGAGCCTTAACAGCCTGAGCTGAGCCATCTCTTCAGCCCATTAGAAAGCATTTTAAATGAAGAAATATACACTTTTTAAAAATCTTTTTGAGACAGGGTCTCCCTGTAGCTCCAGCTGTCCTGGAACTCACTATGTAGACCAGGCTGGCCTTGAACTCACAAAGATCTGCCTGCTTCTGCCTCCTGAATGCTGGGATTGGAGGCATGTGCCACCATGCCTGGCTGCCTAATTTTCAAATGGTTAGCTTTGTAGGTTTTAGATTTCAATACAGGTTTATTTGCTTGGTATCACAATTTTGGGGCCCTTCCTCCTAGATCTTTTCTTGGGTACCTGGCTTTCCATCCCTTATAGATTCATGGAGACATGCTGCAGATTCAGGGATATTTAACTATTCATTTTAAATAGCTCTTAATAATTAAATAGTTGATGTTTAGTTCTTCAGCTTGGCCGTGTGGTCTGTAGTTCTTAAGATCTGCTTCTTTTTAAAACAAAGCAAATGTATAGGCCTTAATATATATGACAGAGTACATGAAATTGAGTGGGGGGCAATAAGAGGAATGTAGATGGGGGACTGGTCTCAATACGATCAAAATATATTGTATGACATTCACAAAACCTCAATAATAAGGAAAAAGGAAAACAAAACAATCAATAACCCATACTTTTCTTAATCACCCAGTCGAGCTACACACTGTTTTACATGGCATGGTAAATGCAAAGAAAAGCAAGAGCCTGGCTGGAGTACTCTATGGCTTCCTGAGAATGAGGGATGATACTCACATAGTCACAGTGGAATGACACAAGAGCGTTGGGTAGAGCCAGGCATGGGCACACACATGTAATTCCAGCACTCAGTCACTCAGGAGGCTGAAGCACAGGTCGGAGAGGACATGAGCCTGGGCTATGTAGCAAGACACTGTCTCAAAACCAAACAAACAAGCATGTTATCCAACATCTAGACCTCTTTTTCATTCTTGAGAATCTACCAAAGACTGCCAATAAGTCCTGGATAGGGCCTTCCTTCATTTCACATAAACTATAGAAATTCTTCGATGTTCCCATGTAGCTTATGTAAGCATACTCAGCCAGTCTGACATTCTTGCACACAAAATTTTTTAGTATTTTTCCATTTTATTTTCTCACCGAATTTTATATACATAAGGGGAACGGCTGGGTGTGGTGGCGCCCGCCTTTAATCCTAGCACCTGGGAGGCAGAGGCAGGCGGATCTTTGTGAGTTCAAGGCCAGCCTGGTCTACAGAGGAGTTCCAGGATAGCTGGGGCTACAGGGAGACCCTGTCTCGAAAAGACCAAAAAAA
>VZQC01004814.1:324898-494517 GCA_009823505.1 Rhizomys pruinosus
AAAAAAAAAAAAAAAAAAAAAAAGGGGAATGAAAACACAGTTGGAATATAAAGATACCATTTCTTAATATTTCAGATTCTAAATAGTATTAACACTACAGGGGCTCATGAGAAATATTTTGAAGATCATGTCATTAGCACTGAGTCAAGAACATGCATTTGTGTATGTATGTGTGAGTGTGTGTGTGTGTGCGTGTGTGTGCATGCATGTGTGTGTGCGTGTGTGTGTGCACGCGTGTGTGTGTGTGCCTCTGTGTGTGTGTGTGTGTGTGTGTGTGTGTTCTTGGTTCAGGGCAGCAACTGCATCTTCATGAGTTTATTCAAAGCTACAGCTGTGCAGTGTTTCTTATGTGACAGCTTTCAAATGTTTCTAACTGTAACCATTATAAGAAAATATTTTTCCAACATGATCTAGCCTATATATCCCTTGATACAACTGAAACAAAGGTCATGAACATTCACCCTTACTATAATGTGTTGTGATGCCCTTATTATCTTTTATTTAAAATTTCTGCTTGCAAACAATGAATACATTGAGAAAAAAAGAAAAGAAGAATTACAATAAAATACAGAAGATATAAGGGACTCAGGGAGGTGGTCAGACTCCCAAATCTCTAGTGAGACTCCCTGGCCAGCCAAGGCCGCCCCATTTCCCACTAGTAGAAGAGGTGGGCATATTCTTATTTGAAGAATCTGCAACTCCATTGCTACATGAAGTCAGCTTCTTTGAGGTCTTTTGGTATGCCACTAGAGCCCCCTCATCCCATGTATTTTGTTCCTTAAACCTGTGACCATGGTGAGATCTCAGCTGCTCCAGGAAGTTGATAACAAGGTTAGGCCAGGAAGAAGCTGCGCCACAAAGGATTAGAGAGTAGTTCATTTATTACATTAGATTCTGGAAAACGGATGCAGAAATCAATCCTGGTGGCTGCTTGCCAACCAAGGAGCTAGGAGCCTAATTTTTATTCAGAATAAATATACTGACAAAGATGAGCTTAACAGCTATCCTGGAATCAATGTAGCTTTAGCAGCTGTGAATCAGACTAATTTTTGGCTTGATTAATTGATCTTTGATTTTGGTGTCAAGATAAGGGGTTTGCAGAGGCCTCCTGGAGAACCTTAATCTCCACAAGTGAGATGTGCATGCTTCAGCATGCTCCATACAAGGCAGCTCTTGCGCTTTGTAGCCCTATCGCTAAGAGGAGGAAATGATAGCTGACATTTAATATTTTCTCAATGTGCCAATCACTGAATCTTCCCAGCAGTGCTTTTTTTTAAATTTTATTTATTTTTGTATGTGTATGAGTGTACTGTCTGCATCTAGGTCTGTGCACCCGTGTTGTGCAATGCTGTGGAGGTCAGAAGAGGGTCTTGGATTCCCCTGGAACTGGAGTTCTGGAATTGGAGTTACAGATGGTTCTTAGCCATCATGTGGGTGCTAGGAATCGAACCCGGGTCCTCTGCAAGAGCAGTCGGTGCTCTTAACCACTAGGCTATCTCTCCAGCCCCAACCCAGCAGTGCTATTTGAATTAGGCACTCTTAGGAGCTGTGTTTTGTGGGTGAGCTACATTAAGCTAGAGTGATTAATAAATCTGTCCAACAAAATAGGTAGAACTAATACATTACGTTAAATAGATCAGGCATAGAAAAACAAGATCTGTGTGTTCTCACTCATATGGGGACACAAAATGTTGATCTCAAGGAAGAAGAGAGGGGAATAGAATTGGAGGCTGGGAAACGCAGGGAGAGGAGGGATGGAGGGATGCTAAATACTAGTTACCAAATACACGGTGATAAGATTAAAAAAATCCTAGAGTCGTACAGCACCATAGGGTGACTATAGTTTACAACAATCTATTATATACTCTAGAGGGAAAAAAGAAGGCATTTGAAGGCTCCAAATAAGTGGCAAATATATAAGGATATAGAAATGTTAATGCCGGGCATGGTGGCGCACACCTTCAATCCTAGCACTCGGGAGGCAGAGGCAGGCAGATCTTTGTGAGTTCAAGTCCAGCCTGGTCTACAGAGCGAGTTCCAATACAGCTGGGGCTACAGGGAGACCCTGTCTCGAAAAGACAAAAAAAAAAAAGAGAGAGAGAGAGAGAGAAAGAAATGTTAATTACCCCCATTTGATCACTACCCGTTATATGTGTAGAATTACTATATTTTACCTCATAAATATGTACAATTTTGTGCCAATTAAAAATAAATAAAGAAAGAAATAAAAAGCTCCAATTTCACAATAAAATTCCCAGTTTGTTCAAGAGTTCAGCTTATTTCAGGCATGGTAGCACATGCCTGCAATTCCAGGACTTGGGAGGTAGAAGCAAGAGAAGTTTGGGGGTTATTCCGGGGTATGGGAGACTCTATCTCAAAAGGCAACAACCCCCCCCCCCATCTAAATAGCTAACTTGACTCCAAAAAAACTGCTCAATATCTTATAGCTACTAAGTTGTGGATTGAGGATTTTAACCTTGTACAGTTTGCTTCCTAGGTCCATGCTATATTGCCCAGTGCCTGACGCTGGGGGTGAATTATGCCTAGAAGTGGATTGGCCATGCAGCGTTTGAACCTTAAATCTCTTTTTAAGGCATACTCCCATGGTAACATGTTTTTATAAAATTTATAAAGATTAAAAAATATTATTTGCTTTTCTTTAGTTTTTTTTTTTTTTACAAATTTGTTATCCATTTGTGTGTGTGTGTGTGTGTGTGTGTGTGTGTGTGTGTGTATACACCTGCATGTGTTTATGTGCACCTCATGGATACAGATGGCTTTGGAGGCCAGAAAAGGGTGTCAGATCCTTTGGACCTGGAGTTTAAGTGGTCATGAGTGGCATGATGTGGGTTTTGGGAGCCTAACCTAGGTCCTCTGTAGGAGCAGTAAGTGCTCTTACCTGCTCAGCCATCTCCCCAGGCCCTACAAAAGATATTTAATTCAACTTGTTATCTCTGTTCTCTCTACATACTCTGATTTCCTGATTTAGTTTTCCATGTTGCTTTGGGCATTTGGGGATCTGGCTAAGCAGAGATTAAGTTGTTTGTGGTTTGTAGTAATTCTGTTACCAGCATCATAATATTTGCCCCAGGATCATGGTTATATGTTGGTTCCACAGGTTCTACCCACACGTGACTGTTCACTGTCATGCCTGACACAGCCAGCATGTGGCTTGTAGAAGGAAATGAAGTTTGAAGCAGAGCCAGAGCTGAATAAGGAGCCAGAAGTTGCTCTATGGAAACCTTTTCCTTCATCAGATGCATATAATTAGATGTAGACGGTTCAGTTTTCATAGATACTTAATTAAAAAAAAAATCAAAGTTCTTCTCTGTCAAAAACATACTTGGTAATATAACACATATAATTAAAAGTACACCATATACTTTTATGTCGAGAAGTACAAAATATTGTTTATCAGAATTCCTATGTTTCTAGGGCACAATTTGAGGTAATTATATATGAGAAAACATATGTTCAAGCAGAATTGTCTGCCTGAGACAAGCAAGTGGAGAGGATTTGTTTATCATTTGGGCTGTGACTTCCTCATGAGTGCCAGAGTTTGGTATGAAGCAGATGGTGAAATAAATCCTCAGTACCTACCCAGATGAGGAAGAAATCAAGCCACACCCAGTGGCGAGGCCCAAGGAAATGGTAGACTGAGAGGGTGCGTAGCCGAGTACAAGAAGGATCCCAGTGAGCGGCGTTGCTTCAGACATCTTAAGACTTGTCCCTACTCCTGCACTGGATTGTCCTGATGTCCCATGGTTCAGACAGGAAAGAAGAAAACTGTTTTTTGCTTTTATTTTTCTGAGTCCAGTTCTCACTACATGGCCCAGGCTGGCCTTCACCTAGAATTCTCCTTACTCAGCTTTCCTGAGTGTTGGGCTTTTAGGTGTTCACCACCACACCTGATTAAAATAGAAAACTGACACGTGTTTTCCTAAACGTAGCTGCAATAGTAAAACCGAAGCTAAAATAAACCCTTTTCTTTTTTTTTTTCTTTTTAGTTTTACCCTTTTTTTGGTATTTTTGAGACAGGGTCTCCCTTTTAGTACCAGGTGTCCTGGAGCTCACTCTGTAGACCAGGCTGGCCTTGAACCCACAGAGATCCACCTACCTCTGCCTCCCAGTGCTGGGATTAAAGGCGTATGCCACCTCACTGACCTGTTAGTCCTTTCATTGTTTTTGTTGCTATAACAAAATACCTGTGGTTGAATATTTAGTGGGGAAAAAAGGTTTATGCCGGGTGTGGTGGTGGCACACGCCTTTAATCCCAGCACTCTGGGGGCAGAGGCAGGCTGATCTTTGGGGTTAGGCAGGTCTCTGGGAGTTCAGGGCCAGCCTAATCAACATAGTAAGCTCCAGGCCAGCTGGCTGGGACTAAAGGGAGACTCTGTCTCCAAACAAAAAAAAAAAAAAAAAAAAAAAAAAAAGGAGTTTATTTAGTTCACAGTTACAGAGGCTGAATGTCCCAGATCACACAGTGCTACCATGCAGTGTCTGGCAATTCCTTGTGGCAGATGGCATCTGAGACCAGAGCACAGATTTGGAGGCAAGGCTGGCTTTATTTGTAGCCATCCACTCTCACAGTAACTTTCAGAGTCCTGTAAAATTACATTGATCCCTGCTGAGGACAACACTCCCAGTGACTGAATCACACATCACTCCCTACCTCACGTTGAACTGCGGACCTAGCTTTTGGGGGCATGCTCAAACCACATTTAAGTCATAGTATCAGTAATTTACAAAAATTTTTGATCAACCATGTTAAAAAAGAAGTATCTCTATATTTTTGGTATGGAAAATAGTCATAGAATAGCCCATAATTAATCCCATTAACTTGTATAATTAACCTGTGTTAAGAACTATAATTTGAGAAAGAAAGTATGTAGCCAAAACATTGGAAAAATATTATAGAAATGGGTCAGGCATTAATGAATAAAATCATATTCATTTTTTAAAAATTTCCTGATGTTAAAGTATTTAGCAGCTTTCTGAAAAGTAATTATAATTTGTTTAAATTTATGTCTATTATTACATTAGTGGTTTTATATTTTTTTCACAAAGAGTCTCTTTTCAAGTTTTCTAAGCTCACGCTCCACAGTCTGTATCTGTTACACGTGGGGCCCCGGAGTCCATGCAGGCTTTGGGGTGTGGTTCAGGCCAAGAGGATGCTTTGTGGCTGGTAAGAGCAGAGATGCACATGGCAGGAATAGTGAGCCATGCTCATACCAGGTTGAGCATAGGGAAACTGCACCATTGATTAACTGGAAAATTGCACCACAACACCTGAGATTCTGCCAGCAGCATAAAAATTTATTTGGTGAAATAAATGCTGAAAATCTGGCCAGCATTTTCAATGCTATTTCTTCCCCAAATGTGCTCTGAACCTCTTCCCCCAAATCACAAACACAGCTTTGAAACACAGGTTGGTTGTTCTCAACTATGTGTGGTGCATGAACGTACCTGCACACACAAATATTTCTGTGTGTAAGCTCATTGGGCTTGGCTTTTTACTTTGCATGTGAATATATTCTTTCAATATATACATTTTATTGGATTTTTGTGCACTTCATACAATGCATCTTAATCATACTTAGATCCTTGTTATTCCCTATCATAGCTTGCCCACCAGATTTCATGCATTCTTTCATATATGGTAAGGCCTATCAAGGCAAGTTTGTGTACCCAGATGTCCCTTGCTGTGAGTTCATTCACTATCTTGTTCAGCCTATCTATCATCACCCTTCAAGATCAAGTTCCCCTCACTCAGCAGTGATCAGCTGCCTATAGTTCCTCAGCCAGGGCTGGGGCCTCCTGCCCATTTCCCCAGGTCTATGCTGGGATTTTGTTTGATTGAGTATGCATGGTTCTTATTCATGTGAATATCTTTTAACTCAAGCACACATTTTTACTTAGTATAGTGTAAGGTACATTATAAGCCCTTAACTGATAACTTTGTCTTGATAATATGGTGGATCAATCAATCAATCAATCAATCAATTAGAGAATAAGGTACTTATTCTCTATTCTCTAATTTCCTTAGACTCATAATACAACATCTTTAATTTTCATCACTGAGCATGAGTTTCTTCCTAGATTGGTTTAATTCTAAATTTCTTTTTTTAAGCTTAATAAATTAATAAATATATGCCTAAGTTGTTGCTACAGTTCTCTTAAATTTTATGGCCTTTTGCATGTTTTGGAGGGGGAGGTCTTTTTGAGGCAGAGTCTCCCTTTAGTCCCAGCTGGCCTGGAGCTCGTTATGTAGACCAGGCTCACCTTGAACTCACAGAGATCTGCCTGCCTCTGCCTCCCAAGTCCTCCTGACTGTTGGGATTAAAGGAATGTGCCACCACGACCAGCTGAATTTTTTTTTTTTTAAACTAAACTGGCAAACAACTGAGCATACTTGCCTATAAATTGTCTTCTTTCTTGGCCGTATGGAAGTTGAAATTTCATCTCTTGAAATTAGTACAAAGAGTTTGTTTTGTAATTCAAGGGAAATAAAGTGTATTTTAATTATATCAAGAACAGAATCGAATATATAATTTAATGAATAAATGTGTGAAGAATCTTAATAATGCATTTAGCTTTTCAAAACATCTTCTACAGAGGTGTGACTGTTATGAATTTGTAATTGCTGGACAACTTGTAAAGCATAGTTACTTTCTTAGTACATTTCAGAAATAAAAAGGACCACTTCACTTGTGGTTATCTTTGGCAAATTGTGATACCAGAATCTTTTTTAAAAAGAGATCATTTGTGTAGACATAATCTTGGCTTAATTAGATAGTCTATATCATACAGGTTAGGAGTTAGCAAAGATTTTTTTTATGGAAGGTCAGATGGCAAATATTTTAGGCTTTGCTGGCCACCTATGGTTGGTTCTTTCATTTTTTTCATCCTCTTTCTCTTCCTCCATTAAAAGGTAGAAATGAATTCTGCATGCAAAAGAGTCTCCAGGAAAAATTTGGCCTGTGGGGCAATTTGCTGACCACCCATGTAGATGATTCTTTTAGTCAAGGCAATGTGGGTAGACAGTTACCAGTATGAAATGTGAAGGTCTCTGTGCTCGGTGCACTGAATATTTAATTTACCCTACACGGTCAAGTGGACCTCCCCCATTTTACAGCTGTTGGTTTACATGGGCTGAGCTGGCACAGATAAGGCAAGAGAGTGCTCACAGCCCAGTGTTGGCTCTGTCAGGTTTGTGCAGGCCAACCTCTGAAGTGAAGGGGGGTACTGGGCTATCCTATGGGAATTTTAAAATGCGTTTAGTTTTTAGAACAATCTTAGAATTCCATTTCCCCTGTTATTAACACCTCAGTCACTTTTCTTGTTGCTTGACAAAAAACTGGACAGGAAGCAACTTAAGGGAGGAAGAGTTTACTTTGGCTCACAGTCTGTGGTACACACAGTCTGTTATGGTGGGGGAGGGCACAGTGGTAGAAAGTGAAAGAGCTGGTGACATCGCATCCAATCAGGAAGCAGAGAGAGATGAATGCTGCTCTTCAGCTCACTTGCTTCTTTTCACACAGTCTGGGATCTCAGCCCATGGGATGGTGTTGCCCACATTGGGGTCGGGTCTTCCTACCTCAGTGAAATACTTCTGGGAACACCCTCATGGACATATCCGGAGATGTGTTCCACGATGACTCTAAACCCTGTTAAGTTGACAGGTAAGATTAAGCATCACAATTACTGTAAAATGTTCATCCCAATTAATGAACCAGTTTGATATATCATTAAAGTATATGCTTAGTCATCTTTTTTTACTGTTTTAAGCTAGTGCCCTATTTTAGTTTTTTTTTTTATTTCTTTTTTGAAATAAGGTCTCATGTAGCTTAGGCTGGCTTTAAATTAGTTTTGTGGCTGAGGCTGGCTTTAAATTCTTGAATGGGACTGGATCGCCATTGTCTTGCTTTGGCACCATGCCCATTCACACTGTTCCAGGGCTCACAGCTATCCTTAGCTAGTCAGAACTCACACACTCAGTCACCATGTTCCTGCTTCAAGACTAGACTCATTTGTGCTGCCAGAGAGCTCCCAACTAGCCTGCCCCGAACTGTCCAGTTCCTCCAATAAACAAGCAAAATTGAGAAACCAAAGCACAGACCAGCAAATTATTCATAGCTGATCAGAAAGCAACAAAGTTACAAAACAAAACAGAACCAAAAGGATAATAGTAGACTGGTATTATTAAAGGGGAAATGGGGAAATGGAGGAATACTGGGGACAAAATAGGGAAAACTATTCACACTACTTAGGTAGTGTGGAAAACAGAAACAGAGGGAAGGGTATTAGTTCAAAAGCCTACTGTCTTAGTTACTTTTTTTGTTGCTGTTATAAAACATCATGACCAAGAGAACTTATAGGAAGAAGAGTTTAACTGAGTTTACAGTTCCAGGTTCTCGAGAGATTAGAGTCTGTCATGGCTAGGTGGCATGTTGAAGTGGCCTGGGCAGGAACGGAAATTGGATTGCTCACATCTTCAAGTAGCACAGGAAGCAGAGAGTGACTGGGGATCCAGCAAGGCTTAAGAATTTTCGACCTACAGCAGAGATACATGCACAGCCATGTTCACTGCAGCTCTCTTTACAATAGTGAAGAGCCGGAACCAACCCAAATGCCCCTCAACCTACAAGTGGATAGAGTAAATGTGGCACATCTACACAGTGGAGTTCTATGCAGCGGTAAAGAAAGATGGCATCATGAATTTTGCAGGTTAATGGATGGAACTAGAAGACATTATGCTAAGTGAGGTAACACAGTCCCAGAAAAGAAAACGATGAATGGTATCCCTCATCTGTGGATGCTAGCACCAAGTACCTAGCTGTAAGGCAAAGTGAGCAACGTTAATGTTATAGTCCTCATGATCTGAAAGCAACTGTGCTCTTATTTTGTGACTCCCTTAACAGGTTCTAGAATTAACCTACCATTTATTTTCAGACTTTGTAATTTTGGTATATGTGTGGAGAGTATGTGTGCTGGATAGCTTTAGTGTCAACTTGACACACCTGGGTTGAGGGAGCCTCAATTGGGGAATTTGCTCCATTGGATTGGCCTGTGGCCACATCTGTGGTGTATTGTCTTGATTGTTGAGCAGTGACAGTATAAGAAGGCAGGCTGGGCATGAGCCAGAGAGCAAGCCAGGAGCAAGCCAGTGGACAGCATTCCTCCATGGCCTGTGCTTCAGCTCCTGCCTCCAGGTTCCTGCCCTGAGTTCTTACCTTGGGCTCCCTGAGTGATCAACTGTGACTCAGGAGATGTAAGCTGAATAAACCCTTTCCTCCCCAAGTTGGTGTCGGTCAGAGTGTTTTGTCACAGCAATGGAAGACAAACTAGGACAGAAATTGGTACCGAGAGTGGGGTATTGCTGTGACAGACCTGACCTTGGTGTTTTGGGGAAGGATTGTGGAGGCGTTTGGAACTTTGGGCTGGGAAGATCATTGAATGCCTAAAGATTGTTGCTGTGGAGCTTGGAGCAGTTTTGCTGAAGGAGTTGTAGAAGATGGAGGCCTGGCTTGTGAAGTTTCTAGTTTCAAAGGAGAGCAGAGATCATCAGGACTGTGTAATCTGTGGGTTCTGGTCAGCTGGGGCTGTGGAGAATCAGCTGTAAGTAACAAGAGACCAGAACCTGAAGTGAAACTTTTGTGGTACTGGGGCAATTGATGCTGGTTAGCTGGGGCTGAAAAATCAGCTGTAAGTAACAAGAGACCAGCATCACTGAGGTGAAATCTTCTGGGGAGAATATCTTCAAGGTCAGCACACAGAAGCTGTGACCCAGAAAGGGCCTGAGCCTCCATCTCGAGCCAGAAGCCGGACTTGGTAATGTGTAAGAGTCTCCTATATGGTTCCGGTGTTGAAATTTGAGGGGGTCACAGAGAGCAGCCGAGGCTTGGCACTGTGAGAGGTCAGGAAAGACCATTGGTGGAAGTGCACCTCAGTTGCTGTGAAGACCCCAGGATTGCAGGGGTCATGGAGAGAAGCTGAGGCTTTGCACCAGGAGAGGTCAGAAGAGACCATTGGTGAAGGTGCTGCCTCAGTTTCAGTAGCGACCCCAGCTTTTTGGAGATGCCGGTACCCTGGAACGACCACCAAGAGCAGCGGTAGGTGTAGAATGGAGTCGGCCTGGGCCTGCGAGATGAGTGTGCCACGGACGGCAGTGTCGGGGAGGGGGAGCTGCTGAGACTCTTTGGAGCCCAGAAGATCGTGAGTGAATCCCAGGTGTCCAGCCTTGAGCTACTTGCTGGACTTAGGTTTTGTTTGAGAGTGCCTGATTCTTCCCTTTGAAATAAGACAGTACTTGTTTTGGATTTTACAGCAGCCCACAGTTAAGAGACTTTTAACGGACTGTGAACTTTTAAGTGTTTGGACATTTTAAGGACTGTGAGGCTTTTGAGGTTGTACTATCTTAGGTTGTGATTCATGTTAACATCATATTTTGGGGATAAGAACTGGAAAGGTGGTGGTTTAATAGTGATGTGTTTTGTGTGTCAAGTTGACAAGGGGTCAATTGTGCTGGATAGCTTTAGTGTCAACTTGACACACCTGGGTTGAGGGAGCCTCAATTGGAATTTGCTCCATTGGATTGGCCTGTGGCCACATCTGTGGTGTATTGTCTTGATTGTTGAGCAGTAACAGTATAAGAAGGCAGGCTGGGCATGAGCCAGAGAGCAAGCCAGGAGCAAGCCAGTGGACAGCATTCCTCCATGGCCTGTGCTTTAGCTCCTGCCTCCAGGTTCCTGCCCTGAGTTCTTACCTTGGGCTCCCTGAGTGATCAACTGTGACTCAGGAGATGTAAGCTGAATAAACCCTTTCCTCCCCAAGTTGGTGTGGGTCAGAGTGTTTTGTCACAGCAATGGAAGACAAACTAGGACAGTATGTATTCATATTTTAGAGAAATATAAAATCAAAATGGAAAAAATGTGAATCCTAAGATGTGCTTTGGAAATAGCATACAGTTTGTTTTCAGATGACATAGTTTTAGTATGAGATATATATATATATATATATATATATATTATATATATATATATTATATATATATAATGAGATATATATATATATATATATATATATATATATGTTATTTTAAATTGTATCACGTGTGTACTGCCTTCCACAAGGTGTTCTTTCTCCCTGGACCAGGGCTCGCAGAACCACTCCTAGCAGGGAGGATGAGGATTCCGAAGGGAGGTCCAATAAAATGAGAGAGAGAGAGAAAGAGAAAAGAAATGGACCCAGAGACGGGACTGGGAGTAATTCCCCAAAGGAAAGTGCTTGATTTATTGCTGTAACTCAGGGTTTTTATACAGAACCTTGTGTGTGGCGGGGGCGGGGGGTGGTCATACATACAGAATTGGGAGTTGGGACAGGCAGGATTTCAGGCCATATACTCCAGATCACCACAGGTCTGTGACAATGCTTTGCCCAAGGCATCAAAGACAATTGGCTTGTGCCAGGCAGGTTTCACAAGCAAGCAAGATAGCAGCAAGTGTCCAAGCTTGGAGGCTGTTGCTGACTCTCTAAGTGCTTCTGCCAAAAGAATACCTATATATATATATGCAATACAAGTTGGAGGGAACAACAACAAAAGAACTGGGGCAAAAAAAACCCCGACTGAAACAGTGAAGTTCTCACCAAAACAATAATCCTCTGTTTTGAAAAAATACTCTGAAAAGACTCAGAAAAAGATGCAAGACATGTATGGAAGAATGCATGAACTTGGGTGGGGTGGGGGGCATGGAAAAGGAAATGAGTCTAAATTGGATTTAGAAATGATGTATGATGTATGAAAAAGTTTAATAACAATAAAAATATGTTTAAAATGTTTGAATATAAAAAAAGAGAAAAACAAAACAAAAAAAGAATTCCTGAAGCCCGCCCCCAGTGAGCACTTCTTCCAGCAAGGCCACATCTCCTAAAATCTCCCAAAATAGCACCACCAACTGGGGACAAAATTCTTGGAGCTTATCGGGACATTCTCATTCTCATAGGACATTTTAAAATGGCTTGGTAAGAAGTAGCTTCAAAGTGTGATCCACAGATTAGAAGCATCATCCTTATTTGACAAATAGTTAAAAATATGTATTCACCAGTCCTAGACCTTTGGAATATGTTTAAACAAGATTTCGATGTAAAACGTATTCATGTTTAAGAAGCACTGGCCAAACTCAATTCTTTGGCCTCACGTGTAAGAAAAGCCTGTAAAGGATGCCCGTTCAGAAGAAATAGTGAGAAGATAGTATGTTGGATAATTGATGCTTAAGGTACCCATTTTCTTTCTATCTTGTTTATTATTTTTTACATAAAACATATGCTTATTCAAATAATTATCAAGTAGATATTATGCTTCCGGCACTGTTCTGAGTACTGAAATTAAACAGTGAACAAAAAGATAAACACTCCTACTTTTATAGAGTTCACAGTTCAGGTATGAGGAACTGGCACAGAAAGATCATGGATATGTTTGATGTTGTCTTAGCCCATTTTCTCTTGTGATAGGTAAATACTTGAGATTACCTACATGATTTATTTATTTATTTTTTAATTTTATTTATTTCGGTATGTCTATCAATGTACTGTCTGCATGCAGGTTTGTGCACCCGTGTCGTGCAATGCCGCGGAGGTCAGAAGAGTGTCTCAGATTCCCCTGGAACTGGAGTTCTCCTGGAATTGGAGTTTCAGACAGCTCTCGGCCGCCATGTGGGTGCTGGGGATCGAACCCGGGTCCTCTGTAAGAGCGGTCAGCGCTCTTAACGGCTAGGCCATCTCTCCAGCCCCTACCTACATGATTTATAAAGAAAGAAATTAATTCTGTACAATTCTGGAGTCTGGGAAGTTCTGATGAGGGCTTTCTTATTCTTATTGGTGAGGACTCTGCATAATCCCACGGTGGCTGTCCGAGTGGTTCACAAGAGATCTAATTGACTTTTACAAGACTTGTTCTGTTGATGTTAATCTATAGATGGAATAATCCATCAATGAGGGAAGAGCTGTGATGACCCAATCGCTGTCTCAAGGTCCCACCAACAGATATCAAGAGATTATGGGAGATATACATTGAAACCAAGGCTGATGTGATAACCATTGTAAAGAAAAGATGCTGGTCTTTGGCTCACTTGCTTCTGGGCCACTACTTGTGGCAGTAGCTTGTGCCACCTTATGCTCCAGCCATGGTATGCTATCCCCAAACAAGGGGGACAACAAACCCTGAACTGGAACCTCAAAAAAAGAGTCAAAAGAAACCATTCCTCCTCTGAATGTGTACCCAGGAACATATCTGATGAGTTCATATATTTTGTTACAGTAATAGAAGTTCTACTAATACATCCTCTAAGTAGAAATTGGAAGTGGGTAAATAAATGCAGCCTGTATGTTCTTATTTGAGGATACTATAAGCAGTGTGTGTGTGTGTGTGTGTGTGTGTGTGTGTGTGTTTGTGTGTGTGTAAAACACTGAATAGTAATTACAATCATTATAAATAAACACCAACGTTTTTTCACATTTAGATTAAAACTTTAAATCTCAGTTCCAAAGCTAAATGTCATATTGAGACACTGAAAACTTTTGCATCCTGCATTGCTTTTTTCATCTAGATTTTTGACAACTTATAGATTCTGTTTTGCAATTTCAGCCTCATTTGTCAATATATTTAATATTGGTGCTTAGTTTTTAGGCTATGAAGACTGTATTACAATTATTTTTTTCAATCCAAAGTTCCGCTTAAACCCTTTTGTATCCTTAAAAATTATTAAGGACTTCTGGCTGGGTGTGGTGGCGTACACCTTTAATCCTAGCACTTGGGAGGCAGAGGCAGGCAGATCTTTGTGAATTCAAGGCCAGCCTGGTCTACAGACTGAGTTCCAGGACAGCTGGGGCTACAGAGAGACCCTGTCTCAAAAAGACCAAAAAATAAAAAAAATAAAAAATAAAGACTTCAACAAAGGGCTTTTATGTATGTGTACTACATCTGTTGATATTCACTATATGAGAAATTGAAACTAAGAAAATTCAAACATAAGTAATAAAACCATTACATATTAGCATAAGTAGTTTTCAAGACAACATGCAGTAAAAGGAGTGGCGTCACATGTTTGCACCTCTCTTGGTGCTCTGGCTTGGGGTTGTCATGTCTGATGCTACATTCAGTCTCCTGCATGATCATGAAGCATCTGCTAGACTTTGTTTTCTGCTCGTGTTAAAAAGGTTAGAAATGGCAGATAACAGCCCAGCATTATTGCAAAAACTGTTTGGCTTCCTGGGGTCCCTCCAAGGTCTTGAGCACCTCCATGAAACCTAGACTGACAACACGTCCCTTACTTCATTCCAGCTTTTCCACCTCAGACTTCTAATTGTTCTCTGCCTGAATTTCTTCAGCTTGAAATGGAGAATTACAATTCTTCCTTTCCAGGTAGCCTTGGAGAATTCGCAATTCATGTGAACTTCCAAGCCTGTCACAGAGAAACCTCTAGTTATCTCTATAATTTGTCAATAAATACCAAAGTTAATTACAACTTTTTCTAATCTAGGACAGAGTACTGTTCACATGTATAATTTAATTTTGCATTGTTTCCTTGTTCAGGAATTATCTTCCACTTATAATCTTGGTATAAGAAAAGACGAAGTGGTAAAAAGTAATAAAAAAAAAAAAACCCTGCTGTTTTGTCTTTTGAAAAGAGTTCTTTCCCTATATTTTAAGCTCCATTAAAAAATGCCATGGTGATAATCTCTTTGTGTTTAGAACTGGGGGAAGCATGTCCTCTGCGACCCAAGACAAAATGTGCCTGTATGTGATAGTTCTCTAAGCATAGATGTTATTTGCTGTTTAATTTCACTATGGACCTGAATTTTAAAGAGGTCTACAGAGAAAACTGTCTTCTATCACTGTAGAAATTCCTCAGAGATCATTGTCCATCCAAGCTTCTTTCATTTATAACTATATTTGCATTTTTGATCTAATTGTCATAAAAATAATCTGCGTTAAAACCATCAATCAAGAACATTATCATGGAATACTGTTTTTTTTTTCATGTTCCAATTGCAAGGGTTCTCTTGTAACTATGATTACATTGTTTTTACATTATGTTATTTAATTTTACCATGTAAGTTAAAATGAAAATACTTTATATCACTTGAGTAACCAGATGGACTGTGCATGCAAGGTTCTGCGGTCTTGAGATAACTATCTTAAATATAAAAGAGCTTCAAACGATAATAACATGAGGTTAATCCAAGAAGCATTAACAGTCTCCTCTTCATCCACCCTGAAAAGGGAAGCATTTACGTAACTAATTAGTTTACCATAGTAAATAATCCACTGACATTTATAAGAAACATTCCGATTGGAGCCTGAAGTAAATATTATGTTACATGTTAAACTATAAATAGGATGAATAGTGGTTCCAAGCCCAGTTTTAAAATGCTATGGAAAATAAGTGAGCTGTCTGGGTAAAACGGGTGTTACATGCCCGCTACATACAAATGCTCAGCTGCCCGGCTCAAGTTTCCCCGTAGGTGCTGCAGAAACTTGATGATTCATCTTGGTTTCCAGCCTGACTCTATGAGGTAGCTTAAAAAGCTAGGGCCCATTTCTCTTGGGGGTTGGGAGAGAAATAGACAGGGCAAAAGAAAACAAAATTTGTGACTGATCAAGTTGGGGATTCCTTCTAGCTTTAAGTGAATGGAGAGCACAGTGTTTTTCTGGGGAATAGAATTTGGAGTTTCTGTTTCAAGCTTAGATGATCTGAAGATTTGAAATAATGAAAGCTTTTGTTGTCCCAAATAATTTTATTTTATTTTGAAAGATTTTTTTTTCTTTAAGAAGTAACATGATTACATTGAAAGACTTTGTATAGGTTAGAGAATTTTGAAAGAGAGTGAATGGCAAACTCACATTGTAGTAATATCGACAGATTTCACATTATTGTTAAAGCATGGTAGTATAGTTTTGCCAGTAGTCAATGTTCAGAAATAATAGTAGACATAGAATTTCAAATTTATGTTCTAAGATACAATTGCATATTTTTAGTTTGAGGAGTATAACCAAATAATTTTATAGTAGATGATCATTGCCTCTAAGGTCTGCACATTTAATAGCTTTTTTCAAAACTGCAAAATGAGGTGACAAGTTAATGACAATATTTCTATATCTAAATAGAGGAAAGGATTTTGAATGTTTATCATAAATAAATTATAAATAGTTGAGGCAATTGGCGTGCTAAGTACTCAGGTTTGAGCACTGCGTTTTGTATATATGTATGGAAGCATCCCATTCTACCCTCTAAATATGTGCAATAATTATGTGTCAACTGAAAACTGCTCATCAAGTGAAGAAAGAAGCAGTTCAGGGAAGAAAAGTAAACAGGGAAGAATCTCCACATGCAGACCATTTCTTAAATCCACAGATTTGGGCCATGCACAGATCCACTAAAGCCTAGTTAGAAGGAGTGGAGGAGAGGAATTGAAAGGGGAGGCAGTATGTTTGGGGGTCACCCAGACACAGCCAAGGAAGCCACTGCTTTCCTGGGACATCAGAGGGATCCTGAGAACCTTATTTACTCCATTCCTCAAATTCCAAATAGAAGAGTCACACATTGAATTAGACTCTTTTGATGGATGATGTCATTCTAGGATGTCACTGAATACTCAACTATTCAATCATTTGTTTATCACCTCAACATTATTGATGACCTATGGCTTGGGCTAGAACCACTAAAAAGTCTATGTTCTCTGTCTCAAGAAGTTGGTCATCTAACAGAGGAAAGAAGAAAATCAGCACAAACTTATAGTGTGACAAGTGCTTTGATGGAGATAAATAATGGTAAGAATAGGAATCCAATGGATGGGGACCAACCCAGGTAGAGGTATAGTTGAATTAAATTCAGGAAATCTTGGAGAGGTAGGGGTGGGGTTTAATGGTGGGAAGAAAGGATTGGGTCCAGAACATGGTGTTTGACTTTGCACAAATGGGGAGAAAGGGTCCATCCTGCCTGTCCTCTAAGTGCTAGTGTTTAGCAGATTTACCGAACTTTCCATTGCTACTGAAATATAATGTGGGTATCCAAGTAGTACACATGCATACACAAGACGTGTGTGTAGAGCACCTGCGGTGTGCCGGTGTAAGAGTCAGGGAAGTGAATGAGGCGCAAACTATTACTTATTCTCATGGAACTGACATTTGTTTAAAGAATGAAAGACAGTGAACAAGTAGAATGACTTTAATTTTTTTAATAAATTATTTTTCTTTAAAAAATTTTTAATTTTATTTATTTTTGTATGTGTATGAGTGTATTGTCTGCATGCAGGTTTGTGCACCCACGTCGTGCAATGCTGTGGAGGTGAGAAGAGATCATCAGATTCCCCTGGAACTGGAGTTGAAGACGGTTTTCAGCCACCATGTGGGTGCTGAGGATCGAACCCGGGTCCTCTGCAAGAGCAGTCAGCGCTCTTAACCACTAGGCCATCTCTCCAGCCCCTGCTTTTTCTTTTAAGTCTACTTTATTATATGTTTGCATAAAAGAGATATTGGTCATAATTAAAAGTTAACCATGGTTCCCACTAAAAGCTTGGACTTTCATACTGTAATTATGAATTTCTGCATACTTTAATTTTCTGCAAATTGTGACCTTTGTAGTTATAAAAATAACAGACACATGAGAAGTGAGTATATGTGCATTTGTGCAACAATGATATGTCAATGATTGTGAAGATATTATAGAAAGGTATGGCCTTTGTTTCCTGTGGAAGTCTAAGGTTTTCATCTGTCCCCTGACTTCTGATGCTTGGGTCAAAATACTTTCCTGCATAGCTTTAAGGCTGAAGACATCTTAAGACTTTCTGCACCTTTGCCTTCTTTCTTAAAATGTGTATACAATGTAGACATGACTGCTGATATAACTATATCCTATTTAAAAGTTCTTCCCTGAAACAGGACTTCTCTAGTTCTTAAGAGGATGGGTAAAACCATGCTAATATGATGGCTTTCAATGTGAGTATTCATTTGTCTATCTATCCATTCACTTATCCATCCATCCATCCATCCATCCATCCATCCATCCAGCCAACCATCCATCCTCTCATTGATTTGTGTTATGTGTTTTATGGTGTATGAACAGTTTAATAAGAGGTGCAGTTAGGCCAATGCAAGACAAAGTCAAATATGTTCTGATACAGGTTGCCACAGACATGTACACAAATAATCTGGCTAAATGGAATTAATTCAAAACTAGCAAAATAGAAATAATGGTCACTATGTAGACCAGGCTAGCCTTGAACTCACAGAGATCCCCCTGCCTCTGCCCCCCAAGTGCTAGGATTAAAGGCGTGCTCCACATGCCCAGACACAACTCTTTAAATTTTAAAGTGTCTATTTACAACTAAAGTTATTTGTAGATTTTTGATGGGGCACAGAACATGTTGTAGATAAGACAGAAATAGAAAGTGATAGGATTCTTAGCAAAGAAGCAAAGCGAAATAGCTGCTTCTGATTCCTGTGATCTCCTAAGATGTGAGTGAAAAAATTCAGAAGCTCAATTCAAGATGTACTTCAAGGAGCAAAAGGGGTGTGTGTCAATGACCCATCAGTCATAAAGCTTCCATTGCTTCTGGGGCTGGTCAGACCCCAGCGTGTATAAAGCCCCCTCTCTATGAGCTAGTCACTGTGAAAATCCAAGCAGGGAGATGTTTCCTTTCCAGTTAAGCCTTCCTTATCCCTGGGGTGATGGAAGGGAAGGGTATAGCAACTACTGATGACCTCAGTTGACATCCCCACACTGCCTATAGTCTTAGAAGGAAGACATGAGAAGACGACAGCAAAATCACAGAAAAGTGCCCTTCATTGGAAGATTGGACCCCCAACTTTTTCCAGGGCTTACATGCCTCCAGAAACTACTTCCTGTGCTTGTTACTTCCTTCATAGGGAGTCTTCCTGGGATGAGTAGGAGGCTGACTGCAGTCAGCTGCAAAGTCTCTGCAGGATGCTCTTGGGAATCCCTTTAAGGTGGACTCGGTGTCTATTATTAACTCCCTCACTAGGAGGGCCTTGGGATGGGCAGAGCTGGTACTCACACACCCGGTGAACCTTTGCCTCTAACCACAGGCTCAGCTTTTAAATCTCCAAGGCCACATTGGGGCATAGCATGTCTCTGAGGCTATTCAAGGTTGTGGGTAATGAAGAGTTCCATTCCTTTTTTGGTTCCTGTTGTCTAAGTACGTCTGGGGAGAAGGGTTGGGCAGAGGTTCAGGCTTCCAAGCAGGAACGCTGAGGGTTATTCTACACGTAGTGGTTATAATGAATGCCACACCCTACCAAGGCTAGGGATGTGATGACTACTGAGTGTCCTGCTGTGGGATTGACCTGGCCCACCAGTTGTTCTGCTAATCTCTTATGCAACCTTGCTAGGCCCTTGCTAGGTTGCACTAGCCAGAAGAGGAGGGGGAAATGGTAGCACCATTTTCTGGGGAGTAAACCCAGGGAATAAACCTCACTTTTTTTAGATGACTGCTGAAAGACAGCACTTTGTGCCTCTCAAGGGGTCTCTCTAAGGCTGAATAAAACCTAGATATCATGCAATGGTTCCTTGTGTTAAAGTCTCCTCTGATCTCTCTCTCTCTCTCTCTCTCTCTCTCTCTCTCTCTCTCTCTCTCTCTCTTCTCTCTGACCGTGCTGGCCTTTGATCTGACCCTGGAATTGGGTTTACCATTCTCTCTCTCCAGGTTGTTTTCACATCTTGTCATTAAAAGGCTTCTCTCAAGTGTCTGCTTACATGTCTTATCAGAGACCACCTAAATGACTACCTTCCTTCTCCTTCCTCACCTCTGACTCCCTGTCCTCTTTCTGGTTGTCGTGGTGTTCCCCAAAGCTTGTATATTGAAGGCTTGGTGCTGTTGGAAAGTGATGGACCCTTTCAGAGGTACGCCTACCAAAGACAAGCTTGTTCAAGCATGTCCTTAAAGGCTTTGGCCTTTTCCTCCCTCTCTGTGTTCGCTGCCTTGGCAGCGTGAGGTGAGCAGCTTTGCTTCTCCACCTGCTTCTTATCCCTATGTTCTGCTCTGCCAAACGCCCAAATGAGTCCAAGCAACCAGAGACTGAAACCTCACAAACCACCCATTGAAATAGTTTGTCTCTAGTTTTGAGTCTTTCAGATATTTTTTCATTTAGCAATGGAAATCTGACTTGCTGTGCAGCCAAAGATGACCTTGAATTCCTGATCCTCCAGCTTTTACCTCCGAAGACTGTTAGGATTCCAGTGCGCTGCCAGCCCTGGTTGATTCAGTGCTGGGGATCGAGGCCAGGGCTTCACTCACGCTAGGCAAGTACTTGACCAACTGAGCTCCCCACACTGCCTTTTTTCCCCTCAGCGTTTCCAATCAAGTGATCCACACTGTGATCTTTTCTCATCATCCTTATGTGATCTCCTGAATAGCAATTTGGTTTTCTAAACAGTGCATGGTATTGTCAAAAACATCTACAGATGTTTGTTGATGGGTAAGGACAACTTTCCCAACCCTGCATTTCCACTGTCTCTGCCTGTTGGCCTCTGTGCATTTTGTAATTCATGGCAGTGAAGCTTTGCCCTTGGCTGTGCCCTGACTTCTCACACTCATTCAGCTCTTTTCAGTCCCTATTTGACTTAATGTTTCCAATGGAATTTATGCTATGGAAAGAGTATTAAGGACTTCAGGGCAGAAAGCTCTGTCTTTGCATTCCATTTTACTACTTGGTAGCTGTGCGATCTTTTATAGGCCACAGTTTCCACATTAGCTAACTCAGAATACTAACACTTTTCTCCTGGAATTTATCCAGGATCGTTAAGTGAGAGAACATATGTAAAATTCCTGGTATAGGGCTACGTATACAGTCAGAACTCGGTAAATGCTGGCTCTTCTGTTTTGTCTTTCCCTCAATGCTCCTGCAATTCGGCCTTTGTCCATACATTTCCTCGTCTCTCTAGTCACTTCTTTTTAAATCTTTGTGCATTTGTGTGTGCGTTTGTGTGTGGGTGTGTACGTATATTCCTGTGTGTTAGAACAGGCAAGCATCTTTTCTTACTTGATTGCCACGGTTTTTTTTTTTTTTTTTTTTGGTCTTTTGAGACAGGGTCTCCCTGTAGCCCCAGTTGTCCTGGAACTCACTCTGTAGACCAGGCTACTGGATCACAAAGATCCACCTGCCTCTGCCTCCTGAGTGCTAGGATTAAAGGCATGCGCCACCATGCTTGGCATAGCTACCACTGTTTTAAGCTATTCTCATTTGGTGAACTTTCTTATAAATAATCTTCCAGACTGAACTTTCTAAAATGGAAATATGATCTCATCATTCCTATTTAAAAATAAAATCACTCAATACTTACCTGTCATCTTCAGGATCAAGTTCAAACTCTTTAGCACGATAGACATGACTTTTTGTGAATTGGTCCCCTTCCCAGCTACAGCTGCAGTTTCCCCAATATGTTGTGTAATTGCAAGCCCCCTGCCATTGACCACGCTGTCCCCCTTGCCAGCATCATCTCTCTTGTCCCCTCATCCATTTGGCAGTCTCCACTTAAGCCCTGTGGTACTCACTTTCAATATCACCTTCTCTTTGAAGCTTCGTTAACCTTTTCTAGCTGGGGCGAGAGCCTTCCTTGGAAGGTCTTTGCTTCTCACATGCATTCTCCTATTGAGACTTACCACACACTGTGGTCATCCACTGATTTTCCTGTTTCTTGGGCAGCCACACAGGCTGGCATGTCACGGACACATTCTCTTCTGATTCCCAAGCATTTGGCATAGTGCCTGGCCCTCAGTGGATTGTGGTTGGCTGAATGAATGGCACGATTAGTACTCTTTTAGAGCAGAAAACTGGCAGTGGTTTAACTCATCTTTTGGAGCATGGATGCTGTTGAGGACGCCCTCGTTGTCTTACTCCACCATTGTTCCCTCATTGTATGTCCCACGTGAACTGGCTGGAGACTTGCTTTAGGAGACTTGTTTCACACTTCATCCTTTTAGTTTTATGTGGTTTCTTTTTAGAACTATTCAGTTTTTTTCTCCACAATTACATCAGAGCAAGTTCTACCACTGAGCTGCTGTGGCTTCTTGAACAAGTCACTTAGCCTGCTTGAACTTGAATTTTTGTCCTCTGTAAAACTATGGAAGAAATACTCTTTTAGCTGTTTCTGGGGATTAATCAGAAGCACACAAAAGTAACAGCCCAAGGCAAGATCTTTAGGATGTTACACCCCCAACTCTACATTGTATACTGACCCTCACCATGCTATTTTCAATTAAGACAGGCCACATCAAAAACTGTTAATGAAGATATGAAGACATATCACAGAGTCCTTGAACATTCAGAACAAGCCAGAAGACTTTTTTTTTTTTTTTTGGTCTTTTTGAAACAGGATCTCCCTTTAGTCCCAGCTGGCCTGGAGCTTGCTAGGTAGACCAGACTGGCCTTGAACTCACAGAGATGCACCTGCCTCTGCTGGGATTAAAGGCATGCACCACCACACCCAGCTAAGCCAGACTTTTACAGACTTACAGAAGTGGTCAAAGATCCTCCCTTTTGAAACGTAGATGGGGTAAATGGAGCTTTGTAGGGAGCTGGATTTTTGTGCTGTGCTGGGTGGGGTCATACCAAAGCCTCAGAACCCTGTCCGCTGATGTCTTCATCTGAGACCACTGATCACAAATGAAGATGTCCCTGCAGTGATTTCAAATTCCAAGAAGCTCCTAATGCTCCAAATACAGAGGCTCAGAAGCTGTCTGACTTAAAGGCTGTTAAAAAGAACTGGTGGAGAGCACAGAACCAGGAATGGATCCTCTCTGTAGCTGAAAAATTCATGTGAGAAGACTTACTAACCTGCATAGTAAGCAGGTTGACTGTCAATTTCTGGGAACACAAGATGAATAAGAAATGATTTGTGTTGTATTTGTTGTATTTGAGGAGCTTGAAGAACTCTGCCATCCCCACACAAGAGGTAGCCTTTTCCCCAATAAGTAAACATCACCAAGCACAGGGACCAAGGCTGTGCGAGGAAGTTTGGCCTGGTCCTCCCTCTGGGCAGTCTCCTCCCAATTGCTACATGAATGACAGGAGGCCTGTTCTGGTTCAGTACCATGGTGGCCCGGGGCCTTTCTGAGGTTTAGATGCAGAACCACTGGTATATTTTAGGTTATGAATTAGAGCTCACATTTATGGGTCTAGATAACAGATACTGAAGGCCTCTCAATCAAAAATAACCCTCCTGACCATCCACAGACTAGCAAAGAATGATCATCTTCTGTGTGGTGCTCGGACATACTATGTAAGTGTTCTGTCCCTGAGCTATAGCCCCAGCTTATGAACAATCATTTGAAATACGAATATTGTTAACAATACTAAAAACGGGTAGCGTGTACTGGAATCCACTGTGAGTCTAGCTTGAGTGTTTTCCAGCTGAGTCATTTAATTCTCACAGAACCCTATTATCATCATTCTCATTTTACCCATGCACTGGATAGCTTTAGTTGTCAACTTTACATACCTGGGTTGAGGGAGCCTCAATCGGGGAATTGCTTCCATTGGACTGACCTCTGGCCATATCTGTGGGGTATTTTCTTGATTTGCTGAGTGATGTGGGAGGGCCCAGCTCACTGTGGGCAGTACCCTGGGCAGATCATTCTGTATTGTATATTGTATTAGAAAGCAAGCTGAGCATGGGCCAAGCCACTAAGCAGCATTCCTCCAAGCTTGTGCTTCAGCTCCTGTGTCCAGGTTCTTTCCCTGAGTTCCTACCTTG
Source organism: Rhizomys pruinosus (assembly GCA_009823505.1). NCBI lineage: Eukaryota > Metazoa > Chordata > Mammalia > Rodentia > Spalacidae > Rhizomys > Rhizomys pruinosus. The sequence continues at coordinate 348,670 of VZQC01004814.1, forward strand.
GGCTCTCTAAGTGATGCACTGTGAACCAGGAGATGTAAGATGAATAAACCCTTTCCTCTCCAAATTGGGTATTGGTTAGAGTATTTTGTCACAGCAATTGAAAGGAAACCAGAACAGAAATCAGTACCAGGACTGTGGGGTATTTCTGTGATAGACCTGATCCAGGTACTTTTGCAAGGATTGTAGAAATGTTTGGGACTTCGGGCTAGATAAGCTATTGAGTGCTTCGAGTTTGTTGCTGTGGAGCTTCAAACAGTTATGCTGAAAGAGTTTTAGGCAATGGAGGCCTGGCTTGTGAAGCTTCAAAGGGGAGTAGAGACCATCAAGACTGTTTGAGTGATATTTGGAATTAAGAATCTATGGGTTCTGGCCAGTTGGGGCTGAAGAATCAGCTGTGACTAAGAAGAGACCAGAACCTGAAGTGAAACCTTTGTTTTACTGGGACAATTGATGCTGGGTAGCTGGGGCTGAAAAATCAGCTATAACTAACAAAAGACTAGTATCACTGTGGTAAAATCTGGGAAGAATTTCCTCAGGGTCAGCACACAGAAGCTGAGGTGGGCCTGAGCCTCCATCTCAGGCTGGAAGTGGGACTTGGTAACGTGTGAATCTCCTACATGGTTCTGGTGTTGAAATGTGAAGGGGTCACAGTGAGCAGCTGAGGCTTGGCAGTGTGAGAGGTCAGGAAAGCCCACTGGTGAAAATGCAGCCTCGGTTGCAGTGAAGACCCCAGAATTGCAGGGGTCATGAAGAGAATCTGAGGCTTTGCCCCAGGAGAGGTCAGAAAGAGCCCATTGGTGAAGGTACAGACTCAGCTTCAGTGGAGACCTCGGCTTTTTGGAGATGCCGGGCATTTTAAGTTTCTAAATCCTATGTGTCCAATAGCTACATTTGATGACTGAGACAAGATATCCACGAGCTGTAAGTCCCAGTTTTCTGAGAGAGGGAGAGAGAGAGGGGAGAGAGAAAGAGACAGAGAGAGAGAGAAAGAGAGAGAGAGAGAGAGAGAGAGAGAGAGAGAGAGAGAGAGAGAATGGGGAGAAGGAGGGGCAGGAGGAGTGTGGAAGCAACCCTTTCGTCCTTCAGTTTCACCTGTGGTTGACCCTGTCTCTTGTCCTGCTATGGTAAATAGTTTTATTCCTAAAGCTTTACATAATAGGCCAAGTATGCTATTACTGGACTTTAAAATCAGAAACTAACCTAATTAATTAACTAACATAAATTTCCTGACAGGTACTGATTATCTCTCAAGTTACATTCTCATCCACAGATCTCGCTGCTTCCCCATCTGTTGTCAGAGTTTGCAGAACTATCTTCCTGTAACTTCTACTTGTAGCCAGAGAGTCGGCTTGTCTGACCCCAAGCCCATCTTGTCTTACTGTATCACGCTAGTGTACTCCCTACTCTGCAGTTTTGTGACACACAGACTTTCTTTCAGGCACTCCAAAAGCCCCCCACCCTACTGCTAGGTTTTGGAGTCGTAGAATACAGGAGTAATAGGAGACAAAGAAAGAAGCTGTACTGGACCTCAGATGGGACCGCATTTTATTCTGAGTGCAGGGATGGCAGCTGCAGTCTCCCCTGCATGCTGGGGACTACACGACTGCCTTTTGTTTGGGGAGAGGTAGTGATCATATGGAGACTTGGGCATAAGGAAGCAGATGTAGCTGGGGGCAGGGTCTAAGTATATCATTCTCTGGAGGGACTTGTTCAAACAGGACAGGATCTCTTGAGCATAGCCAGTCTCCAACAGTTCCAGAGGTAGATATGGCCCAGTAGCAGTTTTGGAGGTAGATAAGATTAGTGGCAGTTTCTAGTTTTCTGCCACAGGACCTTTGCTCATGATAGGTACTCTGTCTAGAGGGCTATCACCTTATCTTCTAAATAATTTTGTCTGCTTTTTTTCCCCTTAAAAGCCAAAATTTTCACAAGAAAGCTTTGGTCAAAACTCCCAGTTACATGCTTTCAAATCTCATTGTCTTAGATGACATTCTCCACAGATGGTCTGAGGAGGAGAGTATATATATGTTCATGAGTTACTGAGTGCTCTCAGGAAAATGGGGTGGGAGTAGTTCAGGAAAGCCTGGCTTCTGTTTAATCTGGAAGAGAGCCTGAGGGCAAATGGAATCACACAGTCCAGGAGCTCTGACTCTGAGCCCTAGGCAGAGATGGGTTGTGGGCTACCAGGGCATGCTCAGTCCCAAGTACTCCTTGCAGCCAATGTCAGGGGGCAATCTGTTGGAAGATTCACAGGTCTGACCAGCTGAGGTGTGGGGGAAAAGGGCTCACCCAGCAAATGCACACGTCTCAGAGGAAATATGGGCATCCCTGAGGCCTGGTGGGAGTGTGTGCTGCAATCAAGGCCTCTTCTTCACAGAACTCGCCCTAGTTATTTGACTGAAATCTGTGTCTTCCATTGGGGCATACTCCCTCTGCAGGCCGGACCTGCATCTTTCCGTGTTGTCTGTGGCTCCCATTTGGAAGCACAGGGCTTGCAGCTGGCCTGTGTGGTTGGAACTAATTGAGTGAGTAAATGGCTGGAGGATTAGCTGGAGGTCACTTTCTGCTTTAGATGTCGACAGTCTCCTTTTGTCTCCATAGCCCCTTTCCTTCTTTTCAGCTTTTGGACACATAAGTCCCTTCTGTCTTACAGAATCTTTTCCTTTCTGGCTTCCTTGAATTGTGTTTGTCTCTACTCTTAGATCCCGTATCTGGTTATTAACATTCCTCAATGCTTTTTCTGAGAACAGGGATCAGCTTAACTTTGTAACAGCCCATGGCTGCTGAGAGCTTCAAGGAGAAAGGCTTCTAGCACTTGTCCTTCAGATCTAGGTTTTTTTCATGGTCTCTTCCAATTGACAAGAGGTTTGATGCTGCTGTTGCTTGGCAAAGCCAGTGACTGAGGGACAGACTGATGGGAAAACAAAGAGCTTTATTTAGTGGCCAAGGAGATATAGGGACCTTGCTCTGCTCACAGTTCAGCATCCCTACTCCACTCTGTTGAGAGTTATATTTACAGAATTCGAGGAACCAGGGAGGAAGGGGGTTGCTAATAACAGACAAATATTCATGTCTCTTCTGAGAAATGGCAGAGATCTTCTACAAACTCTAATGGCATCTCTTCTGTCCTTTTATGGTCTGGTTTGCTAGGGAAGGTGGTTGGTAGATGTCTTTAGCTCAAAGCAAACAGTTATACTATGAAGACAGAATTCAAGCCTTTTCATGTTACTTCAGTCACCTGATTGGACAGCTATAGGTCTAAGTGAGGAGTCAATGTTTCAGTGACAGGGGACTTCAAGTCCCTGGAAGGTAACCTAGGCAACTGTTGCCTTCATAACCACTCAGCAGAGCAAAGGTGCTGCCTGTCGCAAGGCTAGCGGAGAGGAACAGCACACTGCCTGGCTGTGCGGCCTCTCAACTAAGTGGTCTTTAAAAATTAAGTCAGCTAATTTTTAAGTCAGCAAATGAAGCTGGAGGGTTTATTCAGGTTTTTCTCCAGTAACACTCCCAACATTCCTTTCTGGATGTCAGGAGAGTCAACGGCAAATTGCAGTCTCTTGTTCTGGAAATTTTCATGGTTAATTTCCCATGAACCATTTACTATTCACTACTTCCCTGCTTTGTACTTTTAGACTGCTGACAATTAAAAATAATTGCATTGATTTAGAGTGTGTAGTGTGTGTGTGTGTGTGTGTGTGTGTGTGTGTGTGGTGGGGGTTTATGCATGCCAAGTCATGCATGTGGAGGTCAGAGGAAAACTTGTGGAAGTTAGAGCTTGGCTTCCACCTTGTGGGTTCTGGTGACTGAATCCAGGTCATCAGGCTTGGTGGCAGGTCCTTAACTCACTAAGCCATCTTGCCAACCCACTGAGGAATTTTATTCTTGCTAATCCAAGCTGCAGAAATCTTGGGGCACAAAATTGTGGGTACTTTACATATCTCCTTAGCTATTGCTTTAATAGTGAACTTCTTTGGAGTTGCCGTCACCTTGCTATAGAGGCATGGTGGCCACCTCTGCCACCATGTCTCCCCTGCCATTATGGACTCTAATCTCCCTGGAATCATAAGCCAAATAAATTCTTCCTTATATAAGTTTCCTTGCTTATGTGGCAACAGAAAGTAACCCATACACCTCCATCGTACATGACTTCAATGTAGTGTTGCTTAATCCATCATTGCATCTGCTTCTTGCTTCACACTAGTCCTTGCCATTGTCAGTCCTGCAAAATGGCTCTGGTGAGATTCAGAAGAGAAACCATTAGAAACAAATCAAATAAGCAAACAAACAGCAGCAGCAACAACCAACCCCGAGATTCATGTTTGAGACAGATTTCTTATTGAATCTGAGGCTTATGAACTTGGCGAGGCTGACTAGCCAAAGAGCTTCTAGGACCTGTCTGTGTCTACCCCCTGACGCATTGGGGTTACAGGCACATGTCACCAGGACCAGCTTTTATGTGGGTTCTGAGGATCTGAACTCACCTGCTTATGCTTTCACAGCAGGACTTTACTGACTGAGGCATTTCTCCAGCCCCGTCTCCCAATTTGATAAAACAAACACTTGTGAACATAAAAAGATACAGGCCTTGATACAGTAATAGTGGGTGACTTCAGTTCTCAAGCCTCATCAGCAGTTAAGTCATCCAGACTCAAAAGCAACAAAGAAACATCAGAGTTAGACTGCATCATAGATCAAATGGACTTAACATCTACAGAAGCTTCCATCTAACAGCCAAGGAATGCACATTCTTCTCATCAGACCATGGAACTTTCTCTAAAATAGATGACAGGCCATAGAGCAAGCCTTAACAAATATAAAAGAACCTAAATAATTTCTTACACCTTAGCAGATCATTATGAAATAAAGCTAAAAATTCAGTATCAAGAGAAACTACAAAAACCTTGTGAGTGTATGGAAATTGGACAAGGAAACCTTAAATGACCCATGAGTCACTGTAGAAATCAATAAATTCTTCAAATCAATGAAAATGCAAGCACAACTTATCAGAATCTTTGTGAGATAGTAAAGGTAGTTCTAAAAGAAAAGTTTATAGGTAGGAGTACTTGTATTTTAAAAATCAGAGTCTTTAGAGAAAAAACAAAAACAAGCTAAATCAAAAAGCAGTAAGCAGAAACTATAAGGAGTCAGAGCAGAAATTAGTAAAATGGATACAAACAGAACAATCCAGATAATTGATGTAACAAAGAGTTGATTCTTTGAATAAATAAGATAAATACCTTCAAACTAAAGAAGGAGAAGGTCTAAATTAACCAAATTGGAAATAAGAAGGGGAATATTAACAACAAATGCCAAAGAAACCGAGAGTGTCATTAAGGATCATTTTGTAATTTAATGTGCCTAAAAGCTGGAGAATCCTAGACACATATCACATACCAAATTAAATCAAAAGGTTATAAACAATTTAAATCATTCTAGAATGAGCAATGAAGTTGAAACAGTAATGAAGAGCTTCGGGAAAAAGTAAGTGCGGATCCACAGGCGGGTTGTAGCAATCCTTTAGAGAATAGCTGACACCGGTGCTTCTCACACTATTCCACAGAACAGACAGGGAAGGGATAACACCATCTTAGGAAGCCAGTGATACACTGATACCCAACCAGATAAAGACACAATGTAGAAGAAGACTATAGGCCAGTTTCCTGGTGAGCATAGCTGTAAGCATTATTTGGAAAACAAATTCAAGAAAATATTCAAAAGACCATATGCCATGATCAAATTGTTTACATTCCAGGGGTGGTTCAACAGATACAAATCAATATATGCAATACAACACATAAGTAGATACAGAAATCACATGATCACACCGAAAAGAAGTCACACAGAAAAGGCCTTTGACAAGATTCAACATCCCTTTATGTTACTACCCTGAAGAAACTAGAAATAGAAGGGACATGCTTCAACACAACAAAAGCTATACATAACAGACGTATAGACAATACTATACTAAATAGGAAAAAAGAAAGAATTTCTTCTAAAAATCAGGAAAAGAGACAAGGGTTTCCAGTTTTATTCTATACAGAATATTAGCTAGAACAATAAAGAAAAAGAAAAGAAATAATAGGAAGCAAACAAGTCAAATTATTTCTATTTGCCAAGTCAAATTGTTTCTATTTACCCTATACATAAAGTCCCTAAAGATTTTACCAGAATACTCATAGATCTGTTAAACGCTTTCAGCATAGTAGCAGTATACAAAATAAAGATACAAAAATGAATGTTTTTTTAATACACCAAAGACAAATTTGTTTAGAAACAAACTAGGAAAACATCCCATTTATAATAGGTTGAAAAAAAAACTAGGAAAAACCTAAATGAGAAGATAAAGAAGCTGGGCAATGCAAACTTTAAGACACAGAAGAGACAGCAGAATATAGGAAGATGTCTCGTGTCCATGGATTTCCAGAATTACCATTGTCAAAATGACTATGTGACTGTTGTTAGCCTTCAACACATTCGAAAGAATCCCCCTTTATAATTCCAATGATACTCCTTGCAGAATTAGAAACAATAATCCTAAAATCCATAAGAGACTACAAAAGATCCCAATAGTCAAAGAAATCCTAAGCAGAAAGTGCAAAGCTCAAAGAGTCAAAGTGTCTAATTATAAATTACACTACAAAGCCACAGCAATGCTCTGGTGCAGACACAAACACAAACATGTAGGCTATTGCGATAGAATGGAGGACCCAGAAATAAACCTCCACAGCCACAACCACCCAACTTTTTTTATAAGGATGTCAAAAAATATATTGGCAGAAATATAGCCTCTTCAACAAATGGTATTGGGTGAACTTCATGTCCACACACAGAAGAATGAAACTAGAGCCATATCTCTCACACACTACAAAAATCAACTCAAAATAGATTAGAGATCTTAATTTAAGAACCAGATCTCTGACACTGCTAGAGGAAAATATACTTCAAGACATAGGCATAGGCAAAAGCTTTTTGAAAATGATTCTGATAGCTCAGGAAGTAATTGCAAGGATTAACAAATGGAATTACATGAAAAAAAAAGACCTTCTGCACAGTATAGAAAAGAGCAGACAGAAGAGTCAGTCTACAGAGTGGGAGAGGAAACTTGACAGCTATATATCTGACAGTGACTTCATATCTGGAATGTATAAAGACCTCAAAAAACATCCAACCCTCAATCATCCAAACAAAAAATGGGCAAGTGAATTGAACAGTCTTCAAAAGAAGAATTAGAAGTTACCAATATGGAAAAGTTCAATGTTCTTAGAGATTAGTGAAATTCAAATCAAAACTGCATTCAGAGTCTGTCTCACTACTGAAAAATGGCTAACATTAAAAACACAAAAAACAAATGCTGACAAGCCTGTGGGGGTGAGGTGGGGGGAGGGAATCCTTGCTTGTACATTTCTGGTAGGAATATAAATTTGTATAGCCACTGTGGAAATAAAAAACAACAGAGCTGTCAGATGACCCAACTGTACTGCTCCTACATATACACATCCATACATAAATGTACTGCTCCTACATATACACATCCATACATAAATGTAGGAGCAGTAGAGTTGGGTCATCTGACAGCTCTGTATCTGCAGGAATCTAAGTAGGCACAATTTGGAGATACTTGCATAGCCACAAGAGCCAAGATTTGGAACCAGCCTGGGTGCTCATCAGCAGATGAAGATAAAGGAGATAAGACACACATACACACACACACACACACACACACACACACACACGACACTTCTTTAGATGTGAAAAATTGAAATAATGTTATTTGTAAGAAAATGGTTGGAGCCAGGCATGGTGGTGCATGTCTTTAATCCTAGCACTCGGGAGGCAGAAGCAGGCGGATCTCTGTGAGTTCAAGGCCAGCCTGGTCTACAAAGCAAGTTCCAGGCCAGCTGAGACTTTAGTCTCCCTTTAGGGAGAACCTGTCTCAAAAAGACCAAAAAAAAAAAGGAAAGAAAAGAAAATGGTTGGAGCTGGGTGTGGTGGCACATGCCTTTAATCCTTAATCCTAGCACTCGGGAGGCAGAGGCAGGTGGATCTTTGTGAGTTCAAGGCCAGCCTGGTCTACAGAGTAAGTTCCAGGACAGCTGGGGCTACAGGGAGGCCCGGGGCGCAAAAAGACCAAAAAAAAAAAAAAAAAAAACAAAAAAAAAAAAAAACAAAAACAAAAACAAAAAAACGGTTGGAACTAGAGATCATGTTAAACAAAAGAAGCCAGTCATAATGACAATTATCACATGCTTATTGCTGGTGGGATCTAGATTTAATATATGTATAATATGTACATATGATATGGAAACAGAAATGGGACTTTTAAAAATATTTCTTTTATTTTATGTAAGTGTGCCTGTGTCATGCAATGCCCACAGAGGTCAGAAGAGGGCTTTAGAGTACTCTGGAACTAGAGTTAAGGACAGTTGTTAGCCAGCAAGTAGGTGCTGGGAATTGAACCTGGGTCCTCTGCAAGAGCAGCCAGTGCCCATAACCACTGAGCCATCTCTCTAGTCCCAGAAAAGGGACTTTATGGGTCAGGGGAGAAAGAGTTTAAAGGGAGTGGAAGGTTAGACTAAGAAAAGATGATGGAGGAAAAAAAGAAGATAAATATTACATGTTCTCTTTCATAGGAGAACCTAGATTTAAAAATGTGAGTTTGATATATTTATGTCCTTTAAAAAATCTAGACTAAATTTAGCCCAAGATAGACACTGAATGACTATATGTTAAAGGTATAACCTATTTTTTTTTTCTTTTCATATCTACAGGTGTGTGGTGGACATACATGTGTACGCTGTGTTCAAATGTGTGTGAGCTTGTGTGTGGAGGGTGTATGTACACGTGCCCATGCATGTGGGATAGCGTTGGGCCCATGGATAGTGTTGGAAATCTTTCTTTATTGCTTTTCCATTTTATTCTTTGAAAGAAGGTCTCTCAAACGAACCTAGGGCTTGCCTATGGAACTAGCCTGGCTTGCTCTGGGAATCCTTGGCCTGTCCCTTCACAGACTAGAATTACAGGTGAGCCGCCACATCCACCCAGCATTTACATGGTCTATTAGTTACTTCCCTGTGGCTGTGATAACACATCAGGACCAAAACAACCTATAGAAAAACAAGAGATTTTATTTGTGATACAGTTCAGAGCAATAAAAGTCCATCATGGTGGAGAGGCATAGCAGCAAGCAGCAGGCATGGCAGCAGGGGCTGAAAGCCGAGAGCTCACATCTCCAATGGCAAAAAGGAGGCAAAGAAAGACGGGGCAAGGCTATGAGCTCTCTAAGCCTGCCCCCATGACGTGCTTCCTCCAGGAAGCCCACACCTCCTAAATGTTCCATGACCCTCTGCAAGGAGTGCCACCAGCTGACCAAGTGTCCAAATACTGAGGCCCGTGGGTGACATTTTTTTTAAATTTATTTCTGTATATGTATAAGTGTGCTGTCTACATGTAGGTTTGTGCACACGTGTAGTGCAATGCCGCGGAGGTCAGAAGAGGGTGTCGGATTCCCCTGGAACTGGAGTTCTCCCGGAATTGGAATTACAGACGGTTCTCACCCGCCATGTGGGTGCTGGGGATCAAACCTGGGTCCTCTGTAAGAGCAGTCGGTGCTTTTAACCGCTAGACCATCTCTCCAGCCCCCGTGGGTGACATTTTTATCCGAACTACCACAGTCCCTGTGCCCTATAAGGGCATGGCCATAACGTAATGCAAAACTGCTTCAGGTTCAACTTTGAAAGTGCCTATTGTCTCCAACAGTCAACACTGTTCAAATGTCTAAAGTCTAAAGTCTCTTCTGAGGCTCAAAATTAAAAAAGACAAATTATGTAATTCCAACCTATACTGGCATAGAATACACATTCCCATTCCAAAACGGAGCAGAGTGCAGAACTACTGGACTGGAAAACCAGCAGAGCTAACACCAAATACCGTAGCTCTATGTCGGATATCTGAGACATTCTGAATGGCTTAGAAGGCTCCACCCCTTCACTGCCTGCAACATATCTCTCTATTCCATGTATGCAGCTCTCCCTGGTCTCATAGCTCTGGTGGATTATCTTTGTTTACAGAATATTTTTTTCATATCCTGACTTAAAAGATTTAATTATGTTCCATACATAACAAAATGTACTGCTTTAATGATTTTAATTATAATTCAGTGGCTTTAAGTGTGATCATACTGTTCTACAACCATCATCGTTATCCATTTCCAAAATGTCCATCATCCCAGACAGAAACTCCAGACTTATTACAGTAGCTCTCCATGTCTAAACTTCCCACCATACATTTGATGAATTCTATTCTACTCTCTACCTGTATGAGTTCACAATTCTCAGTACTCCGTAGAGGCAGGATCATCTAATATTGGTCCTTTTGTGTTTGGCTTTTTTCACTTAGCTTAGTGTCTTAAAGGATTATCAAAGCAGCATGTGCCAGAACACCATTCTTTTTCAAATTGAAAGTATTTTATTTTATGTACGTACCACATTTTTCATCCATTGATGGGCGCTTGGTGCATCTATCTTGTGGCTGTTTTTTTTTTTAATAAAGTACTTTTTGTTTATTTTTTTATGTGTATGAATGTACTGTCTGCATGTAGGTTAGTGCACCTGTGTTGTGCAATGCCATGGAGGTCAGAAGAGGGTGTTGGATTCCCCTGGAACTGGAGTTAAAGACAGTTCTTAGCCGCCATGTGGGTGCTGGGAATTGAACCCGGGTCCTCTGCAAGAGCAGTCGGCGCTCTTAACCGCTGAGCCATCTCTCCACCCCTTCTTGTGGCTATTTTGACTACTGCTATGGGGTACAAGTTCTTGATTTGTCGTCAGGGCAGCAGTTTGACCTCCTGTCTTGACCGGGCACCTGTCAGCACTGGGACTGGCCTGTAGTGTTTCTGTTGGAGCCATGCTTGGAATTTTGGATGCCTCATGAGTGCCTAGACACAACAGCTGGTCCCTGGCACAGCTGTGAGAATGTGCACAGGGTGCTGCCATGTCCTCTCTTTGCAAGGAGGGACTTCTAAGGGACAAAGAGAACAAGAGCAGAATGACATTGGGTATGGTCTAGTATGAGTTTATGTAAATGAATTTCTCTCTGTCTCTAGATACAAGTCCTTCCTGATATTCCTGAATTGGATCAAGGGATGTTTCAGTTTTCTGAATAGAGAGTCAGAGGTGGGAGCCTTGGAGCTAGAGGTCATGGACTTCCATGCCCCAGCTCTGTAGGGTCATGCATGTGTTTGGCTGATAATCCTATCTCTCAGTGTTGGCTCCTGGCTGCAGGAGAAGTGGATGACTTTGAAGCTGTGTTACAGCAGAAGAATGTCTGAAGAGTGTGGCCATCAGTCTAACTTCTGAGAAATGCAATCATGAGGATTCTCACTTGGGTTGTCTAGCTCAGACCTAGTTCTTTATGCCCCCAAGTTTTATAATGGCTGCCAATGAATTTTAGAATCAGTGTCAGCACAGAAACCGTTGCACAGCCTAGGAGTCTCTTACATTGAGCTTGTAGTCTGAGAGATCAGATTACAGGATGATGGATTCTGACTCTAAATTTCAGACAAAGTCAGATGAGGACAGAACAGGCAGGTGTCCTCCTAAGTCTTTGGTCTGGGGTTCTGTTCTTTGAGTTACAATCATTATGAATTTAGATTCTCTTATACATCATGATTTAATCTTTCTGCTTTTGCTTCTTACTAGAGTCATAAAAGGCCTTAATTAGATTCACTGAGAAAAATAGAGAGGCTGGACGCTGTTAAGGGGAAAAATAGAGTTATATTTAAAGTTTTGGTTAACTGCAGAAATAAAAGTTTAGAATAGAATAGCTTCAAGTCCACTAGCTCGGGTCCAATGTTTTACTTTTTGTTCTGTTCCCTGGGTTTCTAAAAAATTTCTTTTTAAAAAATTTTATTCATTTTTTGTATGTGTATAAATGTACTGTCTGCATGTAGGTTTGTGCACCCGTGTCGTGCAATGCCGCGGAGGTCAGAAGAGGGTCTCGGATTCCCCTGGAACTGGAGTTCTCCTGGAATTGGAGTTACAGACAGTTCTCAGCTGCCATGTGAGTGCTGGGGATCGATCCCAGGTCCTCTGCAAGAGCAGTCGGTGCTCTTAACTGCTAGGCTATCTCTCCAGCCCGGCTTCTAAAAAAATTTAACCAGTTCTTTCTTTAATTGGAAAAAAAAAAAAACAAAAAACCTGCAAACATATCGCTTTAACCCAGGAAACAGGGTCTGAAGAAAATCTTCCGTGCTGCTGTGCAATGAGAGGAGGTTCAGTGTGGAGAAGCCAGGGGGAGGAGGGTGAAAGGTGAGCAGGAGGTGGCATTCCATGTGTACAGATGGACTGCCTGCTTCCTCACAGGAAGTTTTAGCCAGCTTCCCAGCCTATGGCTCAGCCCTAGGCAAGATATCAGAGCTGTTCCCTGCAGCAGCCCATCAGGGAGGTGGATGAAAAGAAGGTTGCCTCAGGCTCTTTCTTATCTCCTGTCCTCTCAAGTCTATCCTATCCAGTGAGGTGTTACAGCCTCAACCGCCAAGTCCTTTGACCTTAGCAGCTAGGTGACTTTAGTCTCACCGAGGTTCTTCATCTGAGGCTGTGGGAGGAACCGGTGGCTCTGCCGTTCCCCGTACCCACCAGGTCTGGAGGATAGTTCCCTAGCCAAAGCTGGAGAACCAATTATCTCCCTTTCTCTGTCTGTCTCTGTTTCTGTCTCTCTCAGGTTAGAGAAGTTCTTATCACTGACCTAGATGTCCAGCCACTTTAATGAATTTTTATTGTGATAAAATTCACATAATACAGTGTTGATTGTTTAAGCATTTGTAAGAATTCAGTGTCATTAAACAGACTTGATGTTCTGAACCATCACCGCCATCCTTCTAATCTCCTCACACTGAAACTTAGCACTGACTAAATGCCACCTTCCTGACCCCGCTTCCTCTAGTTCCTGATGTCATCCTTCTACTCTTCTGCTTTCTATATCTCTGAATTTGATTCCTCTGATAGCACATATAAATGCAGTCAACCATATAATACTTGCCTTGTGTTTGGCTTATTGCATTTACCACGCTTCAAAATTTATCTGACATATATCAGCATTTTATTCATTTATATGGCTCAATGGTGTTCCATTATATATGTATATATAATATATATGTTTACATATATATACACACATATATACTACTTATCTATTATTCTGTTGGTGGACTTGGGTGCTTCCACTTTGGGGTATCATGAATAATTTTTCTGTAAACATTGGTGTGGAGCTACCTGGAGTGTTCCTGCTTATAATGTGTGTTTGTGTGTGTGTGTGTGTGTGTGTGTGTGTGTATCATTCTGGGTTTAATTTGTATTTTCCAGTGACCAGTAATGTTGAGGATCTTCTTCTAGTGCTTAGTGACCATTGGGATATCTGGGGGGAGACAACGTCTATTTAAGTTCTTTGTCCATTTCTTAAAACATTTATTTATTTCATTTTATGTGTATGAGTATCTTGCCTGCATGTATGTATGTGCACCATGTCATACAATGCCAACTGAGATCAGAAGAGGACACTGGATCCCTTGGAAATGGAGTTAAGGATGGTTGTTAGCCACCATGTCGGTGCTGGGAGCCAAACTCAGGTCCTCTGTAAGAGCGGCCAGTGGTCTTAACCTCTGGGCCATCTCTCCAGCCCCTTTTAGCCTGTTTCTTAAATTGAAGGGTTTGTTGTTGTTGTTTTTGCTACTAATCAAAACGAACACTTAAAAATGTATACTTCCACGCTGATATGGTGGTACACATCTTTAATCCCAGCACTTGAGAGGCAGAGGCAGGAGGATCTCTGTGAGATTGAGGCTAGCCTGGTCTACATAGTGATTTCCAGGCCAGCTGGGAGATTCTACAGAGAGACCTTATCTCAAACTAATAAACAAACAAACAAACACACAGACACACAGGCACACACACACACACACACACACACGCACGCACGTATGTTTCTGTGGTGTAAAAGAACATCAAATGGTTGCTATAAATTTTAACAATACGATGTAATGAAACCCTTAGGATGGTTGCTACGAACTTTGAATGGTTATTAAGAACTTTGGACCCTGAAAGACCCCAAGATAAGAAATAAGGAGGAGGGAGGGAGACAGGAATCTTCTTCTCCCCTCACTCCACCCCCTGCAATTCCCCAGAATTGAAGTCTTTGTTTTCTAAACTGCCACATTTCTATAACTTTGATCCTAGCCACTAGCTTAATTATTACATATGTGCTATTTCCTTTTGCTTGCATTCCTCAGGTTGAATTGACTATAAATTTTCCTCAAAACCTGAGCTGGAAGTTGGCAACATTACCAAGTGATCTGGGTGTCAGTCTGATAGTGTGAATAAACTCACTCTCCTTCACCTCTTCACCTGATTTGGCTGCTGGTCTCTTGACTCTTAGAGGTTTCTGTTAACATTTCCCCAATTCTGGCAGACACAATCAAAACTTGCATGGATACTCTTCCTCTATTCAGTGCTTACCTAGGTCTGTTCTTGAAGGAAGATGCCCTGTTATACATTGTTCTCTATGGTCTTCCTTTCCTTTTATATTCCCTAAGTTCAAGTGAGTCTTCTAATTCTATTTCTTTTTGGAATTTTCCTGATGTTTGTTAGAAAAAAGAAGAGGCTCGGGGCTGGAGGGATGGCCTAGCGGTTAAGAGCACCGACTGCTCTTGCAGAGGACCCGGGTTCGATCCCCAGCACCCACATGGTGGCTGAGAACCGCCTGAAACTCCAATTCCAGGAGAACTCCAGTTCCAGGGGAATCCGACGCCCTCTTCTGACCTCTGCAGCATTGCATGACACGGGTGCACAGACCTGCATGCAGACAGTACATTCATACACATACAGAAATAAATAAAAAAAAATTAAAAAAAAAAAGAAAAAAGAAAAAAGAAGAGGCTCATATATGTTGGATCTCTGCAGGTGCAAACCCCAGATAAAAGACAGGCACACCAGGTTTAAGGTCACTCTGGGAACAAATTTACTTCAGAATTGTCAGGGCTGACATGCCTGTTGGCACATGGCAGCTACCAGCAAAGATGGCCGCTGGGGCAGGCCCCTTTAAACCCATTGGGAAGGGCCTCAGGTAAAGGGGAAGAGGTCATAGAACGACAGTTTCTGGAGGAAGTGGACATCTGTGTGTCCCTTGGAATCCTGGGAGATTTAGACCTAACAATGTTAGGGCATATTTATTTTGTTTTAAAATGTTTTGATTGATTATTTTTTATGTTTATGAGTGTGTCACCTCCGAGTATGTATGTATATCCATGTATGCAATGCCCACAGAAGTCAGATCCGGAGGGTGCTGGATCTCCTCTCCTGGAACTGGAGTTACAGATTGTTAGCTACCACGTGGGTGCTGGGACCTGAATCCAGATTCTCTGCAAGAGCAGCCAGTGCTCTTAACAGCCGAGCCATCTCTCCAGCTCCTGGGGCAGTTTTTTCTCTTTCTTATGTGTATGAGCGTATTATCTGCATGTAAGTAGGTGCCACCATGTTGTGTAATGCCTGTGGAGGTCAGGAGAGGCATTGGAACTGGAGTTATGGATAGTTGTTAGCCACCATGTGAGTTAAATACTCTCTTTCCTCAAAGTCCAATCCAATTTCTTCCATTTGAATGTTTTTAAGTACTAGAGATTGAACCCAGGACCTTGTGCATGCTGGGTGGGCACATTACAGAGCTAGCTTATGTTCCAGACTTTCCATGTGACTACTTAAGAGTTTCTTGTAGGGGATTAGAGTGAGAGCTCAGCAGTTAAGAACACTGGCTGCTGTTGCAGGACCTGGGTTCTGTTCCCAGCACCCACATGGTGGCTAACAACCATCGGTAACTCTAGTTCCAGGGGATCCCATGTTCTCTTCTGACCTTGGTGGGCATTGCATGACATGAGTGCACATCTACACATTCAGGCAGTATACTCAGACGCAGAAAATAAAAATAATAAAATAAAAAAGTTTTCTTATAGTACTGCTAACATAGCACTGAATCAGACTCCTCTCTTCTCCTCTCTTCTCCTCTCTTCTCCCCTCTTCTGGTCTGCTTCCTCCCTCTTTTCTTCCTATCCTTTGCAAATTTGTATTGAACCAGCCTATTGCTGGTCAGAGAAAGAAAGAACACAGGAGTGCCTGACCTCCAGCAAGCCTGCTTCTCTTGCCCGCATACACATCCCTGCATGGTTCGGGATACTCACCAGTTCTCAATGGATGAAACAGATTTTGCTTTCCTATTGATTCCCTGGTGACAGCATTACATGGGACAAACAGATGCCTCACAAGAAGGAAACACTGCTTGTTAGACTAGGAACTGCAGATAATTGGCATGCTTCCCTTCACTTGCCAACACTGGCCTGGAACCAAGTCACCACTGAGTACAGCTTTGCTCACTGCAGCTGTGGCTCCCAGCACTAAGAATCTGTCCTTTGGGAATTTGAAACATTGATCTGCGCTCTAAAAGCTGGTAGCTAAAGACAGTACAATTACACATGTCATCCAAGAGGCCCTCGCTAACGCATTATTTGGTCAGTGGGATTGTCAGCTGGTGAGCTGGCCAGGGTTTTGCTGCTGCTTTTCATTTGCCAGGAACCTGGCATTTCAACAGCATCCTAATGAACGTAATATGTACCTTGTCTACAGAGCACATGGCAGGTTCAGGTCACATAAGCCAGAATGAGGATGTATCTGTCTCTTTCATTGGGGTCTTAGCTGTGTGAGGCAGGGGAGTTACACTGGTGTGTTCCTACAGCGTCTAGCATGGCATTCTTTAGGAGATGAGCTGCCCTAAGTAGCCTTGTTTTGAAAAGTCACCAGGTTGGCTACATCCTTGACACCTTTTCTCATCACATTCTTGGGTGACTGTTGTCGCTTTGGGACAGCATCTTGGCCATGACTTTCAGGATATCTAAGGAAAACAGGTATAAGATCTCCTCCCTGGCTTCTGGTAAAGAGGGGTTGTTGAGGGATCAGCAGAAAAAAGAAGAGATCTGGTTTCTCCCTGAGGCCTGGGGCAGAATTGACCTTTCTTGGTTTCCTGAGGAGGCTGAAGGGGGAGAACTATTGCTTGCATTATTATTATTATTATTATTATTATTATTATTATTATTTTTACTTTTTGAGACAGGGTCTCCCTGTAGCTCCAGGTGTCCTGGAACTCAGTTTGTAGACCAGGCTGGCCTTGAACTCACAGAGAGCCACCTGTCTCCCAAGTGCTAGGATTAAAGGCGTGTGCCACCATGCCTGGCACTTGCTTTAGTTTAACCTGGATGTGCTGGATATGGATAACTTGACACACCTGGGTTGAGGGAGCCTCATTTGGGGAATTGGCTCCATTGGACTGGCCTGTGGACGCGTCTGTGGAGTATGATCTTGATTGTGGAGCAATGTGGGAGGGCCCAGCCCACTATGGGTGGTGCCACCCCTGGGCAGGTTGTTATGTACAGTATAAGAAAGCAGGCTGGGCAGGGGCTTGGGGAATGAGCCAGTAGGCAGCATTCTTCCATGGTCCGTGCTTCAGTTCCTGCTTCCAGGTTCCTGCCCTGAGTTCCTATGCTGGGCTCCCTCAGTGATGAACTGTGACCCAGGAGATGTGAACCAAATAAACCTTTCTTCCCCAAGATGGTTTTGGTCAGAGTGTTTTGTCACAGCAATTGAAGAGAAACTAGAACACTGGTCATCCTGATGCCCGCACCAGGCACGCTCCCCCAGTCCAAGGACTGGTTTGCTAGTTTCTTGCTTTGGGCTGCTTGTATGTGAAATCCCTAACAATCTGACATGCTTGCTTGTAGGGAGGGGTGGATATAAAATCATGAAAAGGTAAAGAACTAGTTACTAGATGCAAAAACCAAGCAGGGGCTCTTTCCAAGCAGAGCTCTTTTGACCAACAAGGTAAGAAGGAATTTTCACAAAAAAATCCTGAGAGTTTTTTTGGGTTTTTTTTTTTTTTTTTTTTTTTTTTTTGGTCTTTTATGAGACAGGGTCTCCCTGTAGCTCTGGCTGTCCTGAGAACTCCTCTTAACCAGGCTGGCCTTGACTCACGGAGATCCGCCTGCCTCACCCTCCCAAGTGCTAGGATTAAAGGCTGTGCCACCATGCCCAGCGTTCGCTTTAGAAGGGTTTTATGAACAAACTAGAGAACTGTGATTTTTGAAGAAATTTAGCAGATGCATTGGAGTACTTAGTTCTATTTCACAGTTGAGGTATCTGGGATGGAAGAGTTTAAACCACATATTACAGGCTGCCCAGAAAAGCAAGGCTTGCAGTGGTGATTTAAACCCAGAGCTCACATTCTCTCCTTTGCACTGCACTGCTGTTTGGTGTGAAGGTGGTGGTGGGAGGCAATATTAACCCGGGCTCTGCTTTCTTGTACAGTCGGCTTTGGTTGGTACCAGAAGCTTGTTTGCAGCACAGAAAGGCCATTGGGTTGGGGTACTAGAGGGAGGGGCAATAGTGTGGGCACCTCCCAGAGGAAGTGAGACTACAGAGAGCAACAGAAGGGAATTCCGGGTGGCTGGTGATACATCTAGGGTCTTACTTCCTGTCTGTGGGCCCTCTGGAGATGACCTCTGTTAAGAGACTGGCCTCTCAGGCCCTAACTCCTCCTGTGTCCCTAACACTGACCCGGCCCATGTCCCGGCTGACGGAGCCCAGGATTCTCCATGGGCTGAACTCTTTCCCAGCGTGAGCCCACTGTGGAGGCTCCGCGGTAGCTCAAGTTCCCCACAGGATCTACTAAGGGTCATTGGAGCTGCCTCGCGGGGAGCCCTGTTGGCTCCTGTCTCGGTCTCCTTTTCCTCTCGATGGGTACCGACTGCAGAGGGCTCTCCCGCTTGCTTTCCCAGAACACCAAGAGATATCATAGAGTCTAGCTCCTATCTCGGACTAACTGAGTGTGTGGCTCAGCCCACCCCAGGAGCTATGTGATAAGAGGGCGAATGACCAGAGGAATCGGGCTGAGATATCCCCGACCCACTAGCATTTTCTTTTCATTTGCCGGCCCTCGGCGTTGTCTTGTCCAGCCCCTTCTGGTCTACTCCTTTAACATGTTTTGTTTGGGAGGGCTCGTTCTTTTTTTTTTTATTTTTTTTTTTTTAATTTTCGTGTATTTTCGTATGGTGATCAATGTACTGTCTATGCAGCGTCCTGTTGCACCTGTTCGTGCAACGCCTCGGCGGTCCGACAGAAGAGGGTCCCTCAATTTCCCCTGGAGCTGGAGTTTCCTGGAATTGGATTGTCAACGGCTCTCGGCCCGCCATGTGAGATGATGGGGATCGAACCCGGTCCTCTGAAGAGGCGGTCGGTGCTTCTTAACCGCTGAGGGCCATCTCTTCCTCCACCCCGGAGACTTTTTTCATTTTTTTATTTGTGGTAATGATGTAAGTTTTAATGTGGGGTGGTTGTGTGTGTGTGTGTGTGTGTGTGTGTGTGTGTGGCTGTGTTTGGGATGTGGGAGATCCATGAAGGGGAGGCAGCTATATTTCAAATGCCTACATCGCAGCTCACTGGATGAGGAGATGAGAGAGGGAGTGTGAGAAGAGTTGGAAAAACTGATAAGGATGAGCAGTGTTGAGAGGGAGGAGAATCGGAACCCAAGAAGGACACTGCAAGTCGTCTCAATCTTCAAAGCTATGCTCACATTTTTTCTGTCTTCTCTTCCTCCTCTTTCTGCTCCTTCCTCATTGCTAGGGATGGGGCCCAGGGCCTTGTGCCTGTGCTCATTTTTGAGAGGGATAAAAATATCACTTATAAATACAAAAATATTTTTGCTTATGTGATTATTTCCTATAGTTTTAAAAATTGCACATATTTAAATATTTAAGGTCTACATGGTGATATGAGATTCTTATAGGTGGTAAATGGTTACTTGTAAAACAAATTAATATATTCATTAAGTCAAATGTAATGAAACAGGTTTAAGTAGGGCATCGTTAAGAAAATAACATGCTGAAAGGGTGGGCGACAGAGGTGCAGAACAGAGACGCCAGCTTCTGCAAGTGATGTCATAACAAGGAGGGGTGATGATTCCACAGAGATTTATTTTCTGTAGTTTGAATTATGTGAGAAAAGTTATCTTTTAGTGCAATTTCCAGATATGAAGTGACTAGGTGTAAAGCTAAGTCTCCAGGAAGTGCTATTTCGCTCTTGTCACAGCAGCCGCACAAAGCTGGGTGGTCAGGCATGCAGGGTCTCCTTAGACCTCAGCAGCTCCTTGAACTCGAGGGCTCCAGGAATGCTCTTGTGTCCCAGTGACAGGCGGGCACAGCCCTCAGGAGTTCCTGAGGGCTGCCTGGCTGGCCCCTGGCTGGACAGACTGTGTTCTCAAGTTTCCTGAGAGCACTCAGACTGACCAAGGTCTCCTTTCTGCTGCTGCTCTGGCAGAGGTCTCAGGTTCAAGTGCTGGTCAGTTGAGAGGCAAAGCCCAGCAGGGGGGTTGGGACCTGTGGCCAGGGGGCAATTCTGCTGCAGACACCAGCAACCTTTTATCGGTAAGTCAGACATGGTGCTGCCCATGGCGTGGCCTGTTTCCCAGTTTCTTCCTTCTGATTTCACAGACAGCGAGGAAGCTGCTATGCATCTTTGAATATGTGACAGGCTTAGGGTTTAGTTTTCGAAAGATTTAGCTTTGGACTCTGGCAAGTTCTAGTAGTGGTGTGATTAGAGGAGGGTGAGGAGTTGACAGAAACACCAAAGTGGGTGTGCCAGAGATTCCACAACTATGGAGCCGAGTTAGGGCTGGAGCAATGGGGATGGAGAAGGGAATCATTCTAGATGCTGGAGGCAGAACTTGTGGGAGGGAACAATGGTTGAGCCCTGAGGATTGGTGGCTGGTAAGGTTGTTAAACCGGGAAATCAGTTCTTACAAACCCTATGAGATAGACTTCAAAAATAGAACTTGGTTTCAAATTCTATCTCTGTTGCTTACCATTGGATAAGGTACCCTATGAAGGTTGATTTGTTGTTTCTTTAATTTGTTTTTTTTTTTTTTTTTTTTTTAAATTTTTTAAATTTATTTTCGGTATGTGTATCAATGTACTGTCTGCATGCAGGTCTGTGCACCCGTGTCGTGCAATGCCGCGGAGGTCAGAAGAGGGTGTCGGATTCCCCTGGAACTGGAGTTCTCCTGGAATTGGAGTTTCAGACGGCTCTCGGCCGCCATGTGGGTGCTGGGGATCGAACCCGGGTCCTCTGTAAGAGCGGTCGGCGCTCTTAACCGCTAGGCCATCTCTCCAGCCCTGTTTCTTTAATTTGTAAACTCTGGGATGGCAATGACTAATCCATAGTTATTTATTACAATGAATAAATTAAATGGGCAAACAGCACAAAGCATTTATATCATAGGCCAGCCTAAGATCAGCACTCAGGAAATGGCAGCGACTGGGTAGGGTGTGGGTACTGCCATTTGTGAGGAGCTGGGCCTGCAGAGGAGGCGACATTTCTAGTTAAGCTGCTGGGGGAGGGCTCAGGAGGAGTCAGATTTATGTGGTGTCTATTCAGGGTCTTTGATGTTTTCAAAGGCCAGAAATGAGTCGGGCTCTAAAACACGTTCAATCTGTTTTTCAGTTAGGTGCAAATGACAAGAATGGATTTAACTGATAATGCTTTTCTTCTACCATTTTAATAGCAACTAAGAATTTTTAAAAGGTGATTAGACCATAATGACCCTTATTATTTACTCAATATGAAAAGTTCAACACTGTTATTAAAGATTCAGGCTTCTTCCAACTTTCCGCTTTCCCAGAAGGGGGTCAGGTCTTATACTTGTTGTCTCTTGGTTGCAAGATCACTGCCATAGCATAAGGTATCACATCTACATTCAAGATGGAAGACAGAAGGATGGAGGAGGGGAAGGAAAGAGGAGAGAGAGAATATGAATGAGTATGAGAATGGTGAGCATTACTGGGTTCTCTGATAATCTTTTTCATCAGAAAAGCAAAGAATTTTCCAGAAGACCCAGCTGAGTTGGCCAGATTTCAATCTCAAGGCCATGCCCTGGGATTCAGTCTGGGAAAGCAAGTATCTGGTAAAGAGGTACAGGATCCCTTAGTAACAATTCTGTACCATAGTGAGATATTTTTAAGTAGTTAAGACTGTTGGCTAAGCAGTGCTTTCCCATCTGTAGGCGAGTGGACATCTCCATGATGGGAAGGTAGTACCTGTTTTCTAGGGCATAAAAGAACCAAATGGTTTTTCAAGAAATGGAGGTTTTGACCTTTTGGTTTCCTATAGCTTACAGAAGGTTGAATTCTCTTTTATTCCCCCTTTCCATTTTTTTTTTTTTTTGTCTTTTTGAGACAGGGTCTCCCTGTAGCCCCAGTTGTCCTGGAACTCCCTATGTAGACCAGGCTGGCCTTGAACTCACAGAGACCTGCCTGCCTCTGCCTCCCTAGTGCTGGGATTAAATGCCTGGCCTCCCTTTCCTTTTTTATTTTATTTTATTTATTTCTGTATGTGTATGAATGTACTGTCTGCATGCAAGTCTGTGCACCCGTGTCATGCAATGCCGCGGAGGTCAGAAGAGGGTGTCGGATTCCCCAGGAACTGGCGTTCTCCTGGAATTGGAGTTTCAGACGGTTCTCGGCCGCCATGTGGGTGCTGGGGATCGAACCCGGGTCCTCTGTAAGAGCGGTCGGTGCTCTTAACCGCTAGGCCATCTCTCCAGCCCCTCCTTTTTTTTTTTTTATTTTTTATTTCAATAGGTAAATTAGAAGATCTCTCCAAGAAGAATTACAATTGAAAAAAACTGGTGGATTTCAAGATTAGACTTCCTTGTTGCTTTTTAAGTTTCCCTCTGACTTCAGTAGTAGGCTCAGTTGCACAGGAAGCTGAAAGTACAGGAAGGATGGTCACCCATCCCACCTGGTGCAGGAAGAGGCCTGGGCAGTGGAGATTAGCAGCTGCCCGTGTTGAGGTCCATGCTCCTCCTTGTTAAGTAAAGCTTTCTTGATGCTCCATGATTTGGCTGAAGCTGAGCCTTCACAGATATTTATAGCCGTTTCATATTCTAATTCCTTGTCACAAAATTAGTTAAAAAATTATGCATTTATCATTAGTGACATCAGTCTTGGTGATAAAACAGGTTATTATAATAACTTCAAACACCTCTATCATAATAAATATAAAATCAGCTTTTTTTTTTCAACAAGAGGCAGATGAAAAACAAGCTCAAAAAAGCCACTGAAGATGGATGGTGGTGACAGCTGTAGATAATGTGCAAATACTTGATGGCACAGAACTGCAACTGGAAAATGGTTAAAATGATAAATTTATGTTATGTCTGTACTATCACAATAGTGCAAAGAAACCTATGGGTGTAGCCTCACCCAGGGACCACCTTAAATCAATGGAAAGAATAGTTTACAACAAGAAAAGCAAATAATAGCACATAGTGAATGTTTTCATGATACACCCAATACATGTCTGAGTCACAGAGTGTCCCCTTGAACAGTGGACTTGTAATGTCCAGTGGCATCCCATTTACTCAGACACCTCCGTCCATGAGGTCTAAAGCTGAATTCAACGTCTTCAGTTCACTGGAGGACACCTGCTCCTCTCTCCTCCCTCCCTTCTTTGTTATGGGCACCAGAAGGACCCAGCTGCTCAAGCCAGAAACCCTGATGCCATTCTCAAATCCTCCTTTCCCTTTACCCTCCACACCAAATCAGTCATCACCCTGATTGAATTCTCCTCCATGTCACTTTAGTCTGCCTATTTTTCTTCACCCCACAGTTCACTCTGAGGTAAATAAGGAATCAGGATCTCTTACCTCTGAAATAAGCTCCTAAGCACTCAGTCTGCCATCTGCCCATCTTAATGGAATGTCTCCTCAAGGTGCTGAGAAATACCTATTGCAGCCACCACCGGTGGTCTTCTGGCCTTCAAGTTGCTGGCCAAATTGTACAAAAGCACTCAGCTATAAGTTTTGAAAAGGGGACACGAGTGATATCTCAACAGGACTTTTGCATATTCTCCAATCATCTTTCTCTTTCACAAGAGTCAACAATGAAAGACAAAAGCAGCAGGTGAGGTCCTCGAGGCATGCTGTGGGAAATGGCCACCTTACAGTATGAGCATCCAAGGGCAAGGTTAATTTATCAATGTGTTCATCAGTTAATTAACACTGTAGGTGTGGGCATTGTTTGAAATAGAGAGATGGAACGGTCTCCACTGCAAGGAACGCAGCCTTGGGTGGAGACAGAAAACCATGATTGCTTCACTGTGTAGAAGCTCCGAGGTAGCGAGTAGTGACCGAAGAAGGAATTCTCCACAGCACTGCATATTAAGGATGTGAGTTGTAGCTGTAGTTCTCTTCTGAGCCTTTTCTGTTTCATCTAAGAACATACTGTGGCAAACACTGGGTTTTAATGTCCCACTATTTTCATTTCCCTGTCTATTTCATGTTTACTGACCCTGTGTATATTCTCTTTGTCTGTCCCATGTCATCCGTGGAAAAACCTCAGGACCAAGAGTCAACGCTCTGACGCAGATAGATAGGGAACATGTCTTTGCTCTTTGAAGGACTGATTTCCTAAGTCCTACACAAATCTGTGGACAAAAATAAGGATCAGGATGTTTTCCTAAAAGCTGCCTTGCTTCCTGCCAGTGTTTGCCTTTCTCTGACAACCCGGCTTCCTCTTCTAGGCTGGTGGTTAAAGGGAGGTCGACAGGACGTGGACAGAATTTGTACATGTAGACACCATTGTCGTCATTAATGATTTTCTTTTTAAACCAGTCAAAAGTAAGGGAGAGAATCTACACAGATGGACAGAGGGAGTGATGTGTAGGATGGGAATGTGAGAACTGTCTGATAAAAGCAACGTGTGTGAGTGTGCAAATCTTAAAAGAATGAGGACCAACATCAGATCTGGTTTGGGAAAAACGCTCCAAACTTCTAAATAGATCTGAGAAGGACTTATTCACGTACCAACAGAAGATGCACCCCTTTCAACCTACCATATCAATGTCCTGTCACAGTCGGCCACCAAGGATGAGACCTTCCTGCATGGCTCATCCGACGGCAAGCAGAAGGGCTCCCCCTAGGCCTTCTGCATTCCCAAGCCAGGCTTGGTGGTTGGCTTGTACTGCCAGCCGCTCTGGAGGTTGAGGCAAGATGATCGCAAATTCAAGACTGTCTAGGCTACAGGGCCAGTTTGGAAATTCTGTCTCAAAATTAAAAAGAGAACTGGGGATCTAGCTCAGCAATAGAGCACCTGACTAGCATGCATGAGGCCCTGAGTTCAATTCCTAGTACCACCAAAAAGCAAAACCAAATGAAAACAAACAACAAAAAAGGAAAAATTCCTAGCCTTACTCATTAGAACCTATGCCAGTAAGGGCATAGGCGACCTTTTCAGCTCTTGTGTTCTAATACTTACTAAAGTTTGAACATCTCTTAAATGAGCATGTCTTGTAGCCAATAGAATATGAAATTTGGTGAAAGAAAAAAGTTCGTGTTTTAATGACCTAAAAGCTATTTAAAAACTCAGGAAATTTTCATCTGTTAGATTTTCTATAAGTTAATGACTGAAACATGTTTTGAGCAGAATTGTTCATCCTGTTACGACTGAAACATGTTTTGAGCAGAATTGTTCATCCTGTTACTTATCAAGGAAAAGCATACAAATTTGGCTTAATATTGGATATGGGATAAGATGTCTGGGTGTCTTCATGAGCTTTGCAGGAAAACAGCTGGAGCTAGAGGACATCATGCTGAGTGAAGTAACACGGTCCCAGAAAAACAAACGACGAATGGTATCCCTCATCTGTGGATGCTAGTGCCAATTACCTGGTTGTAAGTATTTCTTGTGCATGGCCCCTTGAGCTTTTGTCCAAGCAGTTGGGAGTGATGCATATTGGAAACAACAACAACAGCAACAGAAAGGACTGCATCAGAGAACTGACTTAAATAGTGAACTTCTGCTAAAAACAGTCAACTTCCACATGGAATATATTGAGAAAGACTGAGAAATAGATGAAAAGTATGTTTGGCAGAATACATGAGCTCTGGGGTCTAGATTTGATAATCTTGTACAAAATATATATTAAAAAATAATAAATGAAAAAAAAAGATGTCTGGGTGTCTATACTGAACGGCAGCACATAAGGCTCTTTAAATCTTTTTCTGTGCTTTATACCCATCCATGGTAGAACTTATAAACCAATGGTCGCTGCTACTCAGTGCTAAAATTTCCAGTATGATATTTTGTTGTGTTAATGTATCAGATTAAATACATTCTAATTTTATTTAAAGCCCCAAACCATTTGCCAGTGTGCATAACCACAGCAATTAAACCTACTAGCTAGTCTTGGTAACACATTTCTGTATATCAGTCCTGAGGCCCTGTGCACTGGAAGTTCATTCCTGAAACAAGTCATTAGGTGGGACTTTGTCAAGCTTTTTTCTCATATGTCTTCATTGTAACTTTTATCATGCAGTTTCTGCAACAGACATGAATGAATGGGTGCTATATACAATGAGTCTTCTGCATTATTGAACATTCCGGAGTCTCTTACATGAGGTACATCAACTGACATAACACTGTCTGTGCTTTTTGACGGCCATCAGCTGCTTTCGAGAACAAACCCATTTATTTGTATGAACTACAGATGATTCTCCATGTAACAGGCATTCCTTTGGGCAGAATCTGATGTTTAACAACCATGGGCTATTAGAACTGCATGAATTAAATATGTAACAGTATACATTGAGTTTATTCTGTGCCAGGTAGTTAACTAAAATTGTGTTTCATTTTTTTAAAAAGCTATTCAGGTTCTCATTTCATGGACTGAATCCTTTGTATCATGCGTATCACAACAAATCAGAGGTTATACCAAACCTTGTTTTACACACACACAAATATCTTGTGTTTAATTCCTTAGCAAATTCTTTCAATGATGAACAATGAACTTAAGTTATATGTGTATCCTTTTAAGTAATTTATAGATTTGAATGTTTCTAATCTCTAGTAACTAGTCATTTTTACTTGTTTATTAAAATTTTTTCTTTTTGAGACAGGATCTTGATATGTAGCCCAGGCTAGTCTTAGACTTTCTATTGTCCTGCTTTATTTAGTCTCCCAAGTGCTGAGACTACAGGAGATAAAGCTGCTTTTAAATGTCACTGGTAGTTCTTTGGTCTTGACCTTTTAGCAGCTTTAGAAGTGGGTATGTGACCTTTAGGTGCTCACTGTACCAGTCAGACTGGATTGTCCAAGCATGCACAGGAGAGGAGAAAATCAGATGATTTCCCTTTGTGCCTGCTTTGATTACACAGTGTGGTGATACCTGTATCCGATCCTTTTCTTCCTACTGTGTGCCATAAGGGACAAGGGTGTGACTTTAACAGTTCTGAATAAGACCTCATTGCTTTCCCTAGGAGAAAATGGCAGCACGAACTCTACCAAATGCTCTAGACTGTTCTTGACATTTTACCAGTGAGTTTGCTAGGATAAGGAAAGACTTGAACACAAACACTGTGACCTTTTCTACTGATTTTCTTGCTTTACTTACAAAGTAAGTGAAGAACTTTATCAGTCACAAGCTGAACAAATCACAGTCCTTCACTTCCATGTTAATTCCACTAACAGTTCATCTAATCAAACTTGTATGCAAGAAAATGCCAAGAAAGTTTTGTGGAATACTGAGATACTAAAAAACATCCAATTGGTCTGAAACCTTTTTAGGTCTTTCTAGGCATAAATACGCAATTTCGGTATTAATTATGAGGTCAAGTTCAAACATACACCAGGAATTATAATATGCCTCTTATTCTAAAACACCAAGGTAACACGTAAATATCAAACTTTTAAAGTACTTATAAGGTTCAAGTATACATAGAAATCATATATAGTACCTTACATGTAACTGTAGAACTATAATTACATGCTACTCATAACATTTAATAGACTGCCACAGTTATCTCAATCCAGCAGAGCTTAATGGTAGATATGGAAATGGGTTCATTTGGTTATGCTGGTACATTGGATTTCATGGAAACTGCACATTTTCACGGCTGATGGAGGATACTGTAGAATAATATTAGCCGATACATGAGATGAAAAGATGCAAGATTTAGTTAGATCTGGGACTCTAACATAGACGTTTTGCCTTTTTGGCATTTGGTAGCATAATATCAGACAT
This sequence comes from Rhizomys pruinosus, assembly GCA_009823505.1. Taxonomy (NCBI): domain Eukaryota; kingdom Metazoa; phylum Chordata; class Mammalia; order Rodentia; family Spalacidae; genus Rhizomys; species Rhizomys pruinosus. The sequence continues at coordinate 376,824 of VZQC01004814.1, forward strand.
TGAGATCTTGGGCTAATCATTTAATTTTACAAGGAGTACTCTCATAGGAATTCTGTCTAAATCCATGAAGCACTGATGTGAAGGCTTGTTCTAAGGGAACTAACTCTCCCATATTCTCTTACACTGAAAAATATGTGTTAAGTGTCAGAAAAGTAACTCTAGGTATAGGCTTTAACTTTCAGTGAGAAAGATTCATTCACGAACAAATGTCACAGATATGATAACACAATTCACATCTATAAGGAAGCCTGTAGACTGTGATCTCACTTGATTTTTGTATGTGGTAAGACATAGGGATTTGACCATTTTCCTAGTAAAAAATGTACAGGTATAGGGGCTGGAGAGATGGCTCAGTGGTTAAGAGCACTGCAGAAGTCTTGGGTTCAAATCCCAGCACCCACATGGTGGCTAACAACTGCCCATAACTCTATTCCAGGGGATCTGATGCCTCTGTGCTCTGTGGGCACTTACACACATGCAGGTATACTTACATACATGCAGACCTCACACACATACACATAAAATAAAAAAACAAAAATATGTATAAAGCAATTAGTACACACCAGGCATAGTACCGAGTACTTATGAAACCCAAGGTCGGTTTATCCTCATGGTTACTCTGTGAGAACAGTGCTGATTATACTCACTTTACAGAGAAGGAAACCAGGAGTGAATTAGAGAAGAACCCATAATTAGTGAAGTCCACAGTCTTTCCCTCTCTCCTTCATTATGTGGGTCCTAGGTCATAAGCTTGGCAGCAAGTGCCTTTACCTGCTGAGCCATCTCACCTACATCTTCATCATCAGCATCATCAACATCACTAACATTCCACATACCCCAGACAATAATTTACTCACAAAGGAAACACACCTCTGAATTTATTAATAACCAACTTTTTTATTAGAGCAGATACAGTTGTGAAAACTGTACATTATACATTTTGGTTTTAAGGATTATAAATAAAGGAACTCACAGGTAGGGAGTTCTTTTTTCACAGCAAGAAACTTTAAATAAACAAAGTCATGTTTTATTAAGTACATTGGCAGACTTCATGTGCTGTCCAAAATGTAGAGTACAGTATAACAACCCATTAGAAAGAGCCTTCATGTAAAATACAGCTGTGCACATTTTAGAAAAATACCAACAATTTGAGCTTTGTTTTAAAAAAGCTTATAAATCATATATATATTTATAAATGGAACCGACATGCTCACTTTATAAACATCCTTTATTTATCTGTTACCCATTACCTCCAAAGCATTACATTTTAAATAAACACTTAATAAGATTAAATATTTTACTGTCTTAAAAAAATTCAGCCTTTGGAGCAGGAGGAACTACAGGGTAGGAAGGAGGAGGAGTTGACTGCACAGACCAACACAGGAACTCAAACGTTTGTTTGTTCTTGGGTAAGAACAGACTTTCTAAGTTTAAAAGTCAAAGCAAAATGTAAAAAAAAAACAATATATAAGTTGTAATTTTTTTCATTGGCTCTCTGCCTTCTTTAATTCATATTGGTCACACCCAGGATTCTCAACATACTATACTTCTGCAAAAAATATCACTGGGTTACTACCTGCAGGTCACGAAGCATGCAGTCCACACCTGTGCTAATGTGGGAATCACACCGACCCGTCTTGTGTGCGTGGAAAAGTTAAAGGGAGCTAAGAAGGGAAGGAAATGCTGACGGAAGCATGCGATCACGACAGTATTTAGAAAGCGCTCCCCTCCCCCCACAAGTTGATGCCTTTAAAAGACTTAGCATATACCTTTCCTCTCCTGATTTCTTTTAAAATAATTTATTTTATAAAGACCATGTGGTTTCTCTAGGCAAGCATGCTTCTGAATAATAAAGGGTAAATTATAAAACAGCAAAAAAAAAAAAAAAATCAAAGTTATGAGAACACCGGACTGCAAAAGACAAATATTTAAAATAAAATGATCTAAGCCTTTAAAATTTAAAATAAAAGTACAAAGGTCTTCAAAAAACATGGAAGGCAGAAAACTGAGGAGCGGTGATTTTAAAAAAGCTTTATTCTCTACCTGAATGTATTCAACAAAAATTTAAGTTGTGGGGGGCAGGGAAGAAAGAGAACAGTTATTAATAGCATCTTGCTTAACTTTCATGGGCATTAACTTAGCCACTGACAAGATTTTATTTGGTTGTAAAGTACGTCAGCGATGAAACCAAACCCGTAACCACCGATTACTGCAATCCCCGCAGTACACTTTTTTGAATTCTGTTATCTTTCAGCTTTCAAAATTTAGCACCTCCTGAGTGCATAAACAATTCACCCTGTGATGTTAAAAATATTTAAAATTATTCCTTAGGAAGGTATATCTCCGCTTGCTAAATTTTAATGATGATAGCCTTTTGTAGCCTTTAGAAAGAATAAAACGACATGGAAAATGATGTATTGCTATTAAACACATTTTTACTAGTCTTTTGTTGTTTCTTTTCCTTGAGATGCAACCTGTGTGCTTTTCTCCCTCCAGGACTGCAGGTGGAAGATGACTATACATCATATTTAAATAAACAGCAAAAACAAGCAGAGTCGTGCACAAGCAAATGAAACATTTTTCCCCAGAACATTCCAGGAGATGTTCAAGCAGCAGGTCATGGGATAAGACTGCTGAGTGACGCTGCTACCTATTTCTTCTAATGAGATAGGAGCGAATGTTGGAACCACGCCCACAGCAACACAATCCTCCGACCGCATTCCTCTGGCAGTCTCCCAGCTCCCTACTAAAAACGTCAGATGGTAAAATAGTAAAGCAGCTGTTGACTTCCATCAAAAAAAAAAAAAATTGCAGGTCCATACATTTCCAGTTTAGTCACACTCTGCTAGGGCAGATGGAGTAGCCAGTGCCAAGAACTTCGCCGGATGGGGCTGCTTCAGCAGATTTTAAAAAAGAATCATTATTAAGTTTTGCTCTTCAACATGGCTGCGTGTGCTTCAGCTCTCAGAGGACCCCAAAGCCAGAAAGCATTCCCTGGGGGAACTGAACAGGTCCTCTGGCTGAACTTTCCAAGTTTCATCTCTCTGGCGATCCCATCCTAATTCCAAGCCTCCTTGCCTGTGTCTGAGTCTGACTGGGGTGTGCCATTTAAAGGGCTGAGGACACCAAGGCAGAACTGTGGCCCAACACCACTAGTTGTCATGACTTCACTGAAGGGTCAAAACAGTTACAGCATTAAGGAACTATATTGAATCACATTCAGGCACAGCCAAAATTAAAGTGAAGGACAATTATGTCATTGTTAAAAAAAAAACTGTAAATAGAAATTTGAGAAAAGACTTGTAATTTTGTATAGAAATTAAGGCTATGCTTACCTTTCCTAATTCCAATCAAGTTAGAAAGTGAACAAAAAGAATGGCCAGCCCGATATTCAACAGCATGACCAGGACAATCATGACGGAATTAGGGCCCTGGAAGGGAGACAGAAGAAAACATGTACAATGTTTCCATGTCAGTGTGGTCCCTTGACAAATACCTATTTACCAGAACCAATTACCAAAAATATATGCAAGCAAACATGGCCGCAGTTCCTGGTCCAAAAGGTATGAACCAAAAATAACAATGTTTTTAGATGGAGTTAGGGCCGAACTTTCACTTAAAAATGAATTTAGACTTGAATTGGGTTAAAAAAATATTTTTAGGCTGGGTGGTGGTATATGCCTTTAATTCCAGCAGAGGCAGGGGCATAGGCAGAGGCAGGCAGTTATCTGTGAGTTCAGGGCCAGCCTGGTCTACACACGGAGTTGGAACCTAGCTGGCTAAAGAGTGAGACCCTGTCTAACCCCTCACCCCTCAAAAACCCAAATCTCAGTTTCAGTAATAACTTTTTCGGGGGGGGGTGGTATTTTTGAGACAGGGTCTCCCTTTAGTCCCAGCTGGCCTGGAGCTCGCTCTTTAGACCAGGCTGGCCTTGAATTGACAGAGATTCGCCTGCCTCTGCCTCCCAAGTGTTGGGATTAAAGGCGTGCACCACCACGCCCGGCACTAAAGATGGTTCTTCGAACCTGGGTCCTCTGCAAGAGCAGTCAGCGCTCTTAACGGTGGAGCCATCTCTCCAGCCCCCATTTTCAGTAATAACTTATTCCATCTCCCTCACACAATGAGCAGCCTGAATCAAATCACAAGCATAGTGTTCTTGGGGTGAGATTGAGATTTATCTTCAAAGCAGTTAGAGTTGGAGGACAAAGAGATCTCCAAGGAACTCAGGAAAGCATTCAATGAAGGTTTTTTCTTTTTGTATTGAGACAGTATCTTACCACCTCGCCCAGGTTAGCTTCAAACTCTAATTATGGACCTGAGGATGACCCTGAATTTAATGATTCCCGCCTCCACTTCCTGAGCCATGGGAATACAGGTATGTACCACCATGCCTAGATTATGCTGGGTGTGTGACTGAATTCAGGGATTCATGCATCTAGACAAATATTCTACCAAATGAGCTACATGCTCGCCTCAGTGAGGTTTTCTTAACTCTTGCTTTTTTTTTTTTTTCTGGGACTTTCTGGATCGTAATTTTTCCTTTAAGTAGAAAGTACCAACACAGAGTTGAAAATTTTCAGAAGTCATATTTTCAGATCTAACTTTTCATTTCTTCAGGCACAACCACAGTATTATAGAAATGGTTATTTTGAGCAACCTCATATAATAATAGTATGATACTATTATAATAAAGTACTAGATACCCCAAGGTCATCACATTTTTATTGGTCACACAAAGCTCAGATGATCCATCTGTTCATGTCTGATGTCTGGAAAAGCTACTCTGATCAAAGTAAGATCTTCGTATTTACTATAAAATAACACCTACTTCTTATGTTGGAGTGCTCCAAACTGGCTTTACGTAGTAGGTAAATTAACTTATTTTATACACAAGGATACCAAATAAGAATAGGCCTCAAATGTGTCTTCTCTGGTAATGGTCTGGTCAAGTGCTCGCTCACCTGCCAGACTGGGGCTTAGGTCACCTATTGCTATGTGAAGGACATCCCTTCCCTGCCCATGTAGGCCATAGCTCTCCAGTAGAGGTCACAGTGCCCTGTTCTTTCTCTGTTGTAATACTTTTTCACATTTTATTGCCATCAGTTGTTACAGTCACCTTCCCACCTGCACTCAGGTCCACAGTATCAAGGGCCTTGCCTTCTTTCCCACTGTGTATCCAGTGCCTGACCCTCAGGGTACGCAGTTCATTCAGGTAGCCAGTGTTTAAGGAGGGTTCACAGCCTTCCAGCACTTCTCCAAGGTGCTAGGAGTGTGGCTGTTGAACAGAATCACTGCATTAAGGAACAAATGCACTATTAGTAAAGTGGGTTGTGGACTGAAAACAGGTGGCCTTTTGAGGGACAAGACTGGTAGGAAGAAATCTTCCACTTCTTAAACCCCAAGTAGATGGAAGAGAAATAGTTTTTATCATGCCAGACAGTAGGCTGAGCACCTCTAAGTAGCTCATCATTCAGTTTTTGTTTATTCTTCACATGGGAATTATTATTTCTGTTTAGAGGGGTTTCAAAGGTATAAGTCTATTAGAATATTTATGAACTATTTATAAGTATTTATGGATACAAGTCCTTCAGTTTGTTTGAACAAATCAGAGGCAAAAGTAAATGTCAGACTGTCCACCAGGCTTTTTTTTTTTTTTCTTTCTTTTTTTTTTTCCTCTGTATCCCTGGCTAAAGCTCCAGAGTTTCATTTAAAAGCAATTTTCAATGAAGTTCTTTAAGGCGACATTTTCATCTACATCTTGTAATTCCAAGGAAAACAACAAATCTTAACAACACCCAACTGCCCTTTCAAGAAGGTTGTGTTTGAAATTGATAGCTGAGCCAGGCATGGTAGCTTATGCTTGCAATTTGAGCATTCAGGAGTCTGATGCACGAGAACTGCTATGAGTTGAAGGCCAGGCTGAATTCCAGAGCGAGGCCTGACTCAGAAACAAAACAAAAGCAAACTAGGTGAGTTCTAATCTATGTAACTCCTCAATTAAGGTTGATCTAGGACGTGGAAATCTTAGGACTCAAAATACTAGGAACGATCTAGCATCTTCTTTTTAACGTATTTTATTTATTATTTTTATTTTATTTTTATGTGTTTGTAAATACACCCGTGTTGTGCAATGCTCATGGAAGTCATTGTTTGTCCTGGAACTGGAGTTACAGATGGTTGTCAGCCGCCATGTGAGTGCTGGGAATCAAACCAGGGTCCTCTTCCAGAGCAGCCAATGCTCTTAACTGCCGAGCCAACTCTCCAGCCCTATCTTTTTTTTTTTTTTTTTAATACAAATAATTAGGAAATGATATCACTACCCTATACCTTGATTAGATTTCATTCACATGTTGATTAGTAATTCATAAATGTAAATAATTTGGGATTATCTTCAACTTTTCTGGGCAGGAAGGAGGAAAAAAGTATACTGGGTAGAGTCCAAGGTTTAGGTGGCCCGGGACAAGCAGAATCATAATGTGCACTTGAAGCCAATTTCAAAAGCTTAAGGTGAGGTTGGGTGTGTAGTTCAGTGGTAAAATGCTTGCCTAGCATGCATAAAGCCTTAGGTTCAATCCCCAGCAAAGGAAAGAAAAACTTAAGCTTTGGGTGAATCTTTAACTCCCATTTCATGAACCCCTATGAGGTGCTGTCAATTTATTTATGATTTATTATTTTTTAAATTTTATTTACTTTTATTTTATGTGTATGTGTGTTTTGCCTACATGTATGTAAGGACACCATGTGCATATAATGCCTGCAGAGGCCAGACAGGAGTGTCAGATCCTCTGGAACCGGAGTTATGGATGGTTGTTAGCTGCCATGTGGGTGCTGGGAATTGAACCTAGGTCCTCTGAAAAACAGCAAGTGTTCTGAATTGTAGTCTGGTGCTGTCAATTCTACAGTCTTTTGAACTAATTAGTATTCTGGGTTTGTAGACAGTTTGGGGTTGAATCTAACAGCTTACTATCTCTCTTCAAGTTTGGCCTACATTCCATTGTACTCATAATCTGGCATCAATGAATAATGAATGAAAAATACATAAATATGCATTTCCTACTGAACATACATATGTTTATCCTGTGTATACTCAAATACACATGCATATTTATCCTACTGCTATAGCTCTACTTGTAAAATTCTTTTTAAAGAAGACTCAGTGACGATGAGAGTAAACTAGCCCTGAGAGGCTCAAATAGCAGAGAGGTAAAAAATGAAAATCTGGAGATGCTCTGTTAAGTGGCGAGTACCATGCTGCGACCTCTGTTCTTTGACACCTAGCAGGCTGCCGGGTGAAAAGCTTTAAGGTGAAGTCCCATAAATGTGACCGTGGTGGCCAGTGGTGGCTTAAAATAGCAAAATGAAAAGAAGCTAAGTCCTGTATTGCTGGATTGACTGGGACAGGTGTGAAAGAGGGGGCTGCGGCAGGGCAGAGCCTAAGTCAACTCGGAGGGAACTTTCAGGCAGTTAAGAAAATAAAAAAGAGCATGAAACAGAGTCAGAAGATGAAAAGACATGCTGGCTCAAGAAGCTAATCTTTTTCTTTTCATCAACAAATAATCACTCATTTAAAATTGTAGAAGAGTTATTAGGGTTTATCTATGTCATATCTAACTTCTCTAAAAGCAGTGTTTAATTTAGTATTAATAACAAAGTTTGATTACATAGTTTTACTCTTGTCTGCACCTCCCATGACAGGCGTATGTGTATAGTGTATATGTCTGCATGTTCAGGTGTGTGCAAGCATTCGTGTGTGCGTGCGGCATGTATGTGGAGGTCAGAGGACATTTCTGGTGCAGGTCTCTTCACTGTTCACCTTGTTTTGAGAGTGGCTCTCCTGTCGTTGATGCCTGTGATCAACAGAATAGCAGGTCTGGAAGCTTCTGGCGACTCTCCTGTCTCCACCTCCCATGACAGCCATGTGTGGTGTGCGCTACCACATCTGGCTTTACCTGCGTTCCAGGGATTCAAATTGAGGTCCTCGTGCTAGGCTGATTTAGTTATTTATTTTGCCCCAAACTTGATCAGTCAGGAATGCTTTAAGATTTGTGCAAGTACAAAAGAAAGATCAGGTAAATTTCAGACTTGGAAGCTGATCATAGTAATACCTGAGAGGAGTGTAGGCAATTTTCAGAATGGGTTGAGATCCTAACTGGAGGACTCCATACTTGTTGACTTAGTATTATGGCTCCAAAGGTGGTTCCTCTGGCTTCTACCTGAGTTGCTATGCTTCAAAACCCTACAAAAACTCTAAAGGACTCTTTTCTTTCTCTCTCTCTCTCTTTCTTGTCTGTCTGTCTGTCTGTCTTTTCGAGATAGGGTCTCCCTGTAGCCCCAGCTGTCCTGGAACTCACTCTGTAGACCAGGCTGGCCTTGAACTCACAAAGATCTGCCTGCCTCTGCCTCCCAAGTGCTAGGATTAAAGGCGTGTGCCACCACACCCAGTTCAAGGACTCTTGTTTTTCATGCTCAAGTAATGACTTTGCTCTAAATGTTAGTCTGTGTTCCAGACAATTTCCTGCATTTCTAGGAGATCAATATGCAGGGTGATCCTGAAGGATGAATGGGATCTTTTTAGCCATTTATGAACTATTTGTGCATCAATTAGTATATTGTTANCTCCCGTAATGATAACAGGACTAATGAACAACAGCCACGCTGAACTGACTCACTGGACTGAAAGCTGAATATATTTCTAATGAAAAACTTCTCGTTGTAATAAACTATTTGCTACCTAAAACGATACAAATCTGAACTTCGAATAAACAAGTCTTAAACCATGAATTGGAAATATTTCACATACACTGAGTAACTGCTCTTCTTTCCAAGAATTTATTCTTCTATCATTATATACACAAAAAATGAATTTGCATAGGTATTGAGGTTTTTCAACTTGAGAATTTCCCCAACTAAAAGAAAAATTTGACAATCTATTAATATTATGTTCTGACCATAAGACAAATTCCACCTATCCCAGGAAGGCAGGTCAAGGCTGTAATTTCACTTTCGGTTGAACAGAAAGGAGTCAATTTTGTGGTTTGTGAAGTCAGCAAAATCTAGCTCCAAAATTAATGGTATTATATTATGGTTGTTATAGCAAAGTAGATTTTTTTTTTTTTGGTCTTTTCGAGACAGGGTCTCCCTGTGGCTCCAGGTGTCCTGGAACTCACTCTGTAGACCAGGCTGGCCTTGAACTCACAAAGATCCGCCTGCCTCTGCCTCCCAAGTGTCTCCGTCATTTTAAAAGTCATTCATTAGCCACCCTTACAATGATGGGCCACATCCTTATGCTACGGAAGAGAACTGAGACTAGGAATAAAAGCAGCTTCATTTTCACAGAGGGGTCAAGTCATTCCTGACTTCTAGGTCTGGCCAGCATCACATACAGAGGCAGCCTGAAGTCCAAGGGGCCTGCCGAGCTGCTGAGGCCATCTCATAAATATTCAGTCTGAGTTTTACTTAATGAACCAGAGATGGAGGTGCTTTGCTTACTCAAAGGACCAGAGGATTCTATACTTAAGTAAAAACATTATGTTTTTTTTTTTTTTTTTCCTAAATCAGGAGGCCATGAGTTTACAAAACACATGTATGGCACTGCTTTCAAGAAGGATTTAGGGCAAGAACTTTACAGATGATGAAGACACTAGGCACATGCTTCTACTGCGTTATTTTGGAAGTCAGTTGAATGCAATATGGCAAAGGCAAAGATGAAATGTTGACAAACTGGATCGGTTCCAATTTGCCCCTTTGTAAATCAGGCAAATGGATACTATATGTACATGAACCACAGATATAGATCATAGATGAAAATGCTGAATGTTGATGAGAAGCAATTGATTATATGCAACAAATTCAGTAGTGGTAGAATTATAGTGACAGGAAACAGCGGTATCAATGATTAAACATTCTTAAAACAAATGCTTACTATACTCAAGCATCTTATTTTAGTCTGTCTTGAAAGCCATTTACCTCAATGGAAGTTGACTCTCAGCAAGTTTTTAGTCTAGCTAATCTGATTAATTTATTTTTAGCTAATGAAAAAGTAGACTCTGAAGAAAAAGACCAATATTACATAGAGATACTTGCAAAAAGAAAAAAATTACATTTAAGCATAAGTTAATTCAAAAGATGAATTTTAACTGTTTAACCCTATGAGTTAATTGAACAAAACTAAAAAACTAACAGCTAATCTCTAATACTGTTGGACAAAATTCCAGTTCAAACCATTATGTCCATGTTTCTGAAATTACTGGTACCTATCAAATGAGCTGTGCCTTATCACCTCAGGTGAACCCCACTGCCTGGGATGGATGTCCAAGCCAATGCACAAATTTCTTTTAAATCAGTAACTTAAAATATCAGATTCTAAAACATTCAGATTCTATAAATTCTAGTGAACTTGATAAAGTACTAATTCCATATACTATACAACAAATAAATCTCATGTGAAGAAACCTGTAGTACACATTTGTCAAAAGCACAAAGTTTGCTGTCTAGAAAGATCTTACATGTTCAAGACTCATCAACAATGGCTGGTAGACACTACAAAACAGATTCTGCCAGCATTCACATCCTGGGATGAGTTACAAAGTAATTCAACTGTTGAAAAAATTTCTCATTTGAGAAAAAAAAAATGTTCTCACTATAAAGCCTGGTTCATTAAATAAAACTCAAATTGCATATTTATGAAAATTCACAACAGCTGCAAGCTATGTTCTTTTGTGGAAAGGGCCAAAGGAAGGTTCAGAATTCTTGGTTGCTGGAGCTGAGAGAGGTGCTGGCATGGGGAGTGGCCACATTTCCATTCTTGGGTTGAGTGAGCAGGTCACTAAGAAGCTCACCAGGACACAGTGATAAAAGCTTGCTAACATACGAGACCACCCTAGGCTGGCCAAGCCTTACCTACCTGAATTGTCTAGGTAGGTGGCTGAGGGGACTCAGGACTCTTCCCCAGAGAGCTCTCTGTTGTCTCAAGCTACAAATATGTTCTGTTCTACTCTAAACAACCTTGTGTACACTGGACCTTCGTCAGCCCAGCTGTCATCAAGATATGCAGCCACCTTACACTGCTCACCAAATAAACCCAAGGGAAAATACTTCTTTTAAGACTTACTGAATTGGCTTCTTTTTCCAAAGAAGGGCACGTATTGTTGCTTGCTGGATTCTTTGGTATAGCAAGTTCAGACTTCTTTGCTTTTGGCTCAGCTTTGCTTTCTTTGGCAACTGGTTTTGTCACAGATTTAGGGGGATTCCACTTGTTAGGCGATGGCCTATGTACCAGTGCTGAGGAAGATTGGCCAGCTCCACTGTCGTCCTCCCCGTCTTCTGGAGGATGCTGGGGGGTGTTCAGTTTCACATAGTAGCCGTGATACTGAGAATGCAGCTCCCCATTACTGGGGATGGGAACGTGGTGGCGGCCAGAGTACTTGGACACGGTTGCTCCTGGTTCCTTTGAGGGAGCCTTTGACATCAGGGGCTTATTGACAATGGCTGGTACCTGCTCATCAGCCACACTCCTTTTATCTTGACTGAGTCTTGCCCCTGAACTGGGGTTTTGCTTCTTCGTGGGCTTTGGGGAAGAAGGTTGGGGAGAGTGGCTCTGTTTGGGACTTGCCTCTGGAGACCTGGGGGGTGTCGTGCCTTTGCGATAAAAATGAGGAGATTCCTTTGGTGTTGGTGGCTTTTCTGGTACCTTTTCTTCTGGGTTTTCTTTGACATCTACACCTTCCTGAAATCTTTGTTTGATATAATCAGGGCCTGGAATTAAAAATCACAAAGGACAGGAAGGTAATGAAAATAAAGGCTTGTATGCTAAGTGAGTCTTCATTTTGCTAAACAAGATTAACTATTTTCCTTTCAAATATATAAGGCTTGACTAAACATGAGCACGTTTAATTCTTCAGGGAAGAGATTATTTATTACTGAAAAGATACTTTTTAAAGATAAAATCTACCCTTATTTCCACTATAGATTGACATCTATAAAAGATAAAAATTCTGATTTCCCTAATATTTGTATCATTTCTTATTTTAGAATATGGTGGTGAAATTCATGTTGGTAGTGAAGCAACATAATTTATTTAAATTAGGTAGTATAATTAAAATGCAGCAAGTATGCATTTATATAAAGAGATAAGCAGATTCTTGTCTGATTAAAAGTTTGATAAAGATCTGTCCTGCAGAAGGATACCACGATAACACATTTGTAATAATCACTGAAACTTTCCAGTTAGGAACAACTTGTGTAGCTTAGGCTGTGCTACTCACAATTAGTTCCAAGCAGTCCACTCACAGCAGAGACAACAGATTTTTTTTTTTTTTTAGTCTTTTCGAGACAGGGTCTCCATGTAGCCCCAGCTGGCCTGGAACTCACTCTGTAGACCAGGCTGGCCTTGAACTCACAAAGATCCACCTGCCTCTGCCTCCCAAGTGCTAGGATCAAAGGCGTGCGCCACCACGCCAGGCTTGAGACAACAGATTTTTATCAGAATTGTTCACGACAAGGCAGTTGTCTTTGGCTCTATATTTTTGTGGTTTCTATTTAATTTTTTTTAATACTTCAGGAATATTTGTTACAATTGTGTTTTTTTAATTAACAGAAAAAATAAAAAAATCAAAGTGGAGGTTAGGGAGACAGCTGTGCTTAAAGTGCCCGGTACACAGACATGAGGACTGGAGTTCAAGCTTCAGATCCCACAATAAAAAACCCAGTAGTGTGTAAGCTTGTCATTTCAGTAATGGAGAGGCAGAGACAGACAGATCCCTAGCTAGCTTCTCCTAATTGGGGAGCCCTAGGTGTTACTGAGAGACCTTGTATCAAAAAGCAGGGTGGATGGTCTCTGAGGAGGAGCCACACATGAGATCCTATGGTATTCACATGCAAACTATATTACTGGCAAACGGCAACATTTTTTTTTAAAGTGACCCCTCTACATACCCAAAGGACTCATCCTGCTGTAGAGAATGCTTGTACATCCATTTTTGTTGCTGTTCTTTTCACAAAAAAAAAATAGCTAAGAAATGGAAACAACCTAAATGTCCCTCAGCTGAATAATAAATATTGGTATTTACACAATGAAGTTCTATTCAGTGGTAAAGAAAGACTAAATCATGGCATTTGCAGGTAAATAGATGGAACTAGAAACTTATACTAACTGAAGTAACACAGACTCAGAAAAACAAGCAATGCATGCTCTCCCTCATTTGTGGATCTTAGAGGTAACGGGAAAGAGTCTGAGAATAGGAAACAGATGTTGGGGGGGAGAGGAAAATGGGGGCATTCAAATGAAAAGAGAAGAGAGAAGGATATAAAGGAACCATGGGGATAAAGGGGCAGAGGGAATTCAAGAGGAGGGATCACAGGAGACAGGTATAATCAAGAGGAAACTGGAGAGGGAGGAGGGAGGTTAGGCATGGAGGGAGAGGGAGAAGAGAGATGAAAGAAAAGCTGATGTGAGAAAACAGAGGGAAATGTATTAACTAAAAAACCTACTGAAAAATACACATAGACAGTATCTGAACATGAGTGCGTGTATATATCTTTAGGATATATAACAAGAAACACAACGCCAGAAAAGAGAAACCTCCCTTTGAGCTGTCAGTCAGGATAGTCCAAGAGACTTCCAAAATAACACAGGCTATTGCCACAGACATTGATTACCTCCCAGAACTTGAAGGTAAGAGCCTACTTTAGACATTCTTTAGAAACAGGATTTGGAGCAATGGAACTGGAACTGACCTGGAAGCCTCCTCCTTGAGGACTGGCTCTCAGAGTTCTAGAAGATACCATGCAAGCTGCTAAAGGAGAAAATCAATCAATACTCTAACCCCAGCTTCAAAGCCTAATAACCACCACAACAATTACTGGCATAACAAACTAGCGGTATAATAGTGACACTTTTAATCTTGTAATCAACAGCTATCTACTTGGACATAAAGCCCTCTCAGTGGGAGGGAACTCATGGGTGGCATTGTAAACATAGCCAAATACATGGGGTTAGAGAGGCCACTGAGCCTAGAGGAAACCCTCTATCTGTCATATCTCTAGACAAATGAAATTTCGTACTGTATGCTAACTATGGATCCTTGTATTTATAGATAAATATACCATATACCACTCATCAAAAAAGCTTCTTTCTGCAACAGATGGAGGCTATTACAGAGTTCCACAACTGCCCCCACACAGAGAATATATGTCTGAGAGATGCCCAGCCCCAAGTGACACATCTACAGTGGACTCTGAATAGGACTCCTATATTAAACCTCGCTCACCCAGGGCTTGAGGACCATTGTGGAAGAAGGGTCAGAAGAAGGGTTGGCTCATGAACATAAGGAAACAGAGGCTTCTAGCTGAGAACTTGCTCCTATGAACTTGCAGCCATGGCGACAGCACACACAATACCCATGCTGACTCAACTGGACAAAAATCCAGAACAGAACTGGGAAAATGAGCCATAGGCCCCAACCTTAGCTGCTAGGTGAGGGACAGTTGATCTTTAAGGTAGTGATGCTAGATAGGATGACTAGACCCCAGTGGATGAACTTGCACCAAGGGACCTCTAGGTATAAAAGCCTGACCAGATAGGCCTTACCATATATAACAGAATACATGAAATCCAGCATGGAGATTAGGGAATGTGGATGGGGGAGGGTGTCTAAATATGAATAAGGTTTATTGTATGAAATGCACAAAACTTAATAAAAATACTCATTAAAAAGTGACCCTGCTACATTGTTATTTTGTGGGGTATGCAATATAAGAAAACAAGAGTGTGCATGGCACAAAGAGGAGGCAGCCACGGAGCTCGGAGTCAGCTCTGAAAGGTGGTGCCTTCCTTCCGCCACTCTCAGTCTCATGAGGTGAAGTCAAGGCTCCATCTTTCTTATAAATTGGCAGGAGATGACATGTGTTCTCAAGGTCACAAGGGAGACACCGTGCCCACCAGCCTGCTCGGGGAGCCAATGCTGGCTACATCTTCATTTTCCTTCCTGTCTCCACCACTTCCAACCAACAGAAGACTGAAGAGCTGAAGACCAGTTATCCCTAACTGTTGAAAATATCCTTACATATTTACACTTCCAATTGCTCTTCCCACGCTGCTTTGAATCGTAAGTTACTGTAAGATGATTGTTATTTATTTCACGAGGCATCTTTGCCTGGAAATTGAAAGTTTTATCCAAACCGTAGGAAGTAGGCATTATTAGCTCTACTTCATTGGTGTGGAAACAGCTCTAGAGTTGAAATAAAGTCACATAGTTCCTGGTACCCTTTAAGATAAAGCATAATGCAACATATAAGGTGACGTTTTCAAGCCTGAAATAAGACTTCCCAAGAATGCATCCTTGCAGTCTGACTTGGCAAAACTATAAGTTTCTGGCCTCCAGAAGATAGACCTACCCCTCAGGATTCAAATTTTTCCAAACCACCCAGATCACTTGTTGAGAACTGAGATTTCCCCTCTGAATTTGGTAAACAACCCCCTTTTCAAAATTGGTGTTTTTTAAAAATTCCCCCATTAAAAAAGGTGGTGTGAGGAGGGCAGAATTCCTGGCCCAAACAGAAGCATTTCACTGAATGAAGAAAATGGGTGAATGCAAAGGACCATGTCTTTGTTTCTGAATTCGTTCTTGGTGCTCTGTCTGGACACAGCATCTATGGGAAGAGGAAGAACCACGGACATAAGCAATGATGGTCTCTACCTGGCAGGTCCCCTGCTGTTGCATTATTTATTTTCATGACTGAGCACTGAGCCCAGGGCCTCATGCTCTACCACTGAGCTATACCATAGCCCTGGCCTTCCTTTTTAAGGACTAGAACTCATTTGTACTTGTTCTTCAAGGCATTCCACTACAGACTTGCTTTTACAATCCCCTCCCCTGGGATGCTCTGAGCCAGCCTAGGGCAGTGTGTTGCTTCCCACCTACTTTCCCCTCTCTGATCTGTTTACAATACCCTCAGAGTTGCTTTTGTCTGTGCCCCATAGTTATTCAATTTTATGGCAGTACTGAACAGACCCATCTAGGTTTGGTTGTGAATATACAGATAAAAAGTCAATTACAATATGCTGAGTGCGGTGGTGCACACCTTTAATCCCAGCACTCGGGAGGAGGCAGAAGCAGGCAGATCTCTGTGAGATCAAGGCCAACCTGGTCTACAGAGTAAGTTCCAGGACAGCTGTGGTTATAGGGAGACCCTGTCTCAAAAAGACTCCCCCCCAAATATAATTACGATAGGCAAGATTCTTGGAGCCAATGGAGTTTTTATTTAAGTTGCGTAACACTGAACAAATTATACAAATGACTAAGTACTAAGGGCTTCAATACAACAGATAAGCATTAATTAATTAATAATTTGTCTTTTTGAGACAGGGTCTCCCTTTAGCCCCAGCTGGCCTGGAGCTCGCTATGTAGACCAGGCTGGCCTTGAATTATCTGCCTACCTCTGCCTCCTGATGCTGGTATTAAAGGCATGCCCCAACACACCTGGCCTAAGATGGTTCTTAGCCATCGTGTGGGTGCTGGGAATCAAACCTGGTCCTCTGCAAGAGCAGTCAGTGCTCTTAACCAACCGCTGAACCACCTCTCCAGCCCCCAAATTTGTCCTACCACTCGGGAGGCAGAGGCAGGTGGATCTTTGTGAGTTCAAGGACAGCCTGGTCTACAGAGTGAGTTCCAGGACAGATGGAGCTACAGGGAGACCCAGTCTCGAAAAGGCAAAACAAACAAACAAACAAACAAACAAAAACCTGCCAATACTTTAATTTAAAATTAAAAGTTTAAAATTAAGCCAGGCGTGGTGGTGCATGCCTTTAATCCTAGCACTTGGGAGGCAGAGGCAGGCGGGTCTCTGTGAGTTCAAGGCCAGCCTGGTCTACAGAGTGAGCTCCAGGCCAGCTGGGACTATATACGGGAGGACCCTGACTCAAACTTACCACAAAAAAAAAAAAAAAGTTTAAAATTAAAAGCTAGTGTTTGACTTGAATACACATATAAAAACGAGTGGAAAATTATAAACTCTGGCAAACTTTAGTTATATATTCTTAAAGTTGAAAGGAAAAGATGAAGAGCCACTAGATTTTGAGAAATAAAGCTGTCGGAAAGCCTGTGTGTTTCATTTAGAAGACATTAGGGCACTTCTAAACTTAGGCTTGATCACAGGAACCGTCATCCTATCTGCCTTAACATGGAAAGCAGACCAGAAGTAGAATGAGCTGCTCCAACAGATCCCAGAAAAATGACAGATGTGGCTGGTATAATACCAACAGCTACAAGAGGCTACTTACTGGGGAGAAACTTAGACTATTCAGTAATACTGGCCCAAGAAGAAGCAATAGATTTTTAAAGAGTGTACTTAAGGAATTACAGCTTATTTATCTGAAAAAGAATAAAAATAACACTTGAATGCAATCAGTGTTTCAAATGCTTTTTATAAATAGTACAGAGAGTGCTTACTTTTTACCTCTTAATTATGATATTATTTGTAGGTTAAGTTGAGGATGATTTGTGGAGCTTAAATTTGGACTGCACTGAATGAACTTGTTTAATTAACTCTCAAATACCAGCTTAGCTATTTCTTTCCCTCTGAGAAGTCTGCTATATGGCTTCTTTATATACACATTTTCTTGACCTAAGTGTATTAGGAAAGTGTCTTGTATAATCATGTACGGAACTTTTTAGATATATTCATCTACATCCATGAACAGGGTTTTGGTATTGCTCAGAATCTGTTGCCCTCAAAGAAATTACTAGCATGGTGGAAGTACATTTTGGCGCCAATTTTCAGATTAAAAAATGCTGAGCCTCATTCACTGGAAAGTGCCTAAAGGTGAATGTGGTCCCAAGCAGGGGATCCCACATTTGTGGCCTATCAGAAGTACCCCAGAGATTTCAATTTAATTGAAAGTACAATCCAAAGCCCAGAAATTTGAATTTGCATGCTCCAGGTGATTCTAACATGCCCAGATAGAAAGGTTTGAAATCATGCAAAATTATTTATGTTGAATAGACCGTGACCTTATACCAGCCTTCCATGTCCATACCCAGTGGGCAACGGTTCCCACATGGCACAGAGATGTGAGGAATGGCCAAATAATGGGACATACAGCTAGATTTTCCAGAGCACAGTTCAATTCAAACAAGACAGCTAACGTAACACAGAGGACAGAAATTTTTCCTGGACTCTTTTTCTCTTGGAAAACACAAGCTCTGCTACTTGTTCTGTGTGGTGAGGTATATTAGTGCAACCCCAGTGACGTAAGGCTGATGGGCCGTAGCAGCTCAGCATCGGGACCAGCCAGGATATCACCAGGGAACCATAGTAAGCATTAAAAGAGTTTTGCTGTCAGCATTTGCAGTCAGTCATGTTTTTATAAGGCAGAGTCTATCAATCCTAAGGGCTTTTTTGCCCTCTGGGGATCATACAGAAGTCACCTGATCTATCACATTCTGCACACATGAAATGAAAGCATGCCATCCACCGACCCTGAAAGGTAAGTATTTGCAGTTGGCACAAAGACTCTGAACAGACACTGGCAGATGGTGCAGCAGGGAATCCAGTTTGAACTTCAGAGGTGAGCCTGGATGGGATGTAATGGGCAGAAGGAGAACCATGAACATCCCCCAAACAAACATCTACAAGGGCAATGCCCATATCAAAGGCTTTGCTGCGGAGGCAGAAATCAATCATTTTCTCTGAAGACTGCTGATCAGGAAAAGAGGACCAGATTGAAAGGCTCCAAAGAGTTGACATAACCAGTAAGAGGATCATGTCTGTACTCCGTATGAAGATAACGCAATTTCCTCTAGGACCTTACAGTCCCTCTGCAACAGTCCTGCGGTATCCTGTGACTGCTGAGCCAGGGCTCTCAGTGGTGAGCTGCGGCGCCCTGCACTTGGCTCAAGACATGTTTGTGAAGCCAAATATATGGGTGTAAGTGGCAAGAATAACCAGCAAACTCATGAATCACCACTGTCACATCTACTAGGGAACTACTGTTTCCCCTTTTCATGAAAAAATATATTCAGAATTTTAGGTTTGGAAGGTGAGCTCAGAAGTCATCTATTCCTGGATATTTCTTTACTTAACCAAAAATAGTGTGCATTAATGACAGGCACAGGCATTTATGTAATGAAGAATACTTTCATTTCTAAGGATTTCTAATTCATGAGGAATGCAAACATAGTTAACACTTAGAAACCCAGATTAAAGGCTTTACTTTCACTGTAAATAATAAATGTGCTGTGTATTCCAGGGCAGTGTTTCAATTTCTTTAACCCATGCCCAGACTCAGTGACAAATACAAAAATGTATACTTAGTATCACTTGAAATGAAAAACAAAATAAGGATCTTGACGGAGGGGGCTAGGGAATGGCTCGTTGGTAAACTTCTTGCCAAACAAGCACAAGGACCTGAGTTTGAAACCCCAGTACCCCTAAGGCAATCTGGGTGTGGTGGTGTGCATCTGTAATCCTAGAGACAGGTGGATCCTGGAGCTTCTAGCCAGCCAGTCTTGCCAAACTGGCCAGCTCCAGGTTCAGTGAGAGACCCTGTCTCAAAAAATGAGATAGAGCGATACGACTAAGATACCGCACATCAACATCTAGCTTTACACACACCCGTGTCCACACATGCATTTATACGCACATTCTTTCAACACAAAAGCATCATGACTTGAGGGACACTCAAAAGTGGGGTGAAGGGCCAGGCATATGGTTTTACAATGGTCTCCATTCTCGACTCCCCCTTCTTCTCCTCAAAAGCTTTAGCTCAGCCTTCATGGCTTAGGAACATGATTTATCATCGCACCGAGGTAGAGCCAATGCTTAAAAGCAGATTCCCATTCATGAAGCTCCCAAGACGGACGTACCATACTGCAAGGCCTATTCGTTAGTTTATAGTGAGCAATCTGAAGGTCACATAGGCCACACAACTGGTGCTGTCACCACTGGAAAGGACCTGCTGTCCCTGAGAGCAGCACTCCATGAGTTCCTTGTGAATGTGGCTCTGGTGAGGGCATGAGATGATTCAGCTATGCAATGGCATCAAGCTGAGCTATCCCCTTGTATCTCTTTCCTCATTTAGGACAATGCTGTCGGTGGAGCCATATGCTGCTGGTATAATTCCCACATCCTTCTAACAGAAACACGGCTGCCAATGTGATCGCAATACTCCAAGCTCTGACTCAAGCTTCGCCTTCTCTGGACAGGGTCTGGATGAACATTGCCAGTTTTTGCCTCTTTGACTCACTTCTCTGCTATACTTACTATGGTGGCTGACTCTAATAGATGTTTTCATATACCCAGACATCTTACAAGGAACTCCTTAAAACTGTACTATCACTTAGGATCACTCGACTGAGCTCTGCAATATGAGGGTTCATGTTCAAACTGAGCTCTCAGAGGGCAAAGTTCTTTCCAAGTTCTTGGTGGGCAAGTCACTGTTCACTCATGCTGAATACAATGTAGGCCTGTCTGTGTGTAGACAATGAACATATACATCCCTTTTTATGTTCTGGATAGTTAGAACTTAACCCTTTGAGAACTTAATATCCTATATGGATATGTTTTTCTCTGGCATTTGTTTTTTTATCTTTTTAAGACAGGGCCTTCCTGTAGCTCCAGCTGTCCTAGAACTCACTATGTATGGCCTTGAACTCACAGAGATCTCCCTGCCTCTGCCTCTGCCTCCTGATGGTGGGGATTAAAGGCATGTGCCACCATGCCCAGCTTTTCTCTGGCATTTCTAACTGACTCACAGAACACGCGATTTTTGAAGTAGAGTTGTTAAGATTTAATTATGATGAAAATACTGAAAAAGAACACCAAATTTAATTAATTTATTTTTTAATTTTTAAAAATTTTTGTATGTGTATGAATGTACTGTCTGCATGTAGGTTTGTGCACCCATGTTGTGCAATGTCGTGGAGGTCAGAAGAGGTTGTCAGATTCCCCTGGAACTGGAGTTAAAGATACTTCTCAGCCTCCATCTAGGTGCTAGGGATCAAACCTGGATCCTCTGCAAGAGCAGTTGGTGCTCTTAACCGCTAGGCCATCTCTCCAGCCCCAAGAACACGAACATTTTAAAGTAGAGCTGTTAAGATTTAATTATGATGAAAATACTGAAAAATACTACCAGCTCCTAAAAATAGGTAACTTACCATGAAGGTGTTCGAAATGCAAGCTGGACTAAGATCTTTCTTCCAATGGCTAAGGCACACACATTCCAAGCAATGGCAACATGCGTATCTGAGATATATGAATTAAATGAGCAGGCTTGCTTAGAAGTACAGAAAGCCCTTTTAGCAAATGTCTATCTGATTTGATCACTCTATAAATGCAGAGTAAAAAGCATGAGTTATGTTCCCTTGAGACGATCCATAACACCCAGTACAGAACAGGCCTTCTATACAGTTGCTGAACGAAGTGTTGGCTATGGGTCAAAGGGTACTGTAGCTTTGCCCTTCACTGCAGTCTCAAAGAGGCCCACTGTCATCTCATGCTACTGGGATGCATTCATTACTGATGAACAACTTGCTTATATGAAGCTAGCTGTTCGAGCTAAGAAAGGTTGGAATTACATTTTCCCACAATATTTCTTTCCCCTCAAATGCTTTTCTGCTGTAAAAGGCTTTTAAAAACCATTCAGTCTGGGAAACTGAGATGATCTTGAGTATCGTTTCCCTCTTGGTAACACCTAACAGAAGTCTAGAGGGACCCCACTGCCCAGCAGAATTAACAAGGGAATGAAGAATTAGCAACTGCAGACAACAATAGGAAGTTTGTTTGCTTGCAAACGGTTTAAGCCCACTGTCTCCTGACTGTCCTGCTTGTCCAGATGGCAGCACTGCTGGGAGCACAAAGCCGTCCCCCTTGGCTTCCTGAACCTTCTGCAGCTCTCGTACTCTGGGACGGCTAATTCACTGAGGCATTTTAGACATCAGGGAAGACAGTGTTCATTTCATTGCAGAGGTCACTGCATAAATGCAAAGGGTTCCTTTCCTAATACAATATACATATACACTAAATGACTTAAATCCTTCCTAAAGGCTTAAAATAGATGCACATGAGGGAAGACACCCATTATCACTGAATGCCTCCCTTGGCCCTGAACTCTTAAAAAAAATCACTCTGCCAAGGTACCTATGTCTCAGCAAACAGAACAGTGTTCTAAACAACCACAAACCATCAGACCGGTAAAATTAACAAGTCATTTTTCTGGAACTGGTTACTTGTTATCACAGCCCAGTTTCTAGTTTTCCCATGGCTCTAGGCTTTCTGTTCTCTTTGTGTAACATTTCATATTAGAACTCAGGGATGCCCTGTGGTTCCAAGGTATCACTGTCCGTGGAAGTGACAATGTACTCACACCTACACCACACAGGATGATAGGTACAAGTGTTAGTTATACTGATTGATTCTTTGCCATTGAAAACAGAAATTTTAATAGGAATTTGGAATATTCACTTTTGTCTATTCACTTAGAAATCTGTTAATCTCTGAAAGCAATCAGTAAAAAGATTTTTACAAAACAATGGAGAGGGACCTCATTAAATTCAAAAGCTTCTGTACATCAAGGGAAACAATAAAGGAAGTGAAGAGAAAACCCACGGAGTGGGAGGAGAACTTCACAGCAGATACATCTGACAAAGCATTAATTTCCAGAGTATACAAGCTACTCAAAAAACAAAGAAGAAAGAAAACAAATGAATCACTCAAAAGATGGAGCAAAGATCTGAATAGAGACTTCACAGAGGAGGAACTGGAGATGGCTGAGAAACATCTTGAGAAATGTTCAACATCACTAATAATTAAGGAAATGCAAATTAAAACCACTTTAAGATACCATCTTACTCCAATAAGACTGGCTAGGATCAAGAAAACAAATGATACCAAGTGCTGGAGAGGTTGTGGGGAAAGGGGAACATTCTTCCATTGCTGGTGGGAATGTAAACTTGTACAGCCACTATGGAAAGCAATGTGGAGAACCCTTGGAAGACTCAAAATGAGCCTGCCATTTGACCCAGTCCTACCACTCCTGGGTATATACCCACAAGACTCATCTTACTGCAGAGATACATGCACAGCTATGTTTATTGCAGCTCTGTTCACAATAGCGAAAAGCTGGAACCAACCCAAATGCCCCTCAACTGATGAGTGGATAGAGAAAATGTGGTACATGTACACAATGGAATTATTTTTTTTTTAAACATTTTTTATTCTTTTTTCTTTATTTTTTATTTTTTTAAATTTTATTTATTTTTGTATGTGTATGAATGTACTGTCTGCATGTAGGTTTGTGCACCCGTGTCATGCAATGCTGTGGAGGTCAGAAGAGGGTCTCAGATTCCCCTGGAACTGGAGTTCTCTTGGAATTGGAGTTACAGACGGTTCTTAGCCGCCATGTGGGTGCTGGGGATCAAACCCGGGTCCTCTGCAAGAGCAGTCGGTGTAGTTAACCACTAGGCTATCTCTCCAGCCCACAATGGAATTCTATGCAGCGGTAAACAAAGACAACATCATGAACTTTGCAGGTAAATGGATGGAGCTAGAAGACATTATGTTAAGTGAAGTAACACAGTCCCAGAAAAACAAACGACAAATGGTATCCCTCATATGTGGATGCTAGTGCCAATAACCCAGTTATAAATATTTCTTGTGGCGAGGGATGCATATTAAAAGAACAACAACAGAAAGTCTGCAACAGAAAACTGACTGAAATGGTGAATTGGGAAGAGTGGGAGGGGCGGGAGAGGGACATGGGTGTATATTTGATTAATGCATATTTAATTGACATGAGTTCAACAAGTATCCAGTTTTGCCCAGACTCTGTCTACAGGTTACATGGTGTTTTAGGACTTAGGAAATGTAAATATGTGTATATTAAACGACATTGGTTTAAAGGCTCTGATAAAAATGGTAATGCATCTGAGTTAATTGGAGATATAAATTGCTGTTGTCCACATTTGTTTTACTTAAAATCTATATCACAATAACTTTGGGATTGGCACATACAAATGTTCTCTGTAATTTTTCTGTTGTGCAGTATCACCTAGTGGCATTCTCTCTCACCTCTAGGATGATTTAACTTGAAAATTAAGTTTGCTTCCCAAGTTAATCACATACAGTCACCCAAAACAGCATGGGTGAATTTGATGAAATATGTGCCTTGATTCCACCCTAGAGGTATGTATAATACAACTGCTTTTTGAGACTCATGGGTCAAAAAAACAAAAACCTAAAATAAAAAAGGGGGCTATAGATAGATATGAAACCTTTTTGTCAAAAACCTTGCAATTCAAATCTTAAAACTAACAACGGGAAAAGATTTGTATGTTCCAATAGGTCAAAATGTCACCAACTTAATGGCTGAGAAAGAAAAAATACAGCTTTGCATTGAGTAGGAGTTACCAGAAAGTGCCAGCAGAAAGCTTGGCCCGTCTGAACATTGAAAGGAAGAAAAGCCTCAGATTGCTACAAACATCAAACCCCTCTGTGGATCCTACTTGTAACAACTATTTACAATGAGTCCTAATGAAACTTACCTTCTGGGTGCCACAAAGGTTTTAATACGAGGGACTTTCTTACCTCTCCCCATAGAACAAAGAGAAATATGATGATGATAAGGTCGTTCTCCAACTGTAAATTGGAGCCAACTGTTATAGAGGTAATCTCTAATAAAACTGGTAAAACTGCCTTCTTTAATTGACTAATAGACATAGGAACTGTGAAAAGGATTATTCTCTATTCAGAACCAAATATAATACTAAAGTCTCCTTAAGCTATGCACTTAAGCAAAATATATTAATACAGGAGCTCTGACATCAGCAATGGATTATTCTACCAAGGAGATGTTGGCCTGGGGATTCAAAACCCCATAAAAGGTAAAGGCTCCTTGCCTCCAAACTGGGATACCTGCAAGAAGAGAGGCGATAAGGCCCTGCTGTCGAAGACCTGATGTAAACATGGGAAAGATGTATGGAGACCACACTTGCAAGTGTACAGATGGTCTCTGGAATACCAGAGAGTGTTACCAAAGGCCACTAAACCAATAAAGCAAATATAGGTCTCCTTGAGTCAAGAAAGACTCCTCTGTCAGCAGCAGCTACACCTCACCTGCCTGGAAATACTGTGCAGCAGTGGCAGCCATATGCCTGTATATCCCAAATCTAATTGGCATTGGCTCTCTCCATGGAGAAATAACCCACGGCTGATGCCACAAGCTTACATCCTCTAGTAGTTAGGAGATGTTATAAGCCACAGTAAGACCCTGTCATATTTAACAGAAAAAAAATATAATTCACAGATTAACATACCATACAAACATCTGTGTCTATACCAAAGTAACCTACCGTAACAATTAGTACTGTTTAAATACCTATATATCTAATCGCTTGTGCTTCATTAGTAGGATCGAAAGGTTATTCCTGGACAAACTGTCAGCCCACGAAAGGAAACAGCCAGAATTGACCAGAGTCCAAAGCAACAGCTTCAGAGAAAGTAGATTGTTTTGCTTCTCATCCACCTGTGCCTCTTTTCTAAGCCTAGGGAACAATCTGAAGAAGAGGGGGTATGGTAGAATGTAAGGGCTGCGATTGGGGTGAATGGTGAAACTACAACAATATAGTCTGGACACTCATTGGATCAACCTGAGTGAACATACAAGCCCCCCCTGCTGAATGGTGGGACCCATGGGCTTTGTGGGTTTGGGCACAACTGCTTGCAAATTGGTTTTACATGAAGGATGCTTGTACTCATAAATTATCACTTATTGTTAAAAAATGAAGGGGAAAAAAACCAGAGAAAGATGCAGGACAGTTATGGCAGAATGCATGATCTGGGATGGGGTGGGGTGGGGTGGGGGGAAGGGAAAGGGAAATATGCCTGGAACTGGAAAATGATGTATGAAATACACAAAGCATCAATAAAAAAAGAAAAAGAAAAAGAAAACAAACAAAACAAAACAATGGAGAAACATCTGTAAAAAGATGGCATGGTGGTGCATGTATATCCCAAATCTAATTGGCTAGCCCCAGTACTTGTGAGGCCGTGGAAGAAGGATCA
Organism: Rhizomys pruinosus; assembly: GCA_009823505.1. NCBI lineage: Eukaryota > Metazoa > Chordata > Mammalia > Rodentia > Spalacidae > Rhizomys > Rhizomys pruinosus. The sequence continues at coordinate 402,879 of VZQC01004814.1, forward strand.
GAAGTTCGAGGCTAGTCTGAGCTGCATAGGACAGCCCATTTCAAAAAGAAAACAAACAAATTAAATAGAGAGGAACAGTGGTCTGGGGATGCAGTTCAGTTGCTTGAGTGCTTACTTAGCATGCATGAAACCCTGGGTTGGATCCCTAGTAGTGTGTAAACTGGTGGTACATGCCTATAATGTCAGGACTCAGGAGGTACTGGCAGAGACAGGAGAAGTTCAAGATCATCCCTGGCTATAGTGAATTTGAGGTCTACATAAGACCCTGTCTAAAAAAATTAAAGTCTCCTAGGGAACAACTAAAAACTAAGGTAAATGTTAAAAGATATTACAAATATTTATAGATTGCTACTTTCTAATGATTGTGAGGCACATGATTAAGACTGTTTGATGCTCTTGTCTGCATTTCTACACCATGACAAGCATTTTCCTCTTGATCTTTGTAATTAACTTCTTTTTCTTTTTTGTCTTTTTTTGAGACAGGGTCTCCCTGTAGCTCCAGCTGTCCTGGAACTCACTATGTAGACCAGGCTGGCCTTGAACTCACGAAGATCCACCTGCCTCTGCCTCCCAAGTGCTAGGATTAAAGGCGTGTGTCACCACGCCCAGCCCTGTAATTAACTTCTTTATGTGGTTTACTGAACTACCTCCCAACCACACATCTCTGGGCTTTAGTGCAGTAATTTAAAAAAAATTCCTGGGGCTGGAGAGATGGCTCAGCGGTTAAGAGCACCAACTGCTCTTGCAGAGGACCCACATTCAATTCCCAGCATCCACATGGCAGCTAAGAACCATCTTTAACTCCAGTTCCAGGGAAATCCAATGCCCTTTTCTGACTGCTGAGGCACTGCATGACACGGGTGCACCAACCTACATGCAGAGTACATACACATAAAATAATAATAATAAAAAAAGAATTCCTAGCTGGGCATGGTGGTGCATGCCTTTAGAAGCAAGTGGATCTCTGTGAGTTCAAGGCCAACCTGGTGTACATGGTGAGTTCTTCCACGCCAGCTGGGGCTACAGGGAGACTCTGTCTCAAAAAGACAAAAAAAAAAAATCCTTTAATGTGTTGGTTGTTAGCCTTAGCCTTTAATGGCTGTGCTATCCCTCAAAGTCACAATGAAAAAGCAATACTATGAAAAAGCAATACTATGAAAAACCCAAATAATATGTCTCCACTGAATACTCCTAATTCTGTAGAAGAGGGTTACAATGAGGACCCACTAGATATGACTCAGGACACAGAATTTAAAAGAACTATCATAGACATGATCAAAGAATTCAAGGAATTTAAAGAACACACATGGAGAGATGGCCTAGTGGTTAAGAGCACCAACTGCTCCTGCAGAGGACGCAGGTTCGGTCCCCAGCACCCACATGGTGGGTGAGAGCCGTCTTTAACTCCGGTTCCAGGGGAATCCGATGCCCTCTTCTGACCTCCGCGGCATTGCACAACACGGGTGCACAGACCTGCATGCAGACAGTACATTCATACACATAAAGAATAAATAAAATAAAAAAAAATTTAAAAAAAGAACATGCAAATAATCAAATCAAAGAACTAAAAGAAGATAGGGATAAACTAAAAGAAGATGATAATCTTCAGAATGAATTCACAAAAATGATAGAAATATTGAAGAAAACTCAGGCTGAAATGAAAAAGGAAGTAGAACACTCAATAAGCCATCTGGAAAGGACAGGAGAAAGCCTCAGTAACAGAATGAACGAAGAAGAAAATAGAATATTAGGACTGGAAGATAAAGGGGAAGAATTGGACCTTTCAAGCAAAAATTATGAAAAATTAAAAAAAAAAAAAAACAGGGATAGACTGACTAATCAGAAAATGTGGGACACCATGAAAAGACCAAACCTACACATCATAGGAAGGAGAATTTCAGGATAATGGCACTGACCAGATCTTCAACAGGATTGTAGAAGAATATTTCCTGAAATTAAGGAAAGACACATCCATAGAAATACGAGATGCACAAAGAACACCAAATAGACAGGACCAGAAAAAATATGACCCGCACTATATCATAATAAAAACACTGTCTGTTCAAAATAAGGAGAGAATATTGAAAGCTGTAAAAGAAAAACAAGTCACATATAAAGGAAAACCCATCAGAATTACAGCTGACTTTTCAATGCAAACAATGAAAGCCAGAAGAGCTTGGACCAAAGGATTCCCAGTTCTAAATGATTATAGATGCCAACCCAGAATACTTTACCCAGCAAAAATGTCTCTTATAGTTGAAGGAGAAAGGAAAATCTTTCGTGACATAAATAGGCTGAAAGAATTCACATCTAGAAAATCAATCCTTCAGAGAATACTTGAAGTAATACAAAGAGCAGAAAGAAAGGAAAGATTATACCCAAGAGGCAACAGAAAGTAGTTAATGGAAATATAAACCTAGAACAAGAATGAAAACAGAAACTAAAATGATGGGAAGCAATATACATCTCTCAATAAGAACTTTAAATACGAATGGACTGAACTTTCCAATCAAGAGGCACAGACTAGTAGAATGGATTAAGAAATAGAGATGGCCTAGCGGTTAAGAGCGCCGACCACTCTTGCAGAGGACCCAGGTTCGATCCCCAGCACCCACATAGCGGCTGAGAACCGTCTGTAACTCCAATTCCAGGAGAACTCCAGCTCCAGGGGAATCTGACACCCTCTTCTGACCTCCGCGGCATTGCACGACAAGGGTGCACAAACCTACATGCAGACAGTACACTCATACACATAACTAACTAACTAAATAAAAAATTAAAAAAAAAAGAAATATAATTCATGTTTTTGTTGTCTGCAAGAAACTCATCTTGCCTTCAAGGACAGGCACTATCTTAAGGTGAAAGGGTGGAAGAAAATATTACAAGCAAATGGCACTCGGAAGCAAGCAGGAGTTGCTATCCTAATATAAGACAAAATAGACATCAAACTAAAACTAATCAGAAGAGATGAAGAGGGTCACCTCATTCTTATCAAAGATATCACAATCATGAATATATGCGCATCAAACTCTGATACACCAAACTTTATAAACACAATTCTACAGGACTTTAAGGCATAGATTAATTCCAACACACTAGTAGTAGGGGACTTTAATAACCCACCGTGTCCATTAGACAGGTTAACCAGACAAAGAATAAACAGAGAACCATCTGAACTGAACAAAACATACACCAAATGGACCTTACAGACATCTACCAAATATTCCACCCAAGCACCAAAGAATATACTTTCTTTTTTTTTAAATTTTTTAATTAATTTTATTTATTTCTGTATGTGTATGAATGTACTGTCTGCATGCAAGTTTGTGCACCCGTGTCCTGCAATGCTGTGGAGGTCAGAAGAGGGTCTCAGATTCCCCTGGAACTGAGTTCTCCTGGAATTGGAGTTTCAGATGGTTCTAGGCTGCCATGTGGGTGCTGGGGATTGAACCCCGGGTCCTCTGCAAGAGCAGTCAGCGCTCTTAACCGCTAGGCCATCTATTCAGCACCCCATGAAACTTTCTCCAAAATCAACCACATATTGGGGCACAGAACAAACCTCAACAAATACAAAAAAATTGAAATAATTCCATGCAGTCTTTCAGACCACAATGCAATAAAGCTTAATATCAACACCAGAAGAAGCCCTAGTAACTACACAGACTCATAGATTAAACAACACACTCTTGAATAATGAATAGGTCAAAGAAGAAATTAAGAAATAAAAGCATTCTTAGAATTAAATGAAAAGGACAGTACAACACAACAAAACCTCCAGGAACCTTTAAAAGCAGTTCTAAGAGGGAAATTTATAGCTTTAAGTGCCTACATTAAAAAAAAGACAGGGGCTGGAGGGATGGCCTAGCAGTTAAGAGCGTCGACCACTCTTGCAGAGGACCCGGGTTCGACCCCCGCACCCACATGGCGGCTGAGAACCGTCTGTAACTTCAATTCCAGAAGAACTCCAGTTCCAGGGGAATCCGAGACCCTCTTCGGACCTCCGCGGCATTGCATGACATGGGTGCACAGACCTACATGCAGACAGTACATTCATACACATAAAAAGAAATAAATAAAATAAAAAAAAAAGAAAGAGCACAAATAAATGACTTTAACATTGCAAATCAAGACACTTGAAAGACAACAACAAATGAATACCAAACCCAATAGATAAGAACAAATAACAAAAACAACAACAAATGAATACCAAACCTAACAGATAAGAAGAAATAACAAGGGGCTGGAGAGATGGCTCAGCGGTTAAGAGGACTGACTGCTCTTGCAGAAGACCCAGGTTTGATTCTCAGCACCCACATAGCAGCTAAGAACCATCTTTAATCCAGGCATGGTGGTGCATGCCTTTAATACTAGCACTCAGGAGGCAGGCAGATCTCTGTGAGTTCAAGGCCAGAGGCCAGCCTGGTCTATAGAGTGAGTTCCAGGCCAGGGAGCTGGGACTATAGGGAGACCCTGTCTCAAAAAAAAAAAAAAAAAAAAAAAAAAAAAAAAAAGAGAAGTAACAAAAATCAGAGCAAAAACCAGAGCAGAGATTAAATGAAATAGAAACAAATAAAACAATACAAAGAACCAATGAGCTCAAGAGCTGGTTCTTTGAAAGGATAAACAAGATAGACAGAACCTTAGCCCAGTTAACCAAAACAAAGAAAGAGTGACTGCAAATCAACAAAATTAGAGATGAAAGTGGAAACATCATAACAGACAACAAAAGGATCCATAACATTATAGGGGAATACTTTAAAAACCTATACTCTATTAAATTTGAAAACCTAACCCACATCAAGAAGATCATCCATCATGATCAAGTTGGATTCATACCAGAGATGCAGGGATGATGGTTCAACATACGAAAATCAATAAACATCATCAAACACATAAACAGAATCAAAGATAAAAACCACACTATCAATCATCTCAATTGATGCTGAAAAATCCTTTGACAAAATCCAGCATCCCTTCATGCTTAAAGTCCTAGAAGGAATTAGTTTGGAGGGATCATTCCTCAATGTAATCAAAGCCATATACAGGAAACCCACAACCAATATCATCCTAAATGGGGAAATGACAGAAACATTCCCTTTAAAGGTAGGAACTCAGCAAGGCTGCCCCCTGTCACCACTCCTCTTCAATATAGTGCTTGAAACACTTGCTAGAGCAATAAGGCAAGAAAAGGAAATTAAAGGAGTACTAATTGGAAAAGAGGAAGTCAAGCTATCCCTATTTGCTGATGATATGATTGTTTACTTAAGGGATGCTAAAAACTCCACCAGAAAACTCCTAGAAACGATTAACAGCTTCAGCAAAGTGGCAGGATACGAAATAAACCTTTTTAAAAATCAAGAACCTTTCCTTTACACCAAACAACAAGGCAACTGGAGAAAGAATTCAAAGAGACCTTCCCACTCACAATAGCCTTCCAAAAAAACAATAAAATTACCTAGGAACAAAACTTAACCAAACGACACCAAAGATCTCTAAAAAAAATTCCTCTAAACCTTCTAAAGAAGAGCAAATGAAGAAGACATTCCAGAAGATGAAAAAACCTCCCAAGCTCATGGATTGGGGAGAAATTAATTATTTAAAAATGTTCCATTTTTACCGAAACTCTTGTATAGATTTAACATAATCCCAATCAAAATCCCCAGCAGTTTCTTCACAGGCTTGGAAACAAACAGTTCTTTAAATTCATTTGGAAAAACTCAAGACCCCAAATAGCCAAAACAACCCTGCAGCCCGACAAAAAGGCTACACAGGGGGGATCTCCTCATACCAGATTACAAACTATACTACAGGGCTATAGTCATTAAAAACAGCCTGGTACCGGCACAAAAATAGACCTATTGACCAATGGAAAACCGAAGATCCAAATCCTAAGCACATACAATTTCCAGCCAATCCTTATATTTGACCAAGGGCAAGCAAGGAACTGGCCACAATGGAGAAAAGACAGCATCTTCACAAGTGGTGTTGGAAAAACTAGATCACCACTTTAGAAGATGCAAACTTAAACCCCTACCTCTCACCCCTGTACAAACAGTCAACTCCAGATGGATCAAAGGACCTCAATGTGAAACCAAAAAATCTGAACGTGATAGAAGAAATTGTTGGCAGCAGACTACAAGGACATAGGCATAGGAAAAGGTCTCCTAGATCAGACAGCAGCTGCCCCAAGTATTAACGTCGACAATTGACAAATGGGACCTCATTAAAACTCAAAAGTTTCTGAACATCAAAAGAAACAATCAAGCGAGTGAAAGAATGATAATCCCACAGAGTGGGAGCCAACCTTCACCTGCCAGATCCAATCTGAACAAAGGCATTGATTTCCAGAATATATTAAACTTACTAAAAAAGAAAAAAAAAAAACAAGAGCAAAGAAACTGAAACAAGAGACTTAAACATAGTGAGGCAATTTAGAGATGTGCTGGGACAAACACCTTAAGAACGTGCTTCAACATCAACAAATATCTTTAAGGAAATGCAAATACAAAACCACTTTAGGTATCATCTTACTCCAATAAGACTGGCTAGATTCAAGAAAACAAATGATACCAAACGTGCGTGGAGAGGTTGTAGGGAAATGGGCACACCCATCCACTAGGTGGGAATGACAACTTGTACAGCCACTATGGCAAACAAAATGTGCTGAGAACCCTGGAAGATTTGGATTGAACTTGCCACCCAACCCAAGCCATACCACTCCTGGGCATGTACCCTCAAGGACTTAATGCCACCACAGAGATCACATATCCACAGCCCATGTTTTATTCAGCTCTCTTCAACAATAGCCAAAGGAGCTGGAACCAATGCCCCTCAACTGACCAGAGCTTGGGTAGGAGAAAAATGTGGTACATCTACACAATGGAGTTCTATATGACATCATGAGCTTTTGCAGGAATACTGGGCTGGACGCTAGAGCATCATCCATGCTGAGTGAAGTAACACAGTCCGGAAAACAACCGACGCTAAGGCTATCCCTCATCTGTGGATTGCTAGTGCCAATTACCTAGTTGCTATTTCCTTGTTGTGTAGGGCCCCCTGGGCTTTTGTCCAAAGCAGTTGGCGCATAATGCATATTTGAAACAACAAACAACAACAACAAACAACAGAAAGGCTACAACAACAACAACAAACCAGAAAGGACTGCATCAAAGAACTGACTGAAAACAGCTGAACTTCTGCTCAAAACAGTCAACCTTCCACATGGAGAATATGGAAAAAGACTGAGAAAGGTATGAAAAGCATGTTTGGCAGGAATGCATGATCTTCTGGTGGGGTGGCAAGAGAATGGGTCGGAACCACGGCGTCGTAGTTTGCTTAAATAAAAATTAAAATTAATTTATGGTTGAAAACCGAAAAAAAAAATGACCAGCGATCTTTCGCATTTTCAAAAAAAAAAAAAAAAAAAAGAAAACCTAAAAGAAATGGATAAGCATTTGAAATGGCCATCACCAAAGCTTAATGAAGAAGAAACCAACAGCTTAAACAGACCCATAACATATAAGGAAATTGAAACAGTAATACAAAACCCTCCAACTAAAAAAAAGCCCAGGCCCAGATGGATTTACAGCAGAATTCTAGCAGACATTTAAAGAGGACCTACAACCAATATTACTTAAGTTATTTAAAAGGACAGAAACAGAGGGAAATCTCCCAAATTCTATGAAGCCAGCATCACTCTAATACTGAACCAGGCAAAGATACAACCAAAAAAGAAAACTATAGACTCATATCCTTAATGAATACAGATGCAAATTTCTCAAAAAAAAACTTGCAAATTGCATTTAGACATACATTAAAAAGGTTGCCCACCATGATCAAGTTGAATTTATTCCAGAGATGCAGGGAAAGTTCCACATATGTAAATAAATAAATGTTTCAAAGATAAAAACCACATGGTTTTCTCAATTAATTCAGAATTCAACATGCCTTTATGTTTTTCTTTCAAAGCCAATTTTTATTGAAGCTTTGTGCATTTAACATGCCTTTATGTTTAAAGTTCTAGAGGGAATTGAACTGGAGGGAACATACCTCAACATAATTAAACCTACATATAACAAACACACAGGCAACATCATTCTAAATGGAGAAATATTAGAAGCATTCCCCTTAAAGTCCGGAACCTGGCAAGGTTGCCCACTATCTCCACTCATTTCAATATACTGCTTGAAACCCTTGTTAGAGCAAAAAGACAAAAGAAGGAAATTAAAGGAGCACTAATTGGAAAAGAAGAGGTCAAACTGTCCCTTTTTGCACATGATATGTTATTATACCTAAGGGATGCCAAAAATTCCACCAGAAAACTTCTAGAAATGATTAACAGTTTCAGTAAAAGGGCAGGCAGTTTACAAAATTAATCTACAAAAATCAGTAGCTTTTCTTTATGCCAATAACAAGCAATTAGAGAAGGAATATAGGGAGACCCTCCCTTTCACAATAACCTAAAAAAAAAAAAAATCTCAGAACAAACCTGATCAAAGACATTAAAGATCTCTAGGATGAAAATGTAAATCTTTGAAGAAGAAGATTGAGGAAGATACCAGAAGACAGAATGACTTCCCAGGTTCATGGATTTGAAGAATTAATAAAGTAAAAATGACCATCCTACCCAAAGTAATATATACATATATATTATATATATATGTATATATAGATTCAATGCAATCCCAATCAAAATCCCCATGACTTTCTTCACAGAATTAGAAAAAAAGCATCCTAAAATTCATATGGAAGCACAAAAAGACCCCAGATAGCCCTGAGCACAAAGAGTAATGCAGGGGAGATTATTATACTAGATTTCAAACTATATTACAAAGCTATAGTCATAAAAACAGCATGGTACTGGCACAAAAATAGACCTGTAGATCAATAGAACAAACTTGAAGGCCCAAACTTGAGTACATGCAATTTCAGCCACCTGATATTTTACAAAGGGGCCAAGAACACTCAATGGAGGAAAGGCAGTATCTTCAGCAAACTGTGCTGGCAAAACTGGACTACCTCCTGTAGAAGAATGAAATTAAATCCCTATCTTTCACCTTATACAAAAGTAAATTCTAATGGATTAAGGACCTCAGTGTGAAACCTGAAACTCTGAAAATGTCAGCAGAAAACATTGGTAGTAACCTATAAGATATAGGTATAAGAAAAGACTTTCTAAATCAGACAGTAGTTACACAGGAAAAATGGTCAATAAGCAATGAGTGGGACCTCATTAAACTAAAAATCTGTACAGCAAAAGAAAGAATCAAAGAAGTGAAGAGAAAACCCACAGAATGGGGGGAAATGTTCACCAGTGATATATGTAACAGAGGTGTAACATCCAGAGTATATAAATTACTCAAAAAACAAAAGACCAAGAAAAAAATTGACCCAATTAAAAGATGGAGTAAAGATCTGAACAGCGACTTCTCAAGAGAAGACGTAAAGATGGCTAAGAAAGTGTTCTTAAAAAAGTGTTCAACATTGTTAGTAATTAAGGAAATGTAAATTAAAACACTTTAAGATTTCATTTTAATCTAGCAAGACTGGCCATGATCAAGAAAACAAATGATACCAAATGCTGGAGAGGTTATGGGGAGAGGGGAACACTCATTCATTGCTGGTGGGATTTCAAACTCATGCAACCCCTATAGAAAGCAGTGTGGAGAACTCTTAAAAGGCTAAAATTGAACTTACCATTTGACCCAGTCATACCACTCCTGGGTATATACCCAGAATATTTATTATATTGCAGAGATACATGCACAACCATGTTCATTGCAGCTCTCTTCACAATAGTGAAGAGCTGGAAGCAACCCAAGTATTCCTCAACTGAGAAGTGGATAAAGAAAATGTGGTATGTCTATACAATGGAGTTCTATGCAGTGGTAAAGAAAGACAACATCATGAAATTTGCAGGTAAATGGATGGAACTAGAAGCTGTTATGCTAAGTGAAGTAACACAGACTCAGAAAAACAAATGATGTATGTTGTCTCTGATTTGTGGATCCTAGCACCAAATCCATATATGTAAGTATATACCATGATGTAACTGCAGGAACCAGGTAAATGAAAGGGAACCAGGAAGGTAAAGGGAAAGAAGGAACCTATAGGTGACAGGTATTACAAAGGGAGGAACGGTATCTAAATGGGAAGGGAGTGGAAGGGTTATAAAGGAAAGGGGGAATAAAGGGGGAAAAAAAGAGCCCAAAGGAAGTGGGGTCATAGGAGACTGGCAGTATCAAGGGTTAAATGAGGATACTTTAAATGGAGAAGGCATGGAGGTAGGGCTACACAGGTAAAGGGAGAGAGAGGAGAGATAAAATAATGCCTTGTTAGGGCAAAAAAAAAAAAAAAACCCCAAGAGAATCATATTAGTCTAGCAAATCTATTGACAAAATACACATACAATACCTCTACATGAGTCCATAAAGATGAAGGCTGCATATCAAGAAACAGTGCTAGACAGGAGAAAACTTATTTTGAGCTGTTGGCTGGGATAGTCCAAGAGACTCCCAAAATTAGAGGCTATTGCCACAGCCCTTGATTGGCTCCCATGGCCTGAAGGTAAGACCCTATTGCTGAAGACAGGTCATACTTTGGAGACTAGATCTTGAGCAATGGAGCTGGATATGACCCGGAAGCCACCACCCCTGAAGGCCAGCTCTATGGAGGGCACTATGCAAGACACTAAGGGAGATCATTAAGAGATGGTCCAACATCAGCCTCAAGACCCAATATCCACATCAATTACCATCACAGTATATGAATCAATGGCTAACCAATTGGACCTAAAGCCCACTCAGTGGAAGGAAACTCATGTGTGGGTAGTGTTAACCTAGCTAGATACAGACCTACAGAGGTCATAGATCTTAAGACAATTCCATGAGGTAGACATATCCCTAGGCTAAAGTACTATCTTACTAACTACAAAAGAAGTATCCTTATATTTACACATACATATCCCAGACACCATTCAGAAAAGAAACTCCTTTGCTCCAGATGAGAATAGTACAGAGGCCCACAACTGGACACACAGAGACATGGTTTGTGAATGGCTCATGCCTAGGCAACACGTCTACAATGCAGCCTCTACACACAAGACCCAAGCATCATAGAACAATGACCCAAGAAGGCATTAACTACCTCTTAACTGTCATTAAGGAAACTCTTCCATGCAGCAGGAGACCAGGAACCTAAAAGGGCCTCAATGGCCAGAGCATGAAGATTAGGAGTCTACAGAATGTGTTTCCCTGGACAGGCTGCCTATATTCAGCTTCACCCACCCAGGGCTCAGGGAAGATTTCAGAATAGCAGGCAGAAAACTGAGCCAGGGAGGTGGTGTAAGACCAAATGGAAATGAATCCTACAAGCTCCTGGGGCCTGGTTCATATGAATCTACATCACTGGTATCAGCACACACAAGACCAGTGCAAGCTTAGCTGGACAAAAACCCAGCGCAGAACTGTAGAAATGGGTAGCAGAGCCCAGACTGAAAAATTATGTATGAAACACATAAAAAATTCAATAAAAAAGAATTCAAAGTTAGCGAAAGAAAAAACAATCTGACAGTACTTGTTGGTTCATCTCTCCCTAATGTGATAGTTGGAGGTGCGTATAAATCTGCAGATTCATGTCACAGGATTCCCCAGTACTGATGGGACTTCAGGGGATGCTTATTGCTATACTCCCTTACTTTGTAGGACTGCTGAGATTCATAGAACACAGATCTTCAAATGAGAAAGAAAGGAAAAGCAAAGCCAGTGCTCAAACCTCTCCCAGCCAAAGAAGAAGAGTTTCACCTGGTTGGTAGAAATCAGGTGACAGCTCCCTGGCCACAGCTCTTGCAACGTCGCACTCCTGGCGGGCGGCTAGTGCGGCCTGGTCAGCAGCGTCGGCTTTCGCTCTGGCGTGTGCAGTCCTGTGTGGGCATAAAAGCTCCAGTCAGCAAAGGCAGCACTGTATTTATTACCCATGGACCAGCAAACCTGGATCTAAGGGAAGAAATGTTAATTGTGATCATGGCCTGACACCTGAAATAGCAACTTTTAGTGTTGTAGTGAGACTTCAAGGCCAGCAACAGATGAAAGCTCCTCGGTCCTTCTAAGGGAAGTGACAAGCTGGAGCAAGGTCTGTGTGGCCAGATGCTATGTCTGGTTGTCAGAACTTATGGGGTCAAATCGCCTGTTGACTTTGGGTAACACTTCCTTCCCCCCAAAACCCAACAACAACAAAGAATAGAATTTGAGGAATGAACACTGTTCATGGGCTGAATTTCTCTAGCAGAATCGAGTGGTGTGCTTGGGGAAGCAATGAAAAACTGTTATCAGCAGCGCTGGCTGAGTCCCATGTGTGCATACTCCCACCATGGCCACTTTCAGGCTGCCAGCATGACACAGGGAGTCATGTGTCACAGGGAGGAAATATATACCACTGGCAAGAACCAGCCTGAGTAGAGGGTTAGTGCTTGTTTGCTTACCTGATTTTGAAAAAGCTTCTTTTTTTTTTTTTTGTCTTTTTTTTGGGAAAAAGCTTTCTTTTAAAAAAATTTTAAAAACTATTTGTGCGTGTGTGTGTGTGTGTGTGTGTGTGTGTGTGAAGACCACCTGCAGGAGTTGGTTCTCTACATCCACCACGTAGGTTCTAGGACTGACTCAAGTCATCAGGCTTGGCAGCTAGTGCCTTTACCTGCTGAGCCATTTCACTGGTCTGTTTACCTGATTTGTAAGCGTGTTTCTTAGAGGAGCCAGAAAGAAGCCAGTGAGGCAGTGCTGCTGGTATGGAATGGATCTTTTGGTTTTCCATCCCCTTCCTGGTCCATCCTCATGCACTGAAACCTCATCTTTTAGGGCGGAGAAAAAGAATTAGATTTCTTGGGCAGGGATGATAGATAGCTCAATTGATAATGTGCTTGTGTCAAAAACCTAAGGACTTGACTTCAATCCCCAGAATGCATGTTATTCGGGAGGCAGAGGCAGGTGGATCTCTGTGAGTTCAAAGCCAGCCTGGTCTACAGAGCAAGCTCTAGGCCAGCTAGGACTAAAGGGGGACATTGTCTCAAAACAAAAATAAAAACAAAAATAGAAAAGCACTGGGTATAGTGGCACACAACTTTAATCCCAGCACTTAGGAGGCAGAGGTAGGTGGATCTCTGTGAGTTCAAGGCCAGCCTGGTCTACAGAACAAGCTTCAGGCCAGCTAGGACTAAAGGGAGACCCTCTGAAAAAAAAAAAGCTGGGTGTAGTGGTACATGCTTGCGATCCTAGGGCTGGGGGTGGGTGTGGAAACAAGAAGCCCCTTTGTGAAGTTCCAGGCCAATGAGAGACCCTGTCTCAAAAACAAGGTGAACAATGTCCAAGGAACACATGGCTGAAATTGTCTTGTGTCCACGTGTGCAAGTGCACGTGGACTTGCGCGCGTGCGCACACACACACACACACACACACACACACACACACACACAGAGTGAATAAATATTAAAGAAAAAAAATAGGCTTTTAAAAGCCATACAGGGAAACAGATGTCCACCAGACCAGAAAGGATCTAGGGGTTAGAGAGAAAACTGGGGCTTATCCATTTCCCAAATGCAGCTAGTCTTTTAATGGGAGCATAGGCACCTATTCTTATGCCTTTGTAGACATTCTATAATATTTTATCAGCATCAAGCAGGGCTATGGATAACTAGTGGTAAAAGTTTACTGAAAGTCTGAAAGAGAAGCAGACACAAATCTCAGAGACAACAGGAGAGAAGGAGTTGGGAAACGGCCCGCAGCTCTAGCTGATCTTTGGAAGAAACAGGTGGCAGCTGAAGTCTAGGAGCCCTGATCCTAAAGCTAGACTGCTAGATGGGAAGCCAGGGTCTGACCTGAAGCCAGGACACTAGCTAGCAGGAGCCCCACTATCAACTTAGTTTCTCTATTTGTCTCCTTTCATCCTGGACTCTCATGGGGTCCACCTCACTCTTACTTAGAACCTAGCTGAGCCTGGATACTTGATGGACAAATGGTAAGCTTTGCAAAGACTGTGATTTTCTTTTTTAATCTTCTGTCCTTTGCTGGAAATGTAGTATATAAACCACCTGGTACATAGTACAAAAGTATAGACATGGTAGAAAGCAGAGGGCATACTTAGGGAGCGACACAGCTTCATGTGACACTGTAGTTGTGTGGACACATGATGCTGTCCATGTGTCACAATTTATAGACTATTCATCATGAAGAGTGGACACACTGTGAACAATGGTCTTCAGTACTAATGCATCAACACTGCTTCATCAATTAGACCAAATGCACCTCCAGATGCCAGGCACGGCAAGTGCTGTCCGGGACTAGGGTGTGGAGAAGACACGTGTCAGAACACTGCAGTTTTTGATCAGTTTTTCTGGCAACTTAAAACTCCTTAAAAAAAAAAAAAAAAAGGCCTTATCAAGTAAAAGTAAAATGGGTCGCCTTCCAAGCATCTAAATAGTTATTTCTGAATCATGCAGGATACTTTTGATTATGTCTGTCTGTGGAGTATTATCAAATACAAAAATGAAAGTGAAATCAAGGAGTTAAGGGAACATCTTCCTAAGCACGTGACTGCACAGTCATCTCTGGCAATGGGGGCGTTGGATTCTAATGCCCTGAGACTCAGTGGATGCCCTTTGGTCATGTTCTTTGAGTTTCTCAATTTTTTTCTTTCTTTCTGGAATGGTTTCCTATCTTATCTACTATTCTTAGCTGGAGCCTAATTATGTCAAGGTATTATAATTAATGAAGCCATAAGATACAGCCATACTTGTAATCTCCTAGCTCTTCAATAAATCTACAAAATGAAACAATGTATTCCAATAAAACTGTGGCAGTCTTCTGTAGTCAAACAAAATAGTAATATTATGCCCACCCCTTCTTACAGTCCCCTAAGACAGTATGGCTTACCTCTCCTGCAAACATATTTCGAAGCCCAGAGTCTCAGAAGCCTTATTCAGCACCCTTGTATTTAACTTTTTACTTTTCTCCTTGCTCCTTCTTATAAAATCAGACAGAAGAAACCATTCAGCCCAGCTACAGCTGTCGGGGCAATCACCGCTGACCAAATTAGCCAAGCCCACACCCACAGCTGAATCCAGAGGCCTGCTTGAGAGCCTTTGATGCATTCAGTCATGAGAAGCAGAGACAGGGACCTACTCTATGCTGGTGAAGCCACCAGCTTCTTGGGGTCAGGGCCACTGGCATGTCAGGGTCTGTCCTTGGGATTAACTTGACATTCAAGTATTTAAAGAAAGTTATTATTTGGGCAATTTAAAAAGAGCAATTGGGGAGCTAAAGAGATGGCTCAGCAGTTAAGAGTGCTGCCTGCTCTTACAGAGGACCCAGGTTCGAATCCCAGCACTAACATGACGGTGGCTAACCACCAATCTAACTCCCGTTCCAAGGGGATCCACTGCCCTCTTCTGACCTCTGCAGGCATTCCACGACACTGGTGCACTTACATATATGTGGGCCATACACTCATACACATAAAAATAATGAATAAAATTTAAAAATATATATTAAAAAAAGGGCAATTAGCATGTAGAGACCAAAATCTTTTTTTTTTTGTCTTTTCAAGACAGGGTCTCCCTGTAGCCTCAGCTGCCCTGGAACTCGCTCTGTAGACCAGGCTGGCCTTGAACTCACAAAGATCCGCCTGCCTCTGCCTCCCAAGTGCTAGGATTAAAGGCGTGCGCCACCATGTCTGGCAAGACCAAAATCTTGGTTCTGCCAGTTGCTGGAGCCAAATGTGTCTAGTCATTTTTGTCACTTTCCTTTCCCTCAGTCCATCTATAGTCAACAAATTTAGTCAGCATCATCTTCAAAACATGTCCTGAACACACTCATTTCTTTTTCTAAAAATAGCTTTAAAATATTTATTTATGTGCATTTATGTGAATGTTTTGTGTACATGTATGTGTTTAATGCCTGCAGAATCCAGAAGAGGGTGTTGGTTCCCCTGGAACTGGAGTTAAGGTTGTCAGCCACCATGTAGATGCCGGGAATCCAACCCAGGTCCTCTGCTAGAGCAGCTGGTGCTCGGAACCACTGAGCCACCTTCAGCCTAGAGTAGTCGGTGCTCTGAACCACTTAGCCAACCTTCAGCCTAGAGTAGTCGGTGCTCTGAACCACTTAGCCAACCTTCAGCCTAGAGTAGTCGGTGCTCTGAACCACTGAGCCACCTTCAGCCTAGAGTAGTCGGTGCTCTGAACCACTTAGCCAACCTTCAGCCTAGAGCAGCCGGTGCTCTGAACCACTTAGCCAACCTTCAGCCTAGAGTAGTCGGTGCTCTGAACCACTGAGCCACCTTCAGCCTAGAGCAGCCGATGCTCTGAACCACTGAGCCACCTTCAGCCTAGGGTAGTCGGTGCTCTGAACCACTGAGCCACCTTCAGCCTAGGGCAGTCGGTGCTCTGAACCACTGAGCCACTTTCAGCCTAGAGCAGCCGGTGCTCTGAACCACTGAGCCACCTTCAG
Source organism: Rhizomys pruinosus (assembly GCA_009823505.1). NCBI lineage: Eukaryota > Metazoa > Chordata > Mammalia > Rodentia > Spalacidae > Rhizomys > Rhizomys pruinosus. The sequence continues at coordinate 419,369 of VZQC01004814.1, forward strand.
CCTAGAGTAGTCGTTGCTCTGAACCACAGAGCCACCTTCAGCCTAGAGTAGTCGGTGCTCTGAACCACCGAGCCACCTTCAGCCTAAAGCAGCCGGTGCTCTGAACCACTGAGCCACCTTCATCCTAGAGTAGTCGGTGCTCGGAACCACTGAGCCACCTTCAGCCCTGCACTCATTTCTTTGCACAGTTCCCTGGTCACCTCGCCACCTCAGCAGGGTTGCTACTTTGGCAAAGCTCGACTCTCTGCTTCTCTAACACCCTCCCAATTTGATTTCCCTTCTGGTTCTCTTGGAAATGTCTGACAATAACAAGAAATTATTTCCTGGGTTACGACACTGTGCAATAAAATGAAAAAAAAAAAAAAAGACCTGTTGGCACTCCTTTTGGAATGTGACATTATTCATTTATGTGAGACCTAGATTTGAGAAAAACAATTATCTTGTGGAAACAGTTGCTGCCTTTTTCGGGGGGGTCTCCCCCCAAAAAGAGACAGGGTCTCCCTGTAGCCCAAGCTGTCCTGGAACTTGCTCTGTAGACCAAGCTGGCCTTGAACTCACAAAGATCTGTCTGCCTCTGCCTCCCAAGTGCTAGGATTAAAGGCATGCACCACTATGCCCGGCTAGTTGCTGCCTTTTTAAACTTGGCAAGGCAACTTTTATTTTTTAAAAATTCTTGCAATTTTCACTTAATACAATTTGATGGTATTTAGATCCCCTCCCCAATCTGCGCCGCCCCATACTGCCCCCAATCTAATATACTCTAATATATATATATATATATATATATATATATATATATATATATATATATGGTCTGATGTGTCCCCACACGTCATTCAGTGTGTGTCCATCCACTGAAGTCTGGTTAATCTACCTAGAGTCCCATCCTTGTAAGAGGTTGTCTCTCCTCTCAGCAGCCATTAGTTGCCTGAAGTTCCTTAGGTTGAGTTGGGATTTCTTACCCACTTCTACCAAGTCAATGCTGGGTTTGTGTCTAGTTTGAGCTTGCACGGGACTTGTGCATGCTGTTGTCATTATTGCTTTGAGCTGATATGTGTAACTGACCAGCTGCCTGGAGCACTGTTTCCTAGTGGTCATCCATCACTGGCTCTTACAATCTTCTAATTGCAGCCGTTTAAGAAGAAATTAGTCTGTGGATCAAGAAATACTCCTGAGATATAAAAAGCAACTGGCTTACGGACCTCAGTTGAAATCAGGGGCTTGATTCTAAGGCACCAATACCAAGTAAGAATTCAGTCCTTCAGTTGTGATTGCTCTCTGATAAGACTGTCCCAGAAAGACTTAGCATATGCTCACCCTGAAGAATCCGAGGGGCCTTAGATGCCTTCACAAGACACAACTTTCAATCTCCCATGTGTTGGCAAAGTGACACGATAATAATGGCTCAGAAAGACCTTATCTTAGGTGTCTCCCAATTACGATTTTTTTTTTTTAAATCTTTTTGAGGCAGGGTTTTCCTGAAGCCCCAGCTGGTCTGGAACTCACTCTGTAGACCAGGCTGGCCTTGACTCACAGAGATCTGCCTGCCTCTGCCTCCCAAGAGCTGGGATTAAAGGTGTGTGCCATCAAGTCCAGTCCTCCAATTATGAATTCTTAGATGTTAATTTTCTTTTTCTTTCTTTTTTGATCTTTTTCAAGACAGGGTCTCCCTGTAGCCCTAGCTGTCCTGGAACTCACTCTGTAGACCAAGCTGGCCTTGAACTCACCAAGATCCGCCTGCCTGTGCCTCCCAAGTGCTAGGATTAAAGGCATGCGCCACTACGCCTGGAAAAAAACAAGACCTGGAATTATATTAATTATATTAATTATATTTACCAGTGTAGTTGACATCTTATTTTTCTTTAAAAGTTGACCCGGATTCGATCCCCAGCACCCACATGGTGGCTAAGAACCGTCTGTAACTCCAATTCCAGGAGAACTCCAGTACCAGGGAATCCGAGACCCTCTTCTGACCTCCACAGCATTGCACGACATGGGTGCACAAACCTACAAGCAGACAGTACATTCATACACATACAAAAATAAATAAAATTACAGCTGGGGCTACAGGGAGACCCTGTCTCAAAAAGACAAAAAAAAAAAAAGTTGAGAGTTATTCTTTAGATATAAAATGTACATAAATGGGAATACTGAATATTGCTCAATACTGAAGATTGATACTTGATATTTCTAGGGCCCAACCTCTGCACATGTGTTAGAAATCAGGTTTTGAAAGCAGTTAGAACAAACAATTAGGCCAAGTTCTTTCTGAGTCACAAACGATTCCTGTCAATGAGATCACGAGTTAAACCACATTACTTTATCACAGAAATGCCTTTACTGAACAGTAATTAGTATCATATTCTTGGCTTTTGGTCAAGGGGAGCAAGGAGCCAAGATTCATCTGAAGAATGTTTACATACCTTTCATAAAATGCTGTCCATTATGTGTCCTAATTGTCATATTTATAGAGTCAGGGGATACAATACTCCTACTGTTTACTGCCAGGAAAAATTTGGTCTCTGATAACAAACTGGTTTGGTTCCCAGTATCATACGACCTGAATAACATAATGTTTTCTCTTTTCATTAACGCTACCCGGAAACTCAAGTAAAATGATCCTTAGTGTACACACAGATACCTGTGTAGCCATGGGGATCTTCCTCACGGCTCCCTGTGTCAGGAATACTGTTGCATGTGACTCTTCCCCGAGCCTGCAGCTGCTTTCTGGACACTGGAAGGATATTTAATCAAAACAGCCAATTCCTGGATCAATACGGTGCTCTAATACTAACTGAACTTCAGCTCCTCTCAGTGTATTAATGCTCTGGGGACAGATGTAATGGTTTGGGGAGAGCCGAGTCTGTGGTTCAATCTTCATTCATAAAATTTTCTGACCTAATCCAGAATCCTTTAAAGCTTAGAAAATAAATCTGAAATCTTAAGTACTTTAAAGACTTTATTCTTGCTGGGTGTGGTGGCACACACCTCTAATACCAGCACTCAGGAGGCAGAGGCAGGTGGATCTCTGGGAGGTCAAGGCCAGCCTGGTCTACTGGTCTATATAGTGAGTTCCAGGACAGCTGGGGTTACAGGGAAACCCCATCTCAAAAAGACCAAAAAGAAAAAAAAAAGATTTTTATTCCCTAACATTTTCTTAGAAGCTTAGAATCGAAAGGCTATATTCTTTTTTTTTCTAAAGCCAATTTTTATTGAAGTTTTGTGAAAAGGCTATATTCTTTTTTCATTTACTTATTTGTGTGTGTGTGTGTGTGTGTGTGTGTGTGTGTGTTGCATCTGTACTTGTACCATGGCATTCATGTGGATCCCAGGTTTGAACTCAGGTTGTCAGGCTTGGTGGTAAGTGCCTCTACCTGCCGAGCCATCCCGCTGGCTCCTGTGAAAGACTATATTCTTTTGATAGCCAGGTCAAAAGCATATTTTGAACTCTTGTTTAAACTATGCCAAATTTGTGTACTTTGCAATTTTAGTACTGGATATTGAACCCAGGGCATTGTATATACTAAGAAAGTGCTTTACCATTAGGTCCCTTATTTATTTAGCCAGTCTTTGCTTAAAAGCCCAAGCTGACCTAAACTGGCAATCCTCCTGCTTTAGATCTTAAATGCTGGGTTTACACCCATGTATCACCATGCTTGGCTCACTTAAAACTTGTTTAGTGAGGTTTACTTACGATGTATCACTAGAATCGTTGGGTGTGGTAGCACAGGCCTTTAATCCTAGCACTTGGGAGGCCAGCTTGGTCTCAATATCAAGTTCTAGGCCAGCTGTGGCTAGAGGGAGACCCTATCTCAAAAAGCCAAAAAACAAAACAAAACCACTAGAAATCCAATATAAGAAATTAAGATGGTTTCAGTCTTGTTTTTGAAGAAAAATCCTTTTAGTGAATTTCATTTTAAAGTTCAAAAACATTCTGATTAAATATGAGAAAATCTCTCTTTAGGGCCAGGCATGGTGGTGAATGCCTTTAATTCCAGGAGAAGCAGGTGGATCTCAGAGGGTTTGAGGCCAGCCTGGTGTACGTAGGAGAAGTGTATGTTATGGCATAGTGTTTGAATTTTGTAAGATGAAAAACTTGTGGTGACTGGTTGAATGACATGCAACTAAACTACTAGAATGACATGCAACTAAACTACTACTGAACTCTATACCAAACGGCCTAGTAGCCAAGTGTTATGTTACATACACTTTACAATTAGAAAGAAAATCAACAGCTGGGTAAGTACTTAAAGACCATCCAATGTGTCCAATGTGTACGGAGATGTGAAGAGAAAAATTCTGAAAAGTTGGGCTCTCGGTTGAGAAGTCACTATGCAAATCTAGCCACAGCATGCTAAAAGACTAATGAAGTAAACAGCCTAAAGTGAAGGAATCGATGCTGGACAGTGATTTAGGAAGTATCATAACTGTGAACCATGCCTGGTTAGGTTGCTTTTACTAGAAAGCCTAGCATAGAGGCTGCTCCAAAAATATCAGTGGAATGGATAAATGGGTATAAGTGGAGAGAAACATCAGTGATAATACAAGATTTCCAACAAGATGTCTAGATGGACGGCCTCACTACAGAGAGACACTGTACAGACCCTACTATTGGTTGAAGGTGATGACAAGTTATGCTTTAGATAAGTAGACGTATATATGACATAGGCATTTACAGTTAGAAATATATGGAGCAAACTCAAGGTCTAAGTTACAAACAGAAGTATTAAGACCATGATGTTCAATGAGCTTGAGCATAAAATGAGACCAAAAGCAATCGATGAAAGGCTGAGACCAAAGTGGCCTAGGGACCTGTTGAGAAAACATTAGTGTAGCTGCTGCATACTGTGAACTACCAGGGGAGAAGCCCTTCAGTATCACTGTTGTTGGATAAATCCTGCATACTGGTGAACTACCAGCGGAGAAGCCCTTCAGTATCACTGTTCCTGCATAACTTTCAGGAGTTAACTGGGCCAGAGGCAAATTTGTCTTTTCTCTGGGACGACTGTATTTTTCTCAGCCTGAATGACTGATTAACGTGCAGATTCTGGAACAAGTGCAGACTGGCTCAGAGGCAAGAAGGTCTGTCAATCCTGTCATATGCCAGGGAGAGGGAGGCTCAAGTGAAAGCGGCTGGTTTGACAGGACCCCTTTGAGGGGGTAGTTTGGATAAGGAGGCCACTGACAGATGGAAGGGAGTTGCTGAGGAAGTAGAGGAAGCAGGTGTGGGCCACATACTAGAGACTTTTGACTCAGAAAGGAAGGAGGAAATTTGGATAATAATGAGAAGAATTAGCTGGGTCAAGGAAAAGACCATTTACTCAGATTTTACATAAATGAGAGCTGTTAGAAGGTGAGAAGAAAGATGCTTAAAGAACAGGAGAAAACAAAGAAGCTTTGAGAAGATGACATGTGGAGTTGGGGCATGGAAGAGGCTGAAAGATGCAGGGAAAAATGTTAATTTAAGGGTTCTAAGTTTTTTTTTTTACTTATTTATATTTTATGGGTATGACTGTTATGCCTGTATGTGTCAAATCTGCCTGTGGAGGACAGAAGAGGACATCAGATCCCCTGGAGAACTGGAGTTAAGGGTGATTGTTAGCTGCCATGTGGGTGCTAGCATTCAAACCCAGGTCTTCTGCAAGAAGAACCAAGTTCTCTTAACCACTGAGCCATCTCTCCAGCCTCAAGGGTTCTAAGGTTTAAAGAGAGTGTGTGCCAAAAGCTTTGGAACCAGACTTGGTGCTTTACCCCAGTTCACCCCATGTTAGCTGTGCTTCCATTTATTTACCTGGGAAATGTAAACAATATTATCTCAGAGTTGCTGTGAAATCAGAATTGAGTTCTATGAATTCTCAGAATTCACCTAGGGCACTTAGCATAGAAGTGCCCATTATCAATCTTCTTTAGAAGTGAGGGATTGTGGGGGAGACTCAGGGGGACTTAAAAGAAAGAGGTGAAATTTTGAATCAGCACTTTAAACACATCAGACTACTGAAAAGGTCCAGGAGAACCCGCTGAAGGTTCTGTGTCTCTAGCAAGATCATCTTCTCTGGGAAAAGCAGAGAGGGTAGTGGTGGCCTTTGATGCAGAGACTTGGGATGTGGAATCGGGAGCAGCAGAATTCTGGGCAGCTAACAGCAGTCTCTAGACCAGAGACAGTAAGGGCTAAGTAAGGCAAATTGAGGAATGCCGGTCACACATGTAGATTCTCACAGTTCAAAGTGTTTTTACAGTTGATTACAATAAGTCCTCTCTTCTTTCCTATGGCATATATTATAGAAATTGTCATTCTGACTGAATGTGGCTTTCTACTAAAAGCTCTATGTTTTAAGTTCAAATTATTAGCTAGTAGGCTTCTGGAAACAGACTAATTTATTTAAAAATGGGTACACAGTCTATAAAATCAAACTACACAGAATTATGAAGACAATTTATCTTTAGCACTTGATAGAAACATCTGGATAGGTCTCGTAAGAACGTGGCAACCTTAAGAACCTAGGGAACAGTGAAAATAAAAAATGTCAATGCCATTGTCATTTCTACATCAGTGTTCTGTTTCCAGTCCTTTGCTGACAGTCCACTGTGGGTACAAATTAAAGTAAGTCTAAGAATGAGAGCAATTTAAGACTCTATGGAACAGGAAGACATGATGGCTGCTGGGGTACTCAGTCAACAACAAACTAACCTACCAAGTGATTGGTTCACAACTTACCTACTTTCTGTTAATGTTACTAAATGTGTACTCTGGAGTGCTCAAATGAATCCATTTTATAAATATTTATACGTTTAAAAATTAATGGCCTGGGAAAATGGTTCAGTGCATAAAGTGTTTTGTGTGTTAACATGAGGAATGGAGTTTGGTTCTCTAGCACCCATGTGCTAGGTGAGTGTGGTAGCCCACCTGTAATTCTAGAGTGTAGATGGTGAGATACCCCGGGCAGGCTAGCTAGCCAAACAAGCCTAATCAGTTAGTCCTGAGTTCAAGTGACTCTGCCTCAGTAATACAGAAAGCCATCAAGAAAGATACCCAAGCAGGCTGGAGAGATGGCCTAGTGGTTAAAGGTGCCGAATGCTCTTGCAGAGGACCCAGGTTCCATCCCCAGCACCCACATGGCAGCTGAGAACCATCTTTAACTCCGGTTCCAGGGGAATCCGAGACCCTCTTCTGACCTCTGCAGCATTGCACGACAAGGGTGCACAAACCTACATGAAGACAGTACATTCATACACAGACAAAAAAATAAAAAATTGAAAAAAAAAAGTTACCCAACATCAACCTCTGGCCTCCATATGTATGCGAGTGTACACACACACACACACACACACACACACACACACACACACACAAAGTAAGCAATCACTGTACACTCCTTAAAAATATGTTTTAGAACATCTCTGTGAAATCGTACTTCAGGCATTTTCTTAGCTAATAAGATACCTGTTTCCCACTGTATCATATTTCCTATTTGATATTGTTCTCTAAAAATTCCAAAATGGCCAGTTTATCACTTTAATTAGTTCCATTAAGATGTTACCAGAAAAGGGATCCATTTTTCTACTGAACTTTTGATGTTCAAGAGTGTGATCAGGAATTTACTTGGATTAGTTACATAATACTGTTATTCTGAATTTTAAGCTCTTAGACTTTTCAAGGTATGCACTTTGAAGTTGCAGAGTTTATGAAAGATGTGCTTTATAAGAAATGCTAAAGTATCAGGGGTATGATGATTCTCTTTTTTTCATTTTACATTTCTAGGTAAGAACTATCGTTTTGTTACTCTATTTCATGCATGATTCGTGAAAAGGAATCATTCAGCAGTTTAACTAAGAAGTCTTTGCGAATATTTACTTTAAATCTCCAGCCTTTTGCTGCAACAGAGATTGTGGTAAACACTAACAAGCATAATATCTCTCTTACCTAACTGCTGGGGAGAGATCAGTGGACTCTAAGATGCCCTTCAAAGTTCCAGCTGTGTTTTTGAGTATGTCTAGTAAAACACGAGTTTTGAGAGTTGCTTCGAAGTTAGCTGGAACTTTGAAGGGCATCTCAGAGTCCAGTGGTCTCTCCCCAGCAGTTAGGCAATAATTTTCCTTTCTGTAGGGATCTGAGAGTCAGGGAGACTAAAAAATGGATTCAAATTCACCGAGCTAGAGCCAGTGAGGTAGATTAGTAAGTAAAGGTGCTTGGTGCCAACAGTGCTGATAGGAGTTTGATCCCTGTGCATACTCACATGGAGGAAGCAAAGAATCCACTCCTTCGATTTACCCTCTGCCCTCCACATGTGCACCATGGCAGATGCCTCAATCAATCAATCAATCAATCAATCAATGTCATAAAAAATTAAAAATTCACCCAGCTATCCAGTAGAACAAATGGGTAAAATCCAGTTCTCTTAACCTGTAGGCCAAAGACTACTGAGTACTGCTTTAGTAAATATTTTATTCATTTCATCTTCTCCTTTAAGACTGCATTTCCATAATTAATCTTTTTTTTTTTTTGTCTTTTTTGAGACAGGGTCTCCCTGTAGCCCCAGCTGTCCTGGAACTCACTATGTAGACCAGGCTAGCCTTGAACTCACAGTGATCTGCCTGCCTCTGCCTCCCAAGTGCTGGGATTAAATAGGTGTGCACCTATTTAATTATTAACCACCATGCCCAGCCATAATTAATCTTGTACATGTTTCTCTTTGAGTATATTACTGCTCTCTTTTCTTATCAATATTTAATAGATTTGGGGCAAAATTTGAGTTTTCTTCATCTACTTTAAACCAATTTTGGCTGACTTTGGAAGTATGAAGTATTTATATGAAATAAAACAGTTTAGAAAACATCTTACTGAAGACGGTGGATTGGATCTGGTTCTCAGTAAGGTTATTTTTCAGCAGGAACATTTTTAGGTGGTGTTAAAAATACTACAGATTCATCCAACTTACAGTTGCCTTCCCTAAATCACCAAATTAGTAATTAACGCCTCCAACTTTACAAGGAAACATCAGAAGAGCATCCAATTCCTCTTGAATACTTAAGAGGTTCTTTCTTCTTTCCCTCATGGAAACATCAAATTTTTTCTGTTGTGTCTGCTTGTTTTCACCATTTGCAATGTTAAACTGAGAACAGAAAATTTTTATTCTGAACTCAAGCAGGTAAAAAACCAAAGCTTGTCCAAAGATACTGAGAAAAACAATGGCCAGAAACATAAACAAAAGTGACTGCATCACTGTTCAGTATTTTCAAATAAAAGTAATATTTTGTATAACTGGGGGGCCAAGGTAGTTTGGAAGATGTACGCATGAATATCAAGATAAAAATGTATGCTACTTAAAAGATCGTGATGGAAATGCAAGGCAGGATTCAAATCAAGAAAGACTTGTTAAACTCCAGCTTAACTAATAGGAATCTTAGCGTCCTGATTGTCAGTGAGTGGATACAGTACTCACACTCTTGTAGTATTTCTAATACTTAAAATATTCCCAACCAGAAGTCTGCAGTCTGTCTATTGACTCTAGACCCATTTTGATAAAGTTTTCAGTTATGTATGTCTTTATGGGGGGGGACTGATTGATACTGGGGCCTGCCAACAGGGCAGATGAAGCCATGCCGTAGCCACTGAGGGAGCACGAAGACTGCATTCTTGAATTCCACATCACAGTGACAGATACTGACATAATGGAACTACCCCTCACCACTACGAGAGCCAGCCACAGGGCAAAGATGCTCAGTAAGAATTTAATCCTAGCACTCGGGAGGCAGAGGCAGGCGGATCTTTGTGAGTTCAAGGCCAGCCTGGTCTACAGAGGGAGTTCTGGGACAGCTGGGGCTACAGGGAGACCCTGTCTTGAAAAGACCAAAAAAAAAAAAACAATTCAAGGCACAAGGGGGATATTATCCTCAACAAAACAATGAGGAGAAATAGAAGATGTTGTTTCCACTGAGTTAAGGATTCCGAACCTGGTGACTGTCTTCTTGCAGTTGGAAAATTGGACTGAATTCTGGAGAGGAAAGGTTACCTTGTGTGAAGGTCCAGGGTCTGCTATCTGACAGCTTCTCTAAGAGGGTCTCCAGTCTGCTCTAGAGCATGCAGTTATACTTTCAGGTTAGAATTACCCAGTGTGCTAAATTTCAGCTAGCCATGAGTACTAGCAACAGTCCTTGCTACTTCTGAAATGACATCAGACTTGGTGACAAAAGGATTTTCCCTTACCTTACCAGTTGACTCTGTTTTATCTGAAGTATAAAAAATTCCCTTTACTAAAAGTACACATTTCTGAATTCATGAGAGTTTCTTTAGGATTCTGGTAGAAACCTGTATAAAACATTTATAATTTTCACCCAATGATATTGGAATGTTTATGATGGAAGATGTGACTTCATATATAGTGCTTTATTCGGGTATAAATAAAATGTGGACACAGAAAAGCCCTTCAATAGTTTCATGTGAAATCCTTTAGGGTTGACCAGTTACTCTGCAAATAAATGAGGGACATAAAGCGAAGGGGACATAAAGCCACATGCCAATGGAGTCTGACTGGAGGGGCTCCATCTCTGGAGGCAGAGGTATAAGCCCCACAGCTCTGGTAGAAAGTACTCCTTCTAAAGAGGGCACAAACACCCTGGGAATAGCAAGTGTCCCAGAAAACAAGAGTTAAGAAGCACATTTGTATCCAAGAGAAGAGGCAGGAGACAGTATACCGAAATGGGGCTGGGAGTTGCCCACGGCATGCGATCGACATAGTCAGGAGCTCTCACTGCTAGCAGGAGTGCCCACTGTTCACTTCTTCCTGTTGACATGTCTCTAGGCTACAAGATACTTTTGAATTGGTGTTCCCTGGAATAATCACTCTGGCCAGTTTTTCCTCATGTTCTGTAATTTTCCTCTGGTTCTGTAATTACTTTTTATACCTATATTTTATGGACAGCTACTGATATTTTCTGCCTCAAACAAAGCACAGACACAGTGAAGAGTTTTCCTTTTTTTTTTTTTTTTTTGGTTTTTTTGGGACAGGGTCTCCCTTTAGTCCCAGCTGGCCTGGAGTTCACTATGTAACCAGGCTGGCCTTGAACTCACTTCCTCAGCCTCCCCAGTGATGGGATTTAAGGTGTGTGCCACCACGCCCAGCCAGTTTTCCTTTTTGGTCTGCACAGATTTCAGTGGATGTTTGAAACCATGGTAGCATGAAAGGAAACAGCCAGAACTGATCAGAGTCCAAAACGACATCTCCAGAGAAAGTAGACTGCTTTGCTTCTCGTCCACCTATGCCCCTTTTCTAAGCCGAGGGAACAATCTGTGGAAGAGGGGGCGTGGTAGAATGTAAAGGCTGTGATTGGGGTGAATGGTGAAACTACAGCAATATAGACTGGACACTTATTTGATCAACTTGATTGAACATACAAGCCCCTCCAGCTGGATGGTGGGACCCTTGGGCTGTGTGGGTTTGGGCACAACTGTTTCCAAATTGTTTTTACATGAAGGATGCTTGTACTCATAACTTATTACTTATTGTTAAAAAAATAAAAATAAAAAATTGGAAAAAAAAAAAACGCATGGTAGCACCTAGTTCTATGGTAATGTTTAACTTACAAGTGAGGCACAGTAGCAAATTAATAATAAAATGGAAAAATCATCATAAAACACCATAATAAACCTTATTTAAAACTTACGAAACAATTGATTTCTAGAACAGCCTAGGTAATACTTTTGAACTGAGGCTGTCTGTAGGTGACAGGAAATGAATTGGTGGGTTAGGGGGACCTCCTGTACCACCCGCAACATATGTGCAGATGATTGCTGTTGGTGACAGTCGACTATAAGTAGGAAGCTTCTCTTCAATATTTCCGAGATGCTGCAGTAACAGCAGTCAGGGTGTGATCCTTCAGGCAGAGCTAGATGCCCAAGGTTGAACACTGGTCTGAGAGGATGCCTCTGCCATGGCCTGAGCTCCGGGACACTAAGGTCACAAGTGATATATTTGACTATGATCATGACTTACTTGCTAAAGGACTTTTTTCCCCCAGGGAAATAACATAATTCCAGAAGATACTTTGCTTCTAAAACTCTGAAATTTAATTTTTATTACATATTTCTTTTGTTTATGGGGGTGCTGTTCTGGCATGAGGAGAGGTCAGAGGGCAACTTGTGGGAGTCAGTTTTCTCCCTCTAACATGTGGGGATTGAACTCAGGCAATCAGGCTAGGTGCCAAGAGCCTTTCTTTACCTCCCGAGCCATCTCCCTGGCCCTGAAATTGAATTTTTGAAGCATAATTCTTTCTATTCTAAGAATAAGGGAAAGACCTTGGATGATTCAAAGAATCTGCTTTGTAAGCATAACATGATTTTAATGGTATCAATTATGACTATTGATCTAATGGTTGTAAGATGATGAATTCCTTATTGTCATCAGACACCAACACATACAAACCATTGCTATGAGTATTTGAAGGTTGGTTATTTATTTCCATTCCAGGCTAATACTTAACTGTATATATTCTCCTCTCATAAAATGTCTTTTGGTTTTAATGAATGCCAGGAAGTATGACAGACACAGAATCAAGAACAACTAAAAAATCTACCAACCAAAATACAAAAATCTTAGAGAGGAATGGTTTAACCAAACTGTTAGATTCTACAGATTACTCCCATTGCCTTGGCAACTAGTTAAGTCAGGGCTGATCCTTTAAATTATGATTTCCTTGGGTGCATATAGCAGGCTCCTTTGTCAAATAAGGCTTTATCACAGGGCTACTATGTAATTCAATCCATGCCTGGAAAATTTAATTGAAATGATGTGGTCCTCAACCTCTGATGTGAAATCATTAAACTGGAATTCAGTCATAAGATCTTATTTTTTTAAATAATTCAGCCCTTTTTACTCAGTTTTGGAAACAGTCTTTGGGCTTCTGAGCAACTGACCAGGGTTTTTATCTTGCTTGCGAAGCCACGCTGGCTAGATACGGAAGCCGCCGGCAGGGTCCCAGGTGCCCCATCCTGCTGCTTTCGAGCCCTAGGATCACTCAAGAGCCTGTTTTCCTGTCCCTTGGCCATCTCTTGGCAAAGAGCCCCATTCCCTGCCATTTACCACTTGTTCTGAGCTATTTTAACTCTGGACAAGTTGTGGTAGTAGGCTATATTTAAATTGGCTCTGTTCTGTGAAGAAACTGCTAATGCACGTGGCACCTTTTCCCTTTTTGACATAATCCAATTGTGCTTTGGCTCCAAATCAAACTGTGAGATTCTACACCATACATCCCCCACCACATGCACTGCCTTTACTCCCGCTCCTGGCTTCCCATTGGTAGCTGTGGGAGTCTCTGGAAAGGTGAACTATGGCAGGGACCAATAGAGCAGTCACCACTCCTTCCAAGAATAAACTGAGAAAAATGGGCAATAACGAATGTAAAAGCAAAGACCCCCTGGGTGTGGCTGAGAGAGGCTGGAATATCAGCTGACTAACTTTCCGAGGACCCAGGTCCAGATACAGACTTTCTGAAATATGCTGTATCTATTGAGGGGGCCACAAACAGCCAACTTCCTTGGGTTGCTGAGCTTTTATAGGTGCACGTATCGAGGAGCATTTGTTCTAGCCTAGCCTTCTGCACCTTCCTCTTCAGAGACCATCAGTCTATGTAGTTCTGTGCTAGAACAGGAAGTGAGTTCTTACCTAGAGTTACACTCTTGAGTTGCAGAAGAAAAACAGGTTGGAAATATCCTCAAATAATTCAAAATTAAAGACAATGTAAACAGCACTTTACTATAGAGCAGTTGCTCAGGTTCCCAGTTCATGTTGGCTTAAATTCAGACTTGCCACACGGTGCTGAGAAACCAGAAAGCACTTTTGGAGGAAGTATCTCACAAACCTAGGATATTTTTGCCAAAGGACGCAAATGTCTGTGATGTAGATACCAATAGACCCATTTGCCTAGAAGTGGATGAAAATCCAGGTGGTACACCACCATACTCTGCTACCAGGTACAGAGGTGCTTAGCAGAGGCCAGGGGTCTGCCTAGTTACTGTGGCACTCTTTGCTAGGACAGCTTGAGCTATGAGAATTTACCTGCTGTCAGTCAAGTTTCTACCTGGGTTTTTAAAAATAAACTTTACAGCTGTGTGTGGTGGCACACGCCTTTAATCCTAGACTCGGGAGGCAGAGGCAGGCGGATCTTTGTGAGTTCAAGGCCAGCCTGGTTCCAGGACAGCCGGGACTAAGGGGAGACCCTGTCTCGAAAAGACCAAAAAAAACCAAAAAAAACCCCAAAAAAACCCACCAAACTTTACTATCAGACTGGGATGTAACTCAATGGCAGAGCTCTTGTCTAAAATGGGCAAGGCCCTGGATGCAATCTTCAGCACTAAAATAACAAAAACAAAACCAACAACTTTACTACTGGAACAGGTAGTAAACAATAGCCTGAGCTTTGGTTTTGTGGAATACGCAATAAAATCACTTTACAGATGTTATGTTAAAACAGTATTCACAGAGACAAGACAATTGACTTGAAACCACTTTTAAAAGTCCTTAACAAAGGAAGAGCCATTAGCAGACTATTTGGTTACAAGTAGTCAGGGATACAGACTTTCAAACTTATCTTCACAGTGGCAAAACACAGATGAAGAAAACAGATCAAAACAAAGGTGTCTGTTTTTACTGGAAGGCACTGAATATAATTATGCTTTGAATATCATCAAGACACAACCCAAAATAAATCCCATACTATCCTTAGGGCTCAGAGCTTTTGGAGTGCCAATTCCAAATTTGAACAGATAAGATGCCATTTTTTTCCTGAATGTATTTCTAGTAAGAAAAGGAACTGCCTTCCTAGTTTTTCTGTCTTTTTTCCTATGATACAGTGGAGCCTTTGTGTGTGTACGTGTGTGCGTGTGTTTTCATGCTGCGGATGGAACCTCAGGGGCTCATGCTTGCTAGGCAAGTGCTTTTCCACTGAGCCACATACCTATATACCCAGCCCCAGGCTCGGTTTTAAAGGCAGCATGACAAATATGTGGGAGTCTTCCATGTAACTATGTGTAGCATTTATTACCCAGATCAAGCCACACAGTTACAGTCTGGACACAGAACCTGCCATGGAGAGGCTGTCAATAGGACGAACTCTGAGGCCACCTTACAGCAGGCAACAGGGGCATGATATCCCCAAAGGCTCTTCACATGCTTTAATGCAATTGCGTCAACAGGCATCAGGTTTTCTTCAAAAAGCAAGACATCAGGTGGGCTTTTCCTCATTCTACTCTAAGAAATGTCTCGGGAATTCTTTTTCTTAAATTTAGGTCAGAAACAGATGGAAACCAATTCTGGACTGGAATGAAAAAAGCTGAAATGAGTATTATTGGAGCTTCTACGTGTGTGTGTGTGTGTGTGTGTGTGTGTGTGTGTGTGTGTGTATTCTAAAGCCTCTACTAGTTGGACTTTTACCTTGTACACTATCCTGTACCAACTAACACATGTATACATGCTGATAATAAATAAGGTTAACATTTTTCACTTTTATTATCTAGACTTTTATATGTAATATTTCTTGTAATCTACCCATGCTATCAGTTGGTTGGTGGCAGGAAGTGGTTTGAAGATATCAATTCGCCCACATGCCCACACCACTCCTGACATTTCTCCTACAGTGTATGTTTTCCATTCTACCTGTTAAGACTTGGCTTTCTTTGTCATCTGAATTACTATGAGATGAACACTTTTCTTCTAGATATGATTTAAAAATTTGTTATTAAATGAACATACCCACTTCTTATTGTTTGGGTTGATTCTTTTATATAAAAACCTCTCAAGGATAAGTAATTTTCAGTTTACATAAAAAATACAAGGAATAGCATCAAATAACAAGGGACTGTTATTTAACTTACTCTTCAAATAATTTTCTCCAAGGTAAGGAGCTTACTGGGTAGCAATGTCTCCCTTTGGTCCTCCTGAGGTGCCACTAGGGTGAATTTCTTTCACTGGGAATCAGCAGGTTACACTTGCCCAGCTCTCTGTAGCAGACACTTCATGCTCTTGGGTAGGCATATGAAGTCTTCTGCCTGCCAGGCCATCCTGAGGCCACACTTGCATCCCATCCTGGTCCCCGCTGTGCTCAGGCCATCTGGAGGCTCCGACTGTTCCCTCCTGCTACTGCCCTGGGCATGCCCTCAGGTGTCTTTGCACTTGTTATATTTGGCACTGAAAATCAAGCTACTTCAATCATATTGTTACAATCACAGCATAAAGGTAATCCCTGGCTAGATTAGCACAGTGGAAATTTGATAGCCTCCCTGGGTTTGTGCTATAGCTCTAGACACATTTTTTAGGATACACAGATTTCAAAGGTGCCAGACTAAAAATACCTCTTATATTGGAATACACCCAGAGTCAAGTTTCTTGCTGTTTGCCTACTCCATTCCTTATAGCTCTGCTGAGATAGGAGTGTTAGTTCTTGCCATTTAGAACTCTGTGACCCAAGGCAGGTTACTCAGTTCTGCTATGCCTCAGTTTCTTCATCTGGCAATGTGAATAGTTGTAGAACCTAACTTTCAGTGTTCTACAAGGATCACAGATGTTACATGTAAAGGCTAGCAAATCACATAGACATAGCTAGGTATACAATAAATACCCAGCACCATATATAGAGAATAGACCTCTTAATTAACTTAAAAATAAAGCAAGTTTCTAAATAAGTAATAGATTACTTATCCCATGGTTCAAGAACATATTACATAAGAGGCTGAGACTTCAATTCACTAAAACTAATTAGGCATAGCTAATCGGTGTCAGACCAGGCAAACTAATTAAGCATAGCTAATCAGTGTCAGAACCAGGGAATGGTGACCAAGCAAAGCATAAGGCAATACACTGTGCCCAACTAACATAAGCCCTTTACCTTTATGAGGGACAACAGTGAATGTGGGGACCCATGTAAGCAGGCTAAGTGATGAGGCCTGGGTGTTGAACAGGAAATCTGGATTTGGGTCCTGTTCCGCCCTTTGTGACTGATGTAACACTGGGCAGGTTAATTAAATTGTGGAGGCGTGAAACCAGTATTGCATGTTATCTGTGGGGATACATGATAAAGGATGTGTGCAAGGGGCAGCTGCATGCACATATGCCTGTGCATATACCCAGCATTACCAGTAGGAAGTTATTCTAAGCCATCAATTCTAGATAAGGACCTAAATCCTCCTTTCTGACTCAGTAGCTGGCCTGCTAGAGGATATCACTTGTTTATAGTCACAGGTCTATTTTTCCTTGACAAATGAAGACTTGGTCAATGGTACTCTCTGTGCCTAGATCAGCCTTATTCTGTGCTTCAATGCGTGTCCAGTTCTTTGGAAGCTCATTACCTGATATTTGGCTTAAGGTGTAAGAATAAAGCACATACAAAAGCAGAAAGGAGAGCCTAAGACAGCTTTTCTTTTCTTGGAAGCAATCAATCAGATGAGCCCAGGGCCCTAGAATGCTAGTGCTCTCAACCCTCTGCATTCTGGATGCTGGCTGCCACTGGGAGCTTTGTCAGGGGACCTGGTCTGTGTCCAGGGGAAAGTGTGCATAGGAATTTGGGAGGTTTAGATTTGGGTTTCTTCTGTTGCTTCTACCTTTCTGTTTATGACCAGAGACCTTTCCCCTACCTGCAATATATTAACTGCTGCATTTGAAAAGTGAAGTGGCTAGCATTAGAATGATTCTAATTTTTTCTTGTAAATTTAATATATTATCTGTCCTCAATATAAAAGCAGACACAAGTGCATAAATCTGGTATAATTACAGATAGCTAACTCAACCTCCTCAGCTCTCCCCTGGTTTCAACTGACAATCTTTTGATACAACCTGGAAACTCCAAGGAAGGCCCTTTGAAAGCACTTAGGGGGTGGAAACAGAGGATGAGAAGTTCAAAGTCATTTTTGGCTACACGGGGATTGTAAGCCCATCCTGGGTGACATGAAATCCTGTCTGCAAACAAGCAGACAAAAGAGAACCACCAGAAAACTGGAAGAGTACTGACAATCCCTTCGGTTCAAAAACTGTTAGCATTAATTGTAGTAACTTTTTTTTTTTTTGGTCTTTTGGAGACAGGGTCTCCCCATAGCCCCAGCTGGCCTGGAACTCTCAGAGATCCACCTGCCTCTGCCTCCTGAGTGCTAGGATTAAAGGTGTACGCTACCGCACCCAGCAATTGTGGTAACTTTTCATTTCTAGGTAAATTCATCTATTTTCTATATATACATATGTATGTGTGTATTCATATGCTAGATCTCTCTTTTATAAATGATTGTCTTCTTATTAAATTGAATAGGTTATTTTATTTCAGTAAATAATGTATGGGGTATTTCAGGTAGGAGGAAGCAAATATACACTCAAATTGAAACTTCCTTATTGTTTGAATAAGAAATACTCAATAATAGGCCTGCACAAAACAACCACATAATGTGGCAAGTAAAAAATATGAAGTTGGGAGAGGGTCTGTATATATTTTGATTAAGAACTGTTGTATGAAATGTACAAAAGCTCAATAAAAAATGTTTTAAAATGAAGTCATATGTATTTGTAACTATAGAGGAAAATGCCTAGCAATAGGTGTTTATTTATATGAATATACTATTTTAAGATTATCTTTTTTTTAAAGATTTAAAATTTTTATTATTTTTTATGTGTATGAATGTACTGTCTGCATGTAGGTTTGTGCACCCATGTCATGCAATGCCTCGGAGGTCAGAAGAGGGTGTCAGATTCCCCTGGAACTGAAGTTAAAGACGGTTCTCAGCCACCATGTGGGTTCTGGGGATCGAACCCAGGTCCTCTGCAAGAGCAGTTGGTGTTCTTAACCGCTAGGCCATCTCTCCAGTCCCAAGATTATCTTATAAGTGCATTTTTTATAGTAGCCAAAGTCTTTATCCTTTAATTGTCTGATTAAACCCAGAATTGATGATATGAACATATTCTACAAAATTGGAGACGAAGCAAGACCTCAGAGATGACTGAGTTCCAGTTCATTTATGTAAGCCTGGAAGCTGAGGCCTAGAGCAAGCAGGGTTAACAGTCCCCCAGGTGCACATCACTACTGTCTGCAAGACATGCAGACTATCTGTACCATCCCTCAGGCAGTACAGCTCTAGCCTGCTCAGTTCCAGCATCTGCAAAGACAGCATGGTAGAAGGCATGTAGCAGAGCCACACAGGGTGCAAAGTACAAATAGGTTGAGGGGAAAAAGGCATCACTTTCTCAGCTACAGGTGGTGAAAACCTGGGGGAATTTGCTCTCCCCATGAAGATAAGCTCATAAACCAGGCATGGCCAGTTTATACCTGACTTCCAAGAACGGGATTCCTCTTCGGCAGACAAGTGTTTCCCAATACTTGTTTTTGTATTTTGACTATACTACTAATTAATTTACCTTTCTTATTTGTGAAATATATATACAGATGGAAGGAAGAGAAGAATCAGCCTAGAGAAAGTGGATGACGAGCAGCTGAGAAGAGATGACGTACTGTCTCTTGTGGGTTCAGCATGGAGGGGGGCACCTAACTGGGATTCAGAAGCTATCTTAAGGGGCTGGAGAGATGGCCTAGCGGTTAAGAGCGCCGACCACTCTTGCAGAGGACCCGGGTTTGATCCCCAGCACCCACACAGAGGCTGAGAACCGTTTTTGACTCCAGTTCCAGGGGAATCCAACACCTTCTTCTGACCTCCGCGGCATTGCACAACATGGGTGCACAGACCAACATGCAGACAGTACATTCATACACATACAAAAATAAATAATAAAAAAGAAACTATCTTAAGACCACAAAATGCAAAATTAAAAATTCAACATTGTCACATATACTCTTAAGAGACTTAAATCTCTGATAAATTGTTTGTGGGAAAATTTATCATGGTGCGAAATTACTATTGCGTTTCATCTGTAAGGAAACATGGTCCAGTAGGCAGTGTTGTACAGCAGAACCAGAACTGAACTCACACATGTAAAGCTCACCCTCTTTCACTACATTAGCCTATGGCACATTACGGGGAAAAAAAAATCTCACTTGCCTATTATATCAATTTTTAATTTAAGTCTTAAGCACTGAAGTTTTATAATCCCAGTAAAATGAGCTTTTACTATGCTAACTGTTCAGATAAAAAATATTTGTATCAATTTTATGAGTCACAGATAAAATTAATCACCGTCTGGATATTAGCTAGCATTCTTAAAACTAACTTTGCTTACCATGATACTCCCTGGATCAGAATGTCACCAGTGGTCACTTGGGCATGTAAGGCTTGCCTTAATATAGTAGGAGCAAAACCCCACTGATCCCTCAGTCGGCCATTTGGGTTAAGGAGAGCTGAAAATACTAAGTGGGCAGATGGGCTTGTCCAATTATTTTAGTCAAACAGACCCAGCCTTGGCATCCATCACTGAAGTAAGCCCACACTTCTTTAGCTATGTCTATGGACAACTTTTAGCTGAATTTTGATAAGAACATTCTGGTTTTTGAGTGCTAAGACTCCAAGCACCAAACCCTAGTATCAGAGCATTCTGTTTAGATTGGCTCTCATCTGTCCTGTGTGGTAGTGGGAGCTACCCAACTCTGCCCCAGTTCATTCCACACTTATCCCCTCACATCCATACTTCTGTGCTCTTAGGTCAGAGGATAAATCTTCTTGGATTTCCCCTCCCACACCCTGCCCTTTTCTTGTAACCACTGGTACCACCCACCGCCAGCCTTCTTCCCAAGAGAGCTGGGCAGCAGCCACTGTTGACAGTCAGGAATATGGGGAGAGGCAGCACTGAAACTGCCAAGCTGGTTAAGAAGCAGGCTTGTGAGGCCATCCAGTTGAACTGGGGTTAGGAGATGTTTCTAATATTCTAATTACCATTTGGAAGGCTCATGACATGCCTGGTTCTACTCAAGATCCATCTCATATATGAATTTACTTTAGTCCTTTTACTTCCCTATAGTGAGGGCTCTACAGTGTGTTACTGTTAGTGATGTAGCTACTAAGGCCCAGAGGTTAAAATAACTTGCCTAAGGTAGGATCAAGACTTTGATTTCAAAGCATGTATCTTTTCCATGTCCCTTAAATTACTATCTTAAACTACAGAGAGTGAATCAGATCACTTCCTTACATGTCTGTCTACTAGCCTAGAATCTTCAACCAAGTTTCCCTCTAAAAGACCCAAACTATTATTAGGGAAAAAGTGTGAATATTTGATTCTAAAACAGAACACCCAGGAGCCATCTGCCCAACCACAGAAAGCATTCCACACTCTCAGAAGGTTTAAATCTTCTGTTGTGCCCTGAGAACAGAGATATTAACAATATGCATGCGGTGCTGAGTTCCAACAGTCTACTGTAGGAAAACATTTTAAATTAAGAAATTTGCAATGTACATACTTGAGTTTAAACAGATACAGTATTTCACAAGAGGCATTTTAAGGAACAGCACCTTTATTTGTAAAAGATAGTGAGATACAATGATTGTTACAGTATTGCTTGGGATACAGGAATATTAGGGGAGACTTTTGGGTCCACTGAAAGTAAAGGTGTGTTAAATAAAGATGCTGCAGGTAGGTTTTTTTAGTGTGTGACAGGCGTGGTGGCACACGCCTTTAATCCCAGCACTCGGGAGGCAGGTGGATCTCTGTGAGTTCAAGGCCAGCCTGGACTACAGAGCAAGTTCCAGGCTAGCATGGACTAAAGGGAGACCCCCCCTCCCCCCATCTCAAAAAGACCAAGAAAAAAAAAAAAACACTGTAGAAAAGCTACATCTGTAATATATATGCATATATATAGAAAAATATAAAGCTACCTAAATGTTTTAAAAATTATAATAAAAAAATGGGATGCATGGCATGTTACTGTGAATTTATTTAAACTAAAAAATATTGAGAACACCACCAGAGGCACAAAGTAAACATAAAATACCAGTCCAGGTGCTTATCAAAGGGAAAGGAATGGAATGGGCCCTAAACTGATGTCTGCATACAGAAGGCAGGAACTAGGGATGAGACTTTACCTTTCCATAGGGAAGGTAAAAGATGGTGGGGGGAGGAGAACCAGAGAGGGGTGAAAGATAACAGGCAGGCAAATCAACAGAGCACAGACACAAGTTAGAAAGCCAGCTCAGGGCTTTGACATCACACATTCATTTTTATTGTTTAGTTATATTTTTATTTAGCAGTGGTATAATAAAATCCTTTTAAAACAGTGTGCCTGTGAACTTAGTCTTTCCTCTCCTTCCCAAACCCTCACTGGAAGCTCAGGTAATACTGACAATTAAATGGCTCTTGTTGGCAATGGAACTGAAGCCTTTGGTTTTGTCCTACAAAAACTGCTCCACTTTCTTTTCATAAATATAGACAGGCAGAATCTAAGCAAACAGAGATGAAGAAAATGAAGGGTGGAATTTCTCACTTCAGTTTTCTTCCTCTTCCTCTTCTTCCCCTGACCCTGCACTTGGTGATTTCCATAGTGGCAGTGACTGCAAATTTCCTTCCTGAGTCTCCATTCAAAGAGTCGTTCTGTCCCTTAACCTTAGGCCAGGTAGGTTGCACAGTGGTGGTGGGGCTTCAGGAGCTACAGCTAGTGAATGAACTCCTAAACAAACTCTCCACTGACACATCACTAAAAATAAGTATGCTTACATGCAGAACACATTTTTGGAACGGTAAACCGAACTTGCTCCTTCATCCCCTCTAGAGACTTATGTGTCATTCTTATTCAACTTTATATAAAATAAAACACAAGGACAACCACTCTGAGTGCTGAAGGCAGTCAGTTTTGATGTGATAAACACACATCTGCTAAGAAACGAAGGAATTGCAGAGCAAGTGGACAGGCCCCGTCTATCAGCTGCTTGCCCAGATTCTGGTCAAATGCTGATAAGGCTCACTTAGGCATTGCCTTATTTAGTCAGACTTCTGTGCCCAACACGGAACATGGTGACAACTGCGCATGCTATTACAAATCTTACTCCTTTCAGCCATCTGCTGACACACCAATTACACAAAGTGTTTCCGCTATCCAAGCAGCCTACTACCTTTCTGAATAGCAACCTTCCTACGAAGAATGACTATGGCTTTACAAATAAACCTGGATATGCTAACTTGGCAATAGAATTCTTATAAGGAGTAATACAAATTAAGGATTAGTTTTTAAGACTTCCCCGAACACTGAACAAATCAGAATATTGCATATTGTACCCTACTAGCTCATGTTAATTGTACTTTTCCATAATTCACTATGATTAATATTTTTAACTTTTTATGTATTTAAAATATTTTATGTATTATTTTTATTTTATATATGTGTGTGTGTGTGTGTATTGCCTGCATATGTGTAAATGCACCTGTTTTGTGCAATGCTTGAAGAGATCAGAAGAAGGTCTTGGATTCCCTTGACATGGTTGTTACCTACCATGTGGGAGCTGGGAATTGAACTCAGTCTTCTGCAAGAGTAGCTAGTGCTCTGATTGGCCGAGCCATCTCTCCAGGCCATATTTTTAACTTTTTAAAAAGCATGCATTATGAAAAGCCTCAGAAACCAGCAACTTGTTCTTGACGTGAAGCTGCTTTAAATAGCACCAACATACGAGACACACACACACACACACAGGTGTCAATCACTATGTATATCTAAGTTATTTTCTAGAAGGCAGATATTTCCCCCCAGTTTGGGATGGAACCTAGGGCCTTATGCATGCTAGGTATGTACTTTATAACTGAGCTACATCCCTAGTGAGTCCATTTTAATTAATTGCTTATAAACTTAAGTTCTTTATGTACTAATACTAGACAAATCACAGTATTTATGATTCAACAACAACGACAACACAAAATCCTAGTGCAGACAATGCTTATTCCAAGTTCCATCCTTTATCTGCAGTTCTAAAACCAAATTTCCAGGCTGGAGAGATGACTCAGCAATTAAGAGCACTGGCTCCTCTTGCAGAGGACTCAAGTTCTAGTCCCAGCACCTACATGGCTAACAACTGTCCCATAACTCCAGTTCCAGGGGAACCAGATGCTTTCTTTTGAGTCCTCAGGCACTGCATGACACAGGTGCACTAACACACATGTAGGCAATACACTCATACACAATAAAACCCCC
Organism: Rhizomys pruinosus; assembly: GCA_009823505.1. Taxonomy (NCBI): domain Eukaryota; kingdom Metazoa; phylum Chordata; class Mammalia; order Rodentia; family Spalacidae; genus Rhizomys; species Rhizomys pruinosus. The sequence goes on from VZQC01004814.1 coordinate 443,453, forward strand.
ATCACTTCCATATAAGTTTAGTGCCAAAATTAGTTGATGGCAACACCTGAATATAACTGAGAGGAGGGCGTTTATGGTTCTTTTTCATTCCACTTAGCATGAGTTTTCACTTCTCTAGAGAATGAATGTGTTTGATTACTAGGTGCTAGTCAGAACCCCGGGGGTATCATATAATTCATGCCATAAGCACCACATTGCTTTTCTAAAACCCAGTAAGTTTGGAATCTAAAACAAACCTTGACCCACAAGATTGCTTTTAAGCTGAAGGCCAATTTATTTAGTTATTTACTTTGTAGTAATGGGGACTGAATCAAGGAAGGGCCCTGTAAATGCTAATGAAGTAGGCACTCAACTGCTGAGCTATATTCCCTACCCTGTTTTTTGAAACTGACCTCCTATTTCATTTTTACCATTGTTTAAAATGTTCATACAAGTATATATTGTATGAGGCATTTGCTTTTGTTAGTCTCACTCTATAGCCCAGGCTGGCTAAGAACTCCCTACCTTTTTACCTCAGTATCCTGAGTGCCAAGAGGGTTGGCTGGCACCTCCCAAAAGTAGATAGTGTTATGGACTTAGGGAATGCTACCATCTATACGAAAGGGGATAAAATGGCACAAATATCATAAAAACATATGAAGCTACTAATAACATTCACAGCCTCCAGGAAGAGCAGCTGGTGTCAAGAATGGGAAGCACTTTTATACTTGATCGATTCTATCTATTGACTTTAAATTTTTGAATCATGAATATGACTCATCTTCAAGAAATAAAGAAAATTAAAACTAAAAATATCGCCACTTATAAATATATGGTAAAGGCCTGACCTATTTATAATACATGATGTTAGCAAGTTGTTCTGTAGGCAACACTGCACTTCTGCAGCTGGAGATGCCTCTGGCCAGCCTTTTAAGAGCATCCAAATTCCAGTTTCTCTTGACTCATTCTAAGCATGCCGAGTCCTCCAAGGCCACCCTCCCTTCCTTTAAAACACTGTCCACAGACCATTTCTCAATGAAGCTTTCATGTCCCTAACCTGTGGTTACTACTTTAGCTATTTCTGTAACTCGTGAAACTGCCTACCAGACACACATGTTCATTTGTCCGGTCTTCCTGGAAGCAGGAATAAATAGTCTGTCTATATGATTTCTTATTTGGCATGGTTTTTCTTACATCGATAGTTTATTATACAATGTGCATTGTCTTCTTTAGTGAACCTTCCTAAATAGTGATCTTTTCTGAACTGACTCAAGCTTATAAAACATAACCATTTCCCACAAAGGCTTCACAATGAAAATAAAATAGAAAAATAAGCCAGGCTTTTCAGACTCCACTACCAAAGTGTACATGTACAAGACAAAGCCCTTGGCCCACAGGGAGCTGCTGTGAGTTTACAATTCCTAAGTGCCGATGCATGCACTTATGGTGAAGAAAATCCAATTACATTTGGGAGCCCCTAAACACATGAAAGTTAAGTTACTGTAAGATAAAGGCTGCATTTGTTCCCTGGGTTATTAAAGACAGTCATCATCTAGTTGTTATTGAGAGTCCTGAAGAAACTGAACTTTGAGTCAAAAATCTTTAAAAAGTCATTGGTTAGTATATTTAGAAACAATCTAAATCCTTATCTGTCTTAGAATCCTTGAACACACTTCAAAATGATTTTTGAAAAGGTCACTAGCTATATTAGTAGTATGCATATGTAACTGAAAAATTAGTTAATTTACTTATAACAGTATACATATGTAATTTAATAATGAGTACAATTTTTCTTTAGTATACATAGGCAGTTTAATAGCAGATGATTGAGCCAGTTATTTTTTAAGGCAAAAAGCTGAGACTTTTGAAGTGGGGTGAAAGTCCATCCAGTGAAGTAAAATTTTCCTCTGACGATACATTTCACTAGTCCACTGTTTCAGTGTTAGGAAAAAAAAAATCTTTGTAGTCAAAACCATCCCACACAAATAAAAATAATTCTTTTTGTTTTAGAAATTGTCTTAGAAATCAATCGTATTGAAGAAGCCTACTTTAAACCCTCCCTATACACATAAAATAAACACAGTGCTTTTATATAGTTTTCCATGCAAGTATATACTTAGTTTAGCTGATAATTGCAGATTTTATTTTAAGCCAGAAAAATCGTAGCAGCAATTTTCAGTCATTGTTTTTATTTTGCAGGTGAGAAAACTAAGTCCTGAGAAATCATAATTTATTGAATGTGCTCTGTTGGTGAGATGTACATTTTATTTTTAAATAAAAGAACTATCTGGACTTACTTAAATGACTGAGTATAAGATCTTCCAGTAAGCACAAAAATCAAAAGTCTGTGCCAAAGGCCATGGGGAAGAGGGACAATGAGGAGCTGGTACAGGCAGTCCTGGGAGGTGGCTCTGGGGCCACCAGGTCCCTCTCCATCCTCCTTAGGTCTCTAAGCCTCTTGCTACCACTTCCAAATCTCAGCTGCACCAGGGCTTATGGCCTGGGCAGGCTGTTTGTTTGTCTCACTGAAGGGTCACCTTTGAAAATCCATTACTTAAACAATGTGTATAAGATGATGATGCTCAACATCTATTAAGTGAGCCCAAAGAATGAATGACTTAAGAGTGAAAACAGTCAAGGAGAACTGGGCATTTGGAAGACAGAGAACAGTGGACAGAAAGTGGGGAAAGTAAGGAAAATATGGGTGGGAAAGGCAGATGTGAGTGGAAAGCAAGGAAAAGCAAGAGGCTCAGGAAGGCTCAGGAAGGCTCCTGTGAGCAGCCAAGGGCACTCTGCATGACACCGCAGACCAGAAAGGAAGTTATGGCCTTGGACAGTGTCTCAGAACAGATGAACATGAGCAACCATTCTTGGTAAATACTGAATAAACATGGGGCGGTAACCCAGAAGCTTACTGTGTGGGCAAGTGTCCATGTGCACCAGTGTGCGGAGGTCAGAGGTTGACTCTGGGTAACTTCCTTTACAAACTCCACCTTATTTTTTGAGATTGTCTTTCATTGAATTTGTTGTTTCCAGTTTTGGCTAGACTGGCCAGCCAGTGAGTGAGGCCTGGGGATCGGCCCGTCTCTGCCCACCTCGGTACAGTTAAAGAGTCTTGAGAACAGAGGTGTGGTGCTAATGGCTCTTTACATGGCAGCTGGAAATCTGAACTCAGGTCCTCGTGAATGTGTGGCAAACACTTTTTACCCAATGAACTTTCTCCCCAGCCTGCTTACATAAACTAAATGACAAGTCTTAGGTCATTTAGATTGGAAATAATCTTCTATTCACATATTTCAGATAAAAGTTGGTTAATATTCTCATTGTATAGAGGTGGCATGTTTAAAAGTGACTCAAACTATTTTGTTTAACAAAAGTTTAAATTCTGAAAGTCTTGTACCAGGAGTAGGGCACTTTACCTAAGAATTTACTGCTGGGCAAACAAGGGCCCAGCCCACATGTGAAGTGGGGACTGAGCTCCCAGCAAATTAGTCCAAACAAACATCTACAGTGCAACTGAACTAAAAACCGTTTTGTCTGGGAAAATGGGAGATAGTTCATTTAGGTCTGATTTTTCATTTCTTTGCAGGATTAAAAAGAAAAGACTGGGGCTGGAGGGATAGCGCAGCCGTTAAAGGCTGAGGCTGAGAACCGCAAAAAAAAAAAAAAAAAAAAAAAAGACTGGTGGTTTAACCTAAACACAACCCCAGAAGTGAGCAATGTATTTAATTGAACATGCAGTAATTACAAGCTTCCCGTGGTACCTCAAAAGTGGGTATGTTCTTTTTTTTTCCTTTTTGGTCTTTTCGAGATGGGGTCTCCCTGTAGCCCCAGCTGTCCTGGAATTCGCTCTGTAGACCAGGCTGGCCTGAACTCACAAAGATCCACCTGCCTCTGCCTCTCGAGTGTTGGGATTAAAGGTGTGCACCACTACGCCCGGAAAAAATGTTTTAATAATCTTAAGACAGGCATTTTACAGTGTTTGCTTTTAAAAAATAAATAGAAGTGTAGTACAAGGAGAATTTCTTCCCACTTCGATATTTGATATTCTTCTGAGCAGCATTTGAGGCAGGAAGGCAGGAAAGCAGGTGTGTAGGTGGGCTGTTGTGTTGAGCAGGGAAGCCCAACTGAGTCCTGCTGAGCCAGGACAAAGACAGGTGTGGTTGGCTCAAAGCTGTTTAAACATCCATAGCAGACAGCTTGCAGTGGTGAATCAGGCTGTCTCAAGTTTTAAAAAGGAAACCTGCATTACAAAAATCTGTCTTCTATAGCCACAGTTTGCACACACCCAGGACCAGCCTTCAGGAACTTCAAACAGAGGTGTGGCTGCACAGATCGCAAGCTGGGACTTTTGTTCTTTCTTGCATGAGATGGATTAGGAGAAAATAATTTATCCTGGATAGCACTGGGGAGGGACTTTCTACAGCTTTCCTTCTAAGGAGACCTACATGTGCTGATGCAGTGAACACACATCCTATCTGAATGCCACAGAAGCCTTGTTTAATGAGTCAAGGGGCATCGCCGTATCCCAGACATGCCTAGTGTTGAAGCAAACCTCATCAGAAATTCTTGATGTGCCCCACGACTGGAGTAAGAGCTTAGAAAGTGGTTTCCTAGTAATTCTGTAGGGTTCTACAAACTGTCACCCATCTCCAACCCGTCACCCATCTCCAACCCGGTACAGAGGAGAGGGCAAAAGACTTGGATAAATGTACTGCTTGAGATCACTGCCCAAAGGTGACAGAGCCAGCACCTGACGTTGTTATGGCTCCTGGGTCTTCTCTCCTCTAGCACTGCAGATTGCAGAAAGATGTCAACAACTCCCCAAGCCTCTTTCAGCAAAACGTAGGTTGGAACTTTGAAGACAAATTGCCATTCTTTTCTCCCTTCTCAATTTCTTGGTGACAAACCTTAAGTTTATACCTTTCCTGGTTTCAGAACCCATAACTAGAGTTGAATGACCCTCTCTTCCCAGGATCAGAATAATGGAAAGGAGGTAGACACTCTGTCTGAAGTTAGACTATGCAATAATTCCACCATGTCATTACCTGTGAGAAACAGTATTTCTGCCAGAAATAGGAGAATTTGATCTATACTGTTTAAAGACCCTAGGACCAAGCAGACTCACCTCTCCCTGCAACCCCTGGAGAAGTGGGAACCCCTTCCAACACAGGAACTGGGAATCATTACCCTCATCTCAAACTGGGCTTCTAGAATGTAACACAGGCCTCACTCTGGTCTGCACTCAGGGAAACCCAGGAGTAGTGACCCTGTAAATGGGAGCCTTTGAAAGTGGGAGTTAGTGGAGCTCTGGAACCCACAGCAACTAAGCAGAAACAGCAAAATTAAACTAGTGGGGGAATCCCAAGCATGAGCTCCCAAAGCACAGGGCCTAAGACTTCTCCATAAGCTGACACCTCCCCTCTAAAGACGGAGCTCCCCAGATTCTGCCTTTGGCTCCAGCAGGCTCTGCTCCTGCCTAGGCTGAGTGAATAGACAGAGAACACACACACACCCTATTCTCCCAGCCTCAGGTCCAAAGGAGGCATGTGAGTACAGTCAGAGGAGCCAAGATCAAGTTGGCTACAGGGGCTGAAAGAGGGCCAAGATGGACCTGCACTAAGTCTCATACCATGAGGCCAAAATGAGCAACAGGCAAAAGTTCTACATGTGGGTAGAATTCCTCTTTTTGGAACAAAGCTCTCTGGTGATGGTCCTGCACACTGCCTCATGTCCACATGGCTCTTGCTTCGTTCCATCCTGCATAGCTATTTATCTATCATCTCTCCCATCTGATTACACATTTCCTGGAGAGGAGAAACTGTGTCATTTTGGGTCTTCCTAAGGCCCTTACTATCCTTGCTATACATAAAGAGGCATTTGGGAATGTTGGTTGGAATGATTATGAAATTTACTGCAGTACAAACATTTAGAGTCTATTTTCTGCTTCAAGTTTATTAGCGTTCTATCTTCCCAATACTCCACTGAACAGCTGTCTCTCTCCTCCCATTCTGCAGATGAAGCAGTGTGAGTTACACAAAGGTTAAGCCATGTCCCAAGCTTGGGCTCACACCACTGGCTGGGCCAGTGGTTTTGAGCTGACTGCCAGGCTGTGGCTGGTAGAGCATGTGTTCTTAACCAAGAACTCCACATAGAGGTGAATGACAATAAACAGCACTTCTATTTTTGCAAGGGAAACAAAACCCCAAATCTCTCAATCTTCCAGGCTTTTTGCCAGTATGGGTCCCCTTGTTTGGAAAACTTTTCCCCTTACTTCTGGAAACATCTTGTTTCCTTAAGACCCTGGTCAAGACGGTCTTGGGAAAGTCTGTCTTGCCTCCTCTACAATGTTAGGGATGCTCTGCTGGGCTCCTGCATACAATGCCTTTCATTGCATCTCAGCTCTCATCACATCACAGACCATCTGCTAGCTTTCTCTTGTTTCTTGATATGAAGTCTCTGAGAGAAAGGTCTGCTTTTTCCTGATGCTCGGCATGTACATGCTCAACAGTGGTCACTTAATACTTTATTAAGACCCTATCAAATGCTGCTGGGGCATTCACATAGACTTGATCCCATCTGTTTTCACACCCTCCCCCAAGTGAGGTGCTAACTTGTCCCATTGCTTTGGATAAGCAATCTAATGTTTCTGTGGTCTCAGACTACACTTGAATGAGCTTTCCTACTTCAGCTCAGGGTAAGGTCCCAGAGTCCTTCTGGAACTCCTATCCCCCAATACAGTCCAGGGCCAGTACTCTAGAGAAGACCAGAATGCTCTCATGCAGCTTGCCTGAAGGTGAATCTCTGGGTCCTTGTTCTTGAGACCTATGAAAGGAGTGGTACAGTTTCTGGGTCACAGTCCACAGGATTCCCCAAACTTCAGTTCCTTCATCAGCTCATCTCATGTTACGCAAGGGTCACATTCTAGCTGAGCCCAAGGAAATCAGGGACACTAGCCATACAGGACCCAGGAATGACTAATCTATTCTCCTAAACTGAATACCTTGTATGCAACAACCTCAGTAAAGAGATTTAAAAGTATATGCTACATATGTGGTACTGGACTGATGATCTATGAACTGTCAGAAATCTGATTAAATCTCAGCCCTGGTGCTAAATATTTGAAATCTCCAAAGAAGAACAGTAACTCAAAGAAGATAAATCAATCAAGACTAAGTATTGAAAGGCCTCTAATGTCTTGCCAGTTGTGCTGGGTTCCATGTAATATACAAAAAGGCTATTTTATCAGCTTTATACTATGTATTAATATACACAAAGCAGGCCACGATGTTTAGGAATGGTCAGTTCATGATGTTCGCTTCTTTCCCAGCACTGTACAGGTGAACAAGTTACTCTGCGAGCAGGTCCAGAATGAGTTCTTGCTAAAAAAGATTCTAGCTTGCTTTAGATTTGTGCTTCAGTATGAGGAAAATCTTGGAGAATATCAATCTAGCTTTATGGCGCATTACCATGTATAAATTCAGACTTCTAAAAATTATTCAGAATATACAAATCATAGATAGAAAGCAATGAATGAGGGAAAGGAAAAATTCCCCCAAAATATCCTGAGAAAATCCAGTTATGAATAGCCTATTTTAGGTTCCTAAGGTTCTGACTATGTGGTTGGAACATGGCTTGCAAATATAGCAATTCACCTAAAAGTCTGATTTATTCCTGACAAGAAGCTTCTTCTCTTTCTACTCTCAGAGCTTTATTAACTTAAAACTCACAAATGAAAATCACACATATTTACAGGATACAGAGTTTTCCTATATGTGTAAATATTGGAATTATTAAGTTAATTAACATATCCAAGAAACCCTTTCTTAACCTCTCTGGATTGACAACTGAACTTTTATGGCTCTGGCTAATTCAAACATTTTCATACTAAAAGTATAAACCTTGATATAAACAATAATATTTTGACTCACTTGTTCGTTTCATTCATTTTCTTTTCTTTTCAGTTTCCTGTTTTATGAACCTTCAGAAATACTATTGGTGGATGAACATAGGACAGTCTACAACTAGTATTTTCCTGATAAAAAGAATCCAAATGCCTGACAGAGACCTCCTCTGATACCTCCACCACCTGTCTGCTTTCTTGAGGAGGCGAGGCTGCTCAAGAAGGGACCTGCTGTCACCAGGGAGCTGTGAGAAGGTGGCACTATGTGCCAGGATGTCTCTGAGAGCCCCCCCTGTGGGGGATCTGTCTTCAGTTAAAGTGGGAAGCAAAGAAAGCCCTCAGAGTCAGAACAGGGACCAGGACATACACGGTGCTGTGGAGAGCAGAACCCAAACAGACCCTCAGCTCCCCTGGGTTTTTCTCTCAAGCTGAACCAGGTACTCGATGCACAACTCCTAACTGGTCATCCCCACCAACTCCATGTAGTTACAGGCTCCGAGACATGCTCCAGAGGTTTATCCCTGGGCCTTGGGGCTGGGGTCTGAATTAGCTATTGCAAAGTTTACACATTCTTTATTTAGTTGGAAGACAAGCATGGGCATATTAACATATGCTTATTTCTTGTTCTGACTTGTATACAAAGAATAAAACACTAAACATGCCTTTGCATGGAAGCCAAAGGTGTTAATTTTATTCTTTTCTACAAATTTCTTAAGGGCAACAGAAAGTATTCAAGCCCCGGAAGCTACTGTACTGATTATGCCTTACATAAAAGGGAAATGCTAAATCGATTAGTTTTGATGTGAAATTTTGTAAATAAATGATATTTAAAATCACATTCAAACCTTGTTTGACATTTTATCTCACTATAAAATAATTTCCCATCTCATTATATCTGCCTCCTCCTTGGAGATTTTTCTTTCCCAGACTCATCTACATACTTTCCTAACAAACACTTGTTATAAATGGCAATGTGAATCTTTGACTTTGATATTTTCATTTCTTTGGGAAACTATAAATGCTCAGGATTCATAGTAGCATTCTTACATGAACTTCATGATAGCCGAGCCATGATCCCCTGTGAAGGTCCAAGCATTGTAAGACTCATTAGTTTGCTTCCTGGAACTACTCAGAGTGCCATGTGTGCTCCCTCTCAGGAGTTACACTTACATCCTCTGAGCTTTCACTCTTGTCTACAACTGGCTCTACCTGGGATTCCCCAGTATAAACTTCAAGGCCTTAATTTTTTTTTCTGCCTGGATTCAGTTATGTCCCCACTGTCTTCTTCCCTGACCCCCAATAACGTCTGCTGTCTCCAGTCCACTGTGTGCACAGCAGTTAAGATCACTCTCCCCAGATGTGGTTTTGCTCATGTTATTAGCTTTCTCGGCACTCTGAGATGGTTTCCACTTATGTGTTGCATAACGCTTGATTAGTGCTTTTAAGCTCCTTTACCCATCGGGCACCCTGGATGTAACTGACCTCTTCTCTATTGGATTATACACTCCAACAGGGTAGTGTAAGACCCAGAAGAATTGGGGGGGGGGGAGAACATTCTTTTAATCTGTTTTTTAAAAAAATATTTATTTATTGTGTGTGTGGGGAGTGGGGACCGACTGTGTACATCAGAGAACAAGCTGTGGGAATCAGTTCTCTGCTTCTACCATGTGGCCTTTGGGGATGGAACTCAACTAGTCAGGGTTGGTGGCAAGCACCTTTACCTGTGGATCTTGCCTAGGTCTCATTTTTATTTTTATTTATTATTATTATTGGTCTTTTCAAGACAGGGTCTCCCTGTAGCCCCGGCTGTCCTAGAACTCGCTCTGTAGACCAGGCTGGCCTTGAACTCATAAAGATCCGCCTGCCTCTGCCTCCCAAGTGCTAGGATTAAAGGTGTGTGTCACCACGCCTGGCCTAGGTCCCATTTTTAAAAAGTTTTGTGTGTATGAGTGTCTTGCCTGCATGTATGTAAGTGCTCCTGTGTTGTACAAAGCCCAGAGAGGCCAGTACAGGGCATCAGGTATCCTGGAATTGGAGTTATAGATGATCGTTAGCTGCCATGTGGGTACTAGGAATCAAACCCAGGTCCTCTACAAGAGCAGCCAGTGCTCTTAACTGGTGAGCCATCTCTCCAGCCCTGGAATGCATTCTTTTTTTTTTTTATTATTTTATTTTTTATGTGTATGAATGTACTGGGTGCATGTAGGTTTGTGCACCCATGTCGTGCAATGCTGTGGAGGTCAGAAGACGATGTCGGATTCCCCTGGAACTGGAGTTAAAGACGGTTCTCAGCCACCATGTGGGTGCTGGGAATCGAACCCAGGTCCTCTACAAGAGCAGTCAGCACTATTAACCACTGAGCCATCTCTCCAGCCCCTGGAATGCATTCTTTAAGCACATTTGTGACTAAAAAGAAAATGCCCCAAGTGAGGATGAAGCTCAAGTCCATATATTACAATAGAGCCATAACCAGTATCCCTCCTAATTTCTTGTTTCAAAACAAAAGCTAAATACCAACAACATTAATTTTGTTGCTATATACCAACAACATTAATTTCAGAAATGTGGGGAGTAGTATTCTCCACACACTTGGGAACTTTCTGCATCATTTTCCTGTGGTAGGATGAGGGCAAGAGGAAGTTTTCTGCATAGGAAACCCTTGTTTCCAGCTGCTATTGGCAATGAGAGCCATTCAGGAGCATTGACACAGAACAGAGAGATGAATCAAGTGGTGATATGAAGATCCAGAGCTACTCCAGCAGTCCACAAGATGACACTGGGGACCTTACTGCTTTTCACTGTGTCCCCTCCCTGTAAGATGAGAGCCATCAGGTCCCTGATCCTCTCCGTAGCTAGCAGGACCTCCCAACCTCTCTGCTAAGTCATGCCTCAGCTTTTTTTTAATTACTTTTTTATGTGTATGAATGTACTTCTGCATGTAGGCTGGTGCACCCGTGTCATGCAATGCTGCAGAGGTCAGAAGAGGGTGTCGGATTCCCCTGGAACTGGAGTTAAAGACGGTTCTTAGCTGCCATGTGGGTGCTGGGAATCGAACCCAGGTGCTCTACAAGAGCAGTCAGTGCTCTTAACCACTGAGCCATCTGTCCAGCCCATGGCTCAGCTTTTTTCTAAAACATTGCTCACTGGTCAAGTTCAATTTTTACTGAGACAGGGTCTCACTAATGTAGCCCAGGTTGGCTTGAACTCATGATCCTCTTGCGTCTACCTGAGTGCTGGGATTATTGGCCCGTAACAATAGTCCTGCCCTGACCAAATTCTTTATGACATCATTCCGGACCAATTCCATCTAGCATCAGACGCACCTCTTATACCAGGATGCTCATTATTCATTCCTGCCACGCTCCCAGTAATTTCTCAGGACCAGCACTCACAGAAGCACGCGTATCTAGACACTGGTTGTAGAAGGGTACCTGTTCTGTTCTCCCTGTTAGTTTACCCCTGTTTCTCTTGAAATATTTTTAAGATATGCAGCGGAGGCTTAATAACTGTGACAAATACAGCAACTGCAACCTAAAGAAAATGTTTAAACAGTAAAGCTCAGTAACTAACTCTAAAACCATAAAATCACACAGTATAGAAGATGCTGAAGCAAAAAATAAACAAAAAACCCCAAACAAATAAATCCATTCCTAAGTATGCTTTTCTTACTCTTGTTTTCACTTGTAGAATTAAATATTAGTGATTGTCTACTCACTTGACAATCAGATTTCAGTAATTCTAACAACAGGTTGAAAGTCATTTAGATGTAGTGAAGAGTAGTGTATAAGCCTTTAACTAACTTCTATTGGCTGAGGATGTAGCTCAGTAGTCGATCACTTGCCTAGCTTCCCAAGCACTCCAAGAAAAGGAAAGGTTCTTACTGTCAAGTTCATATTGTAGTATTAAAACAAAAATCACTAGGATATGTAGCCAAGGAAAAACAGCCATTGGAACAGCCTTAGAAACAAATTAATCTAGCCTGGTCTACAGAGTGAGTTCCAGGTCAGCTGGGGCTACATGGAGACCCTGTCTCAAAAAGACCAAAAAACAAAAACAAAAACAAAAACAAATTAATCTATTTACTTTTAATGACTGTAAGACCAACCTTTTTGACATTCACGCATACTGCCTTGAAACCTCTATGGAATGAGGTAGAACGACCAATAAATATGTGCTGGCCCAGTCACTTTCTGCTTTTTTGACTACTTCCAATTTGTCTGCATAACCACTACTCCAAGCTTGTTGTGGGGGTCAGGTTCAGGCTTCCTTCCTTCCCCTTCAGGTCTAGTACAATGTGGAATATGCAAGTATTTAACAGTTCTGAAATGAACAAGAATCACTAGATTGGAGCCATACTGCAAGACAGGTATTAGTTTTGATGCACCTAATTAAAATCATGTTTCTGCTGGGCATAGTGGTGCATGCCTTTAATCCCAGCACTTGGGGCAGGCTGATCTCTGTGAGTTCAAGCTTCAGGCCCACTAGGACTAAAGGGAGACCCTATCTCAAAAAGACTGAAAAAAAAAATCATGTTTCTAAGAGTTTATACAACAAGACTCTTTTCCTTTTAATCTACCAACTTCTGAGGATGAATCTGCAATTAGAAAAGTAGCATGCCAGTGATGTTTCACTGTTTACTGTATTGTTTGTATAAGAATATCTTTGGTATAATTATGCTATCAGGTCCCAAAACAGACAAAAAGGAGGGAATCTGCATTGCAGGGGAGCAAGACTTGATTTTTCTCTAGAAATCTGGTCTATTTTACTGAGAAGGAAAAAAGAGACCCAGAAAGATAACTTGTTTCATATGTTTAAAACAAGCCACCCATATTCTTGTAGTAAACACATCTTTTTTACTAATTCACGGGGCTTTGAGAATAATAGAGAGATTTTAGACTTGTTTCTCTTCCTCACTCACTACTTTTGGTCCATCCTTGCTAATTTTGTTCAGGTCTAGATTTAAACACACCACACACCACACACCACACACACATACACACACACACACACACACACACACACACCACACACAAAGGAAAGAAGAAGGGACAGTACTGGCGGTGGGGAGGCAAGGGACGAGGATCAGGTTGGAGGTAAATATATACAAAAAGTACAAGGATATATGTGTGTGAAAATGTAATAACAAAATATGTTTTTTGTACTCTTAAAAACACAAATATAATCACAAAATTAAAAAAAAACCCACTATTTTGAAAAAGATAGAAAAAAAAAAAAACAACCCTCCTCAGTAGATAAGGCCTTCAGCAGTGGCTCTACTTAAATCTCTCCTGCACAAATTGGTCAGATCACCCATCTGAAAGGCAGATGGTTTCCTGCTCAGATTCCTTTGAAAACTCATAGTCTGCAAACCTTCCAGATCTTGTCTCTCAATGTAACTCAACCTCTACTTGCCAAATTTTAGTATTCCTGAATTATCCTAGGCAGCTCACAAAGTATAGATTTCTGGGCCTCATCCAAAGAAATGTCCATTCTATACTGCGTAGAAGAGGAGGAACTTCTGTGCCCTCCCTGTGATGGGTTTCAGGGAGGAGAAGCAGTATTTCTTGTGGGAGGCAATACTCACTCCCTTGGAAACTCTACTATCCCACTGCTTGCATGAATGTACACTGCATACACACTTCCAACCACTGCATCTGCTTGGGATCTTCCTTCCATCTCCAGCATCTCTGCCACCACTCATTCCTTATCTCCCCCTATTCTTCTCTGCTCAGCCCCATACACCTTCCATAATCCTCCCTCCTTTTACATTTTCAGAGTTTTCTCCCTTAGAAGTTACCATATTATACTGACATCATCTGTTTGTGCTTGGTCTGCAATATCTGTAGCTGTTGAAAGAATATTATCGATTCAAGAAAGCAGTGGTAAGATGAAGTCTATGATGGAACACGTTCCCAGAAAAAAGTCACAGCTTGGGGTGAAGATCCTACAAGGCTGAGCAACTGGTTACAACCTCACAGTTGTAGAGAATAGGAATGTTGTAGATCCAGAACCAGGGTCTCTTAGGCTATCTTTAGATCCCTTAGTAGCTATTCATAGCCCACCTCTGTGTCTGACCTAATGACTTTTTTTAACCATTAAATAAAATCTTTGAAAAGTCCTCTTAGGCCATTAGCTTCCATCAATCTAAAGGCAAAGAATGCTGTCAGACAGCATCTATCTGGAACCTCTAGTAGAGTTCTTTCTACTTCACTGTTATCCTTCTCTGTAATTTCCACCAGTGTGTTTGGTAAATACGCCATGACCTTTTGCCTTATAATTAATAAAAGTTCATGTAACTGCCTCCATAGTGAAACACGTCATCCAAGGGAATCTGTTCTTGGGCTATGGTCACTGACATCTGGCTCAGAATAAATAATCTCTTCTTACTCCTTTTGAGGTGAGAGTTGTTTCGCATTGGCAACACTACTGTTCTTGGGCAAGTCAACCTTTATGCGCCTGAGGAGCACACATGGTTTAAGAAAAAAAAAAATTCCTACCCTAATTCTCAAAACTCCCAAGAAGTAAGGAGCTTGGGTCTGATGTTGTTTCTTGGGACCCAGCCTAGATCTATCACATACTTGTTTTGTGACTAATGCTCCATGTCTTACAGATTCATGGTTGCCACGAGGATTAGCCAAATTGACAAATGATGTCAAGGTCATTCTAGAGTTGAGGGACCAGATTACTACTCAAGACTTCAGGGGTCTGTATGTGGCCAAATGGTATCACGTATGTGACTATCCTCAAACCAGAGGGATGATGTACCCTAGTGCGTCACGAACTTAGGGGCAACCTTTAGTGCTGTCTATGGTGCTTCCTCATCTGGAAAGACCACCAAAAATTAATTTACAAAGTCAGCTTCCAAAAAGCCCACTCTGAAAATCTACATTACAAAATCCCACTACTCATTATAGAATCTAACAACCTCTAAAAGAAATAATTTGATTCACTAAATTATTATTTTTTTAGTTTTACTGGGTGTGATGGCTCACACCTTTAATCCCAGCACTTGGGAGGAAGAGGCAGGCAGAGCTCTGTGAGATCAAGGCCAGCCAGGTCTATAAAGCAAGTTCCAGGCCAGCTGGGAGTACAGGGAGACTGTCTCAAAAAAAGTTTTTTAATTTTCTTTTCTTTTTTTTTTTTATTTTTATTTCTGTTTGTGTGTGTCTTTGTGTAAAGTGCCTGTGGAGGCCAGAAGAGGGTGCTGGACTTACTGAAGGCTGGGAACCTAATTCAGGTTCTCTGGTAGAGCAGCATTGCTCTCAACCAGTGAGGCATCTCTTCAGCTCCTAATTTGCTTTTGATTTTTTTTTTTTTTTTTTGGTCTTTTTCGAGACAGGGTCTCCCTGTAGCCCCAGCTGTCCTGGAACTCACTCCGTAGACCAGGCTGGCCTTGAACTCACAAAGATCCGCCTGCCTCTGCCTCCCGAGTGCTAGGATTAAAGGCGTGCGCCACCACGCCCGGCTAATTTGCTTTTGAAAGAAACCACAAGGCACTTCAATTTGCATAAAACTTCCATCCAATTTATGTACGTTCTATTGAAAAGGATCACATCAGCAAGGCTTGAGGGTGGCTCAGTTAGTTGGTAAAGTGCTTGCTGTATAAGCATGAGGATGCGAATTTGGATCTGTAACAGTATTGTTAAAGCTGGGGTGCAGCAGTTCACAGCTGTAATCTCAGAGAGGTGGTGGAGACAGTAGGATGCCTGGGATTTGCTGGCTAGTTAGTCTAGCTGAATTGGTAAAATCCAGGTTCAATGAGAAGCCTTGTCTCAAAAGTTAAGACAGACAGCAATTGAGGAAGAGACCTGATGTTGACCTCTGGCCTCTTGTACATATGCACACACACATACATGCACCTGACATATACACACATAAGAATTTCAGTTACCAAGATTATAATGATCAAGTTCATGTATTTTAAAAGAAAAATTTTCAGTTTCTTCACTTAGTTATATCTGCTATGGATCATAAACTTCTAAGAAAGGCATCACCAGCAGAGTGAACTGCATGCACAGAGAGCCTCAGGAACGTGTCTGGGACAAACTTGCTGAGGCTGGGTCGGTTACTTCTTAGGAGGGATCCCCTCTACCACACTGCCTGGCAGTGCCAGCTGGACACACAATAGTGCTATAAACCAGACCAAATATTTGCTTTTAGTAACAAGTTTTGTTTCATATTTATCTCTGTATTCCCATGGTTTGGTGCCATGTTTGGACAGAGCTGGCACTAAAGAAATGTTTGCTGAATGATATTTCTTTACCATAATAATTTGCAAAGTGATATTTTGTTCTAGGGTGTTGCCAAGAAAAAAAGAAACAATCCAAAAGATTTTGCTCACTGGGTAGATCCCCTGAGCACAAATCTTGGAAAGTATAATTTCACAAATTCTACAGAAACCCTGTAGCTGAACTGGATTGTCATAGGCAACATGTCCCCAGTCACTCAATGTGAGAAGTGCTTGACTTGTACTTTTTAGAAAGAGCTGTGTCTAGTAACACACATACAGAAGTCCTTTTTCTGCGGATGCCCTATAAATATCTTGATTCCTTAAAGTTAGGATATGAGCTGTGGAATTAAGAGTGTGAATTTCCCTGAGTTCCAAGTTCCCAGTTCCCATTACCACCTAGAAATCTGAGAGGTCAAAAATCCAAACCCTGCTAAGCTGATGAGGTGATCAATGCTTGTAACCTTAGCACTTGGGAGGTAGAGGCAGGTGGAATGACCTTGATTTTGAATTTTTTAAAGTATTTTATTCTTTTTATTTTATGTGTATGAATGTATTTCCTGCATGTATGTAAATGCACTCATGTTGCGCAATGCCCACAGAGATCAGAAATGGTGTCAGATTCTCCAGGAACTGGAATTATAGATGGTTGTTAGCTGCCATACGGGTGCTGGGAATTGAACCTGGGTTCTGTGCAAGAGCAGCCAGTGTTCTTAACTGCTGAGCCATCTCTCCAGTCCCATGAATATTTTGGGGGAGGGGGGTGTCTTTTTGAGGCAATGTCTCCCTGCAGTCCTAGCTGGCCTAAACTCACTTTGTAGACCAGGCTGGCCTTGAACTCACAGAGTTATGCCTGCCTCTGCCTCCCAAGTGCTGGGATTAAAGGCATACACTGCCACACCAGCATTTTTGAAAATTTTTAAAGGAGGAAGAAAAAGGCAAAGAAGAAATCCAGTGTCTTTCTCAAAGTGCTTGCATTCATCCAGCTGTACAAACCAGGAACTCAGGAGTCGCTGGCTCTTCCCACACGTAATCAACCACCCAGACATTTCTGATGGGTCTGTATACGAGGCTTTTGCTCACACATTCTTTCCTTCTCACCCCCAACTGCCACTGCATAGCTCAACCATGGGCTTACACCTTGTGGAATAGTAAGCAGGTGACTAGTTCATCTGTTCCTGGCTCTACTATGCCTTGCTTCCCCTCAACTACCTATGCCCAGAGTGAGCTTTCTAAATATGACCATGTGATTCTGCCAAACATCTATTAGCAATATTCTTCCCTATCCTTGGGCTTAACCCCTCCTCATTATTCAGCATTGCTACATAGCAGACCATATACCATACCCCTAAATACAGGTTGGTTACTATACTCCATCTTCTGAAAAACATCCACGTAGCCTGTGCTTCTTGGGCTGGACCACTTGTAGAAGCCTGCCTCCAGCCCCAATGCTAGGATGAAGCACTACGCCCACCGCCCCACGGCACCTAATCTCACAGCAATATGCCAGTTTTTCCATTAGTAATGGTTTTGAAAATTTGCCCAAATTTAGAGTCTATAAGGAAAGGTCTGAGTCTTAATTGTAATTGTATGCTGACATGACAGTTGATTAATGTGACAAAGAATGATTAAAGTCACTATTTTCACTAAGAACCAATCTTTAGAAAATGGATTGCCTAACATGTGTCTTTCTGTGACTCCATACCAAAGTGTTAACAAACATGGCAAGCGAAGACAAGTAAGGGGTAAGCGTCACCCTTCAGGGGCATCTGTGTCTTTTTAAAGTAAATAATCAATCCACAGCTCAATTCTTTTCAAGTTACTGTTGAGCAGGAATAGGGTGAGGAAAAAGGGACCAGGTTGACAGGAAGGTGGTTAATACCCATACACTGATGCATCTTCACTTTCACCCTTAAAGCCCAAATCACTGGCTTCTGTAATGTATCTCTTCAAAGTATTTTGACCAAAAGACTTCCCAAACAGCTCTCAAACCCCTCAATGCATGAGAGAAAATGTATGAAATCTTGAAATTCTAAAAGCAAATTATAAAGTATTTCATACTAGGGCTAGAGCGATGGCCTAGCGGTTAAGAGCGCCGACCGCTCTTGCAGAGGACCCGGGTTCGATCCCCAGCACCCACATGGTGGCCGAGAGCCGTCTGAAACTCCAATTCCAGGAGAACTCCAGTTCCAGGGGAGTCCGATGCCCTCTTCTGACCTCCGCGGCGTTGCACGTCACGGGTGCACAGACTTGCATGCAGACAATACATTCATACACGTACGGAAATAAATAAAATTAAAAAAAAATTTTTAAAAAAGTATTTCATATTAATGCAGAAAGCTTAAAAAGGACTTCTAGATCAAGAAACTGAGACCAAAATTTGATTGATACCATTAAATTTGAAAAAAAATTACCTTACTTCAAGTTAACAAAAATAAAACAAAAATTATTTGTTAATCTCTGGCTTTGTTTTAAAAGTGCCAGAAAGTGAATAAATATATTTTAGTTGGCTTTAATGAGTTTCTTCTGGCCCACAAGGAACTCCTAAGAGGATTGGCTTCAAAGTGTTGTGCTATTTTGAAGACAATCTTGATTCCTTACATATTAATTAAATTTCTCAGAAAGCAGCTTAGTTTGAATTTGGCATATTATACAAACAAATATGAAACACCAACTAAAACACAAGGTCAAAATTCTGAAAAGCTGATTGAGTTTTATTCTCAGGAGGCCTTTGCACTAAAGCTGAATGACTTACATAAATACCTTTGGCATTTGCTGGATGCTGTTCCTAAACACGATGTTCATATTTCATCTATAATAAGAAAAGCATCTCAGAGATTTGCAAGGCACTAGTCTTGCGAGCATCCAGTTTGGTGTCTTGAGTAAAGGGAGATTGGCAGAATCAGCTTAATCCATAATGGAAAGTTGTGAGCGGGGTGCTTAGGCTGTTGGCAGCTGCTGCTGGTAGAAATCTACCGCTACACTGACTTGCACAGGAGACTATGCCATTTGCCCAAAGACAGAGCATCTCCAGGTTAAAGCTGAACTCACAGAACATACAGGATAGAATTATGAATGCCATCACATTTTGGGGGACCTCCCTGAGAACATAATAGTTGTGTGGGTTTCATTACAAATGAAGTTATACTTAAATTGCTGCTTTAATTCTTCATATTTAGATGGTCAGGAATGTGTTGTATTTAACAGCTAAATAAGATAGAATCTGTTGAAATTTGTACTATCAGTAAATTCCAACTGCTAGTTGAAACAAGGTCAATATGTGACCTCGAACCTATTTAATGACTATTGGATTTTCAGGTTTTTTGTTTCCTGTTTTTAAAGCCAGTTCTCACCATCCAGATCTTTGTAATAAGATCTGTATCATTAAATAGTTTTAAATCTCATTCATAGCACACAAGAGCATCTTGTTTGTTTAGTTAAAGTGAGAGCCATGCCTAAATGACTTAGGATTTTTTTGTTTGTTTTTGATTTTAGACATGGTCTCTCTAGTCTCAGCCTGCCTGGAAGTCATGATGTAGACCAGAGTAGCCTCAATTTCAGAGATCTACCTCCCTCTGCCTCCCAAGGGCTGGCATTAAAGGTGAGCACCACCATGCCCAGCATGACTTAGGTTTTAAAAACCATGCTTATATTTCTGATATATCAATTGGGCTTGGATACCCCTATACCCAAGGATCAGGAGACTTCATGGAAGAGGAGACAGAAAGACTAGACCCAGAGGACCAGAGCACCTACTGCTAGACAGTGTCACGACAGAGAAGCTGTACCCATGAAATCTCAGCCATACAATGGCCTAAGCAAGACCTGCACAATGACAATACCAGTTGATGTGACAAAATGGATGGGAGAAGTTTCACCTGGCCCCACCTGTGGATGAAGAGCTATAAGCAATCAATGGCTGCTCGCAGAGGGAGAACTAGTTTTCTTCAGGGATGAGGGCTCTGATAAGCTATCCAGTCCCAAGTAGTCAACTAAACACACGTACATATGAGCAACAGTACATGGACTCAGTGCATTTTCTATGTATGATGTGTGTGTGTGTGTGTGTGTGTGTGTGTATGTGTAAATGATAAAGAAGAAGGTAAGAAATTGAGAGGGAGTGGGGGAGACATGGGAGGAGTTGGAGGAGGCAGAGAGAGATAGAAATTATATAAATATAGTACTCATGTATAAAATTCCCCCCCAAATAAAATATAAAAGCATGTTTGTAATAACATCAAAATCTGCATTATTGTGTAACATTCATTACAGACTAACTCTAATTTTCACTAAATTATTTACTTTAGCCTACTTGTTCACTATCAAAACATATGTCTACTTCACTGTTTCAGAGATTCTGATTGGATCTGAACTTGGGAAGCTGGGGGAAGAGTTTCTGAAAGAAGGATCCTTAAAAGCAAGAGAGTCTAAGAAGTATTAGTAGGTTCTCATAATACAATGTGTTCCCCGGTTGTGTGCAATGGCCCATTAAATGGCAGGTGAGTGAAGTAACATCAGAGCTGAGGGACAGAAGCCACCGCAGAGTTTCTCTGTGTTCCCAAGTTACGCCTCCTAGCACCTCCATAGCCAAACCTCACTGTTGGCTTCGGGGCAGGAGAGAAGTCCCTGGGAGGTCATCTTTGTGGTTCCAGCTGTTCTCTCTGCACTCCCACATAGAGAGACTCCTCAGAGACTGCTTCAGGGACCTGATTTGGAGAAGCCATACTCCAGGGACAAGTGAGAAGAAGTCAGAGCAGACTCCTTGCTTTCTCCCACTGGAATGGGCATTCTTTGGTAAAGAGAATATATGCCTTTTAAAATGTGCAATAAAAATATAATAGTCACAATGATGGTGTTCTACACTAACATATGTAAATAATATGAAGATAAAAATCTGATTATATTGTCTTTAAGACCCCAGTATAGCCTGATGCAAATACATATGCCATTTCTTTGCTTATTTTCATTCCCTCTTAAAATGTAGGTGTCTGTTGACAGTGCATCGACTCCATACAGAGATGAAGCTGGAAATGGGGTCTTTGTGTGTGTGATGTTGGGGTCAAATCCATGGCCTTGTGCCTGTCAGGCAAGCACTATACCACTGAGCCACAACCTCAGCCCCATGGGGCAAGCTGCCACATGATTCAGCCTGATAAGAGTATGTATAGGTAGGAAGATATGAAGAACACAGGCAGCATGCAAAAGAAAATAATTCACACTCAGTAAACTGAGTTCTTGAAGGTTCCAAATCTTGGAGAGAATCATTCTGTGCCTATCAATGGACAAGCTAAGGATCACTGGGCTTACCTTGCAGCTTGGTTCCCCAGCCATATCTAGAAACCCTGTTGGCTTCATGAAGAAAAGGAAAACTGTGACACTCAGTTTTGCATTTTCTATATTTCCCTATTAGCACAATAAATTATTGGCACCATTTCCTTCCTACAAACTACAGCTTATAAATGCCAAGCAAAACCAAATCCGAAGCCCTGGTGGTATCCTTACTTGAAACCCTGGGGATTTAATTCACTAACCCATCGAATATTTCCTAGAGCACTTATCAATATCCCTTGATCTAAGCTCATTCTGGGGACACAAAAGGGATCAGAGCCACCTACAGGGTAGAGATGCTGCTTGCAGTCCAGTTAAGGAGAGAGGTATGCAACAAGCATCTGCTATGCAATGACAGCTAAGAGTAACGCAGGTTCTTAATCCATATTGAAAGGACAGAAGTGGTGGGAGGGAACTGGGTCTGGGGAGACTTTAGCTGATATCTGAGTGAGGACTGAGGAGCTGGCCAGAGGGAGCTAGGGCAGGCTGCCAGGTCAGAGTACTGCTGAGCAGACTTTTTCCCCCACTGGAAGAAAGCTGCATGGCCAACTTGTTCTGGGGGAGAGTGGAATGGCACCCTAAAAGTATGGGAAGCAGTGTTTGAAAATCCTACAGGAAATGTGTGCATCATTTTCATAATAAAGTCTAAAACCGCAAAGTGTGGACTCTACCCTGAAGTTCTGAAGACAGATTCAGCAAGCTGACCTGTGCACCAGGTCACTGGGCCCAAGGCTCTCCACAGCCCTTGCTATGGTGACGGTCACATAACTGAGGCTGACAGGGAGCAGAAGAATGTTCCTTCTGACATCATCTGTCCAGACACTGCTCTTGTCAATGGAAATGGCACTCATGGTCAGGGAGAGGTTGACGGCGCAGCACAGTGCCTCATGACTTGTCCTGTACCATGGTTACTGACATCTCAGGGTGGCACTAGGAGCCTAGCCATCCATGTGCCAGTAAACTCCAGAGGTGGCTTCAGTGAGGGTGGCTGGGGACAAACAGGTGTGCAGAATGGAGTAGTTCCTGCGGACTCTCTAACCTGCAGCCTTCTCATGTCTTCTTGAAGATAACCCTAGCACGGGTCGTCTTTAGCATTAAGCCCATTCTGCAGTCTTCAGCTGCGTTAGGCCAGCTCTCTCCAGTCCCTCTCATAATGCATCCTCACACCTCCACAGTGATTGTTGGCTCTGAGGCTCAGTTCACATAAAACTCAGCTTTTGACTATACTCCTTCCCGAGTGATCTACTCACTTCCGAGGAAGTGTGGCTCCCCAAGCATCTCGTTTACTCTCTCAACCAAATGCTGTCTTCTAAAATTCTTCCTTAGAGTATCTTTCTCAAGGACCAGTAGCTTCCTTAAACATCTCGACTATGGAATTAACTGGAGTCGTGATGGAGTAAACAGTGATCAAAGGAGAAGCCCAGACCAAAGGACAGGAGCTTCTGGAGGAAGTGCTGGAGGAAAGAGCCACGGGGATGGTCACTGAGCAGCCCACGGGGCGGCGGCAGGTCAGTCATAAGGAGATCAGGTAATCCTGGGTGGAGCCTCTGTCTCCACCTCTAAGTGTAAGGGGAGCAGACCAGGTAAGAAGGCCCCTCAAGATCTGCAGTTAGAGACCTTCAGTGTTCTCTTTTGAAACAGATTTCTAGAAAGTAAGCCAGCTAGAATAAGGGATCCATTCTTAGTTATATGCTTATATGTTCTAAATGTGTTTTTTGTTTGTTTGCTTGTTTTTAAACAGGGTCTCCCTGGAGCCCCAGCTGGTCTGGAACTCACTATGTAGACCTCTGTGGCCTCCTTCTCAAGAGAAATCTGCTTGCCTCTGCTGTCCAAGTGCTGGGATTAAAGGTATACACTACCATGTTCAGCTGATCTAAACATTTTAGTGACTCAAAACTGAGCCCAACTGGCTATGTTCTATCAAAGGGAAAATGGACATAAAGGGAAGACAGTGGTGGGGCCTGGGCTTGAGTGCTGCCATGGCTCTCCTTGGTCCTAAGGTCTCTGAGTGTTGGGATATCCACAGAGTAGGGCAGCTGAGGCTATGGAAAGACCTTGTGTGTTAGCCATTGCCGTGGAAGCTTCTAGAAATACCCAGAGCTTTCTTACCAATTTGATATTTATTTTTTGTTTTGTTTTGTGACAGAGTCTCCCTGTAGTACCAGCTGGCTTAAGACCTGATATATAGACCAGGCAGGCCTTGATCTCATAGAGATCCACCTGCCTTTACCTCCTGAGTACTGGGATAAAGGTGTGCATCACATTGCTTAGCCTATTTAACATTCCTTAAACGGTCAAGCTAAGACCAATAAATTTCACCCCCAATCAAGACAAGAAGGGAAGAAAAATTGTTATAGCTTGTATAAATATAATACTTTCTTGGATCAGACCAGAAACCCAAGGAAAAGTTCTAGAAGTCAGCAAATACTAGCATTCCTTATACTTTTGACCTAAAATTTTAAACATTACATTTGTGTGTGTGTATGTGTGTGTATGTGTGTGTGTGTGTGTATGCCCACATGCATGCATGTGCATATGTATGAAAGTCAGGACCATTTGCAGGAGTTGGGGCTCTCCTCCTTCCATGTGGATCTGTGGGAATCAATGCCACCAGACTTACTGGCCAGGGCCTTTACCCACTGAGCCATCTCATTGGCTCTGGTTTTGACTCTTTAAGGACTAACTTGCTAGTAAGTTGTCTATACATTCTTTATCTACCATGTGATGTTTACTATCCAGGTATATCCACTATACCTGTGTTTCCTGGCCTCTAAGACTTAAGCAGGGACCCACAATTGGCCTGGTTTACCCAGGGGACATTGTTGAAGGATTTAATTACTGTTTTTCACAGCCACCATGAGGTTTTGCTTAAGATTAAAAAAAACAAAAAAGGTGAAGGTACAAAGGTGGATCTATTGGTCCTGTATACAGGAAACAAACCCAAGTCTCTAACACATAAGAAATAATAATCATTAACCAATCTGGGTGGACAAACTGAATGTCTGGTGACTATTAACTGATCATCTCCCATTATTGTTAGCAGAAGGTGCCACTGTCCTAGTTTCCAGTTCTAATTCTGCCATTATTAGGCCAGTCTACAGATAATTTTTTTTTTTNTTTTTTTTGAGACAGGGTCTCAACTCTGTAGACCTGGCTGTCCTGGAACTTGCTGTGTAGACAGGACTGGCCTCAAAGTCACAAAAATGTCCCTGCTTCTGCCTCTGCCTTTTGAGTGCTGGGATTAAAGGCATGCACCATCATGCCTGGCATAGATAACTTTTTTTAATTTTATTTATTTATGTGTATGAATGTATTGTCTGAGTGTAGGTTTGTGCACCCGTGTTGTGCAATGCCGCAGAGGTCAGAAGAGGGCGTCGGATTCCCCTGGAACTGGAGTTCTCCTGGAATTGGAGTTACAGACGGTTCTCAGCCACCATGTGGGTGCTGGGGATCGAACCCAGGTCCTCTGCAAGAGTGGTCGGCGCTCTTAACCGCTAGGCCATAGATAACATATTTTTAAAGACAAAAATATTCAGCTGGGAGTTTAGCTCATTGGTAGACTGCTTATCCAGGATAAGTAAGGCCTTGGGTTCCACTCACACACACACAAAAATTATTAGTTAATTAATGCTAGCAGCTATGGAGGGTCCAGGAAAGACTGCAGATAGTCTGGTATTATAAAGAGCCTCAGTTTCGATTTTTTTTTTTTTTTGGTCTTTTTGAGACAGGGTCTCCCTGTAGGCCCAGCTGTCTTAGAACTCACTCTGTAGACCAGGCTGGCCTTGAACTCACAAAGATCTGCCTGCCTCTGCCTCCTGAGTGCTAGGATCAAAGGCATGTGCCACCATGCCCAGCCTCAGTTTAGATTTTAAGAGCCGGAGGTGGTGAATGACCACAGGAAATAGTTTTCCAGACAGCTGAGAAGTTACTCATATGAACTCATAGCAATTGTATTAATATGCACAAGACCTTTGGAAGTTCAATCCAGACAAAATTATACACAGAACAAGGGAGGTGGATAAGAAACCCAACCTTAGCTGATGTACTACTACTGGTAACTGATAACTGCTGGGAGAGGGAGAGTCAGTTTTCTTTAAGGGTGTGACACTACACAGTTGAACTAAGCTCAAGTGGATGGACCCACACTAAAGGCCATTTGGGGACACAAACTTGACTCAATAGGCTTTAATATAGATGACAGAGTACATGGAATTTAGTGGGGACTATAAGAGGGTCCAGACAGGGGAGGAGGTCTAAATATGATCAAAATATAGTGACTGAAATTCACAAAAATTCAATAAAAATAATAATGAAAAAGAAGACCCTCAGTTTATGGAAACAACACAGTTAAAGTCCTTCCACCTAGGAAGCAATCTCTAAACCCTTAAAAAAAAAAACCTTTCCTTAATAAAACAAAAATTTAAAAAAAAACAGTAGAAATTTAAAACTGAGCTATTACACGGGGAATGTCAGTCCTTTAGCACTTTCTCCAAAAATAAAGTGCACATTCTCTACTGAAGAAAGGGCATTAAAAATGAAAGTAGAAAAGGTTAGTTGAATGTTTTATTTTTGTTTTAATTTTTTTTTTTTTTTATTTCTTTATGTGTATGAATGTACTGTCTGCATGCAGGTCTGTGCACCCGTGTCGTGCAATGCCGCGGAGGTCAGAAGAGGGTCTCGGATTCCCCTGGAACTGGAGTTCTCCTGGAATTGGAGTTTCGGACGGTTCTTGGCCGCCATGTGGGTGCTGGGGATCGAACCCGGGTCCTCTGTAAGAGCGGTCGGCGCCCTTAACTGCTAGGCCATCTCTCCAGCCCTGAATGTTTTATTTTTAATCATTTTGGTTTGTGGACCATCTAAATACTATGTTTGCGGTGGTTAAAAATTCCACTTCACATGAAGTTTACCCTCTTACAAATTCTGCAATGCAGAAACCAGTGCTGTGAACTGCAGAAATGCTGCTGCGCCATCTGCAGAACTGAATCTTCTGGAACTTCTGCCACTTTGTAGGCATGGACAGGGACTCCCCATTCATCCTCTTCTGTTCCTTCACAACTGCCATTTTGCTCCTTACTTTTCTTACTTTGACTATTTTATGTTTCATCTGAGTGGCATCAGGTAATATTTGTCCTTCTATCACTGGTTTACTACACTAAGTATAATGAGCTGAGTATTTTTAAGTTGCTAAGTGAAATCTCAGCTGTTGAAAGTATAAGGTCTTGGGATAAAGATGTGCTGATTATAATCATATGATATGATGTTCCCAAATTAATGCTACTCTCCCCAAAAGTCTTTCAACAGGGAGAGTGTGGCTCTGGGTCTGGAAAGAGCTTTATGGTGCTTGGGTAATCAGAGATGGTCCCTCTTCAGTTAGGTAGCTTCCTCTAATTTAAACAAATCATGTCATTAGCTAGTGTCCTGCATGGGTTTATTTGTCATCTGCTAAGATGGAACTTGCCTATGGTGTGTCAGTATGTGGTAATAAGAAGATGAAATAGAAGACTCCAGGAGTGCATTTAAAATTAGAGGCTAGGCTTAGCATGCAAAAGGTACAATGTTAGCTTTAAATAGGAGCTGAGAGCAGAGAAAGCCAGCAAGATGAAGTGAGCCAGGTAGCCTGCAGAACGAGCATCCTGCAACGTAAGTCGAGTCAACACTTAATGAACAGAGAAACTGTGGGCCATGACAGAAGATGCTCAGAAGAGAAAACAGGAGGCTTCATGAGTTTGTGCTGATTACTGAAAACACGACTCGTATGTGAAAAAGAGGGCTAAAATACTGCAAAAACTGTGACTTTTCTCACTTTCAATTTTGTGTTTAGTGCCCCAAAGTAATCCTACAACAGGAGTATTAAAACAACAACAACAAAAAACAAATTCTAGAATTCTGGAGTAATAAATTGATCCATTATGAAGCTACCATGTTTTTATGCAAAGTTCAAATACTGTAACTTTCCTATGATTCAAGCAAAAAGAGGTGGGGGCATTGCACCCTGCTTCAATACTAAAAATAAGAACCTGAAGACCTGTTAATATGTTGTTGGTTCAAAGGATGGTTTACTATAATGGAAGAGTATTGCTGCACAGGACCAGGGATTGAAGTATTCTATGCCAGATTTACGCCAGATTTAAGTCATAGTAAGCTATCTATGCCCAGTTGGTAACCAGCTAAATAACCCTAAAATCAAAAACTTCCATGCAAAACTGTCCCTTTTCCATTTTGTATAACCCATGACATCTAGCTCTAATCAAATTCTATTCCTAATGGCTGCCCCCATTCCTTGTTCTCGCCAGCGAATATAAAGAAAGCCCTCCTGAGCCCACACTCACCCCTGTCGCTCTATTACACTTGCTTTCTCCTGCCCATCACAGCCTTTCTCTACTGCTCTACTTTCTCCCAACTTTGGCACAGTGAAAATCCCATCTGTCCCAGTCAGTTTCCCTCCACCACTTCCTTTTAATACACCAGTGATCTAATCTTCCCTGCACAGACTGGCTATTCCTAACAGCCATGGTCCCCTGGCCACTTCCATGTGGAAGAGCTGTACTTTTCAACAATGCCTGCTAGATTTGGTCATGGCACTCTCTACTGTGTCTCATCTAGATCTCGGTGGCCATCTCAAAACCAATTTCATCTAGAAGGCTTCAATGAACAGAATTTGAATTCTGAAGTTAGGATAATTTTTTTTTTATTGGGGGAGTTGTACATGTGTCCAACTTAAATATAGGAATAAAGGCATATAACCTATACTATGTTTCCATATGGAGAAAATTTTCTTTTTGGCATATAAAAGAATGGTGGTCCTTTTAAAAGTGTTAGCTTTCTGGACTTAGGAGGCTACACAAAGGCACTATTATGGGCCTTCAGTCTTTTTTGGAAATACTAGGTTTCTCATGATTAGTCATTTTCAATCGTTGAATGGGGGTATGGGGGCAGGAATTACTTGTACCAGAAACCTATTCGGTGATACCATCGGCTGACTTTCTGAACAATCTCCACTCCTATCTTGGCCAACCCACCCATCTTTAATTTACATACCTTGAATTTGCTATTTCCACTTTCGTTCTGGCCATTGCTGCTGCCCTTTGCGCACCTTCAATCGCTCTGTCCACCTTCTCCCTAGTTTTTGTATTTCTTATTGGTATAAGCTGCTTCCTTATTCCACGGACCAGGATATTATTTTTGTACTTTCCCTCTTCCTTGGAGCCGTCAGGGAACACGGTGCAGCCGTACCCATGCCTCTTATTATTGGCCCACTCGCCTTCGTATTTCATGCCGTTTGAGCGCTCGCTGATGCCGAAGCCATTGCGCTTGTCACTCTTCCACTCGCCCATGTAGGTTTCTGTGGTGGTGGCATCCACGTGGTCTTCCACGGGGCAAAAATCACAGTCCACATCGCCGAAGCTGATGGTGGAGTTGGCATCACTAGAACTGATTCTGCTCATGGCTGCATCGCTGCGGACTGAGCTACGCTTGCTGGAAATGGAAGACTTGGATTCAGACTTGCGGAGTTTCATGCTGCCCAGGAGAGAGCCCCGTCGGAAGAGGCCACCCTTCTTCTTGCCCAGCTCCGCGTCTGCGTGAAAGTTGAGCACAAAACCACCACGGGTGCCTGCAGGGCTGTCTGCAGCGGCTGCAGCATCGTGCAGCACGCTGCCGTTGCTCTGCTCACTGCGCAGGGAAGCCAGCGAGGTGCGCAGTGGGGAGCGGATCACCGTGGCCATGCCATAGGGCACGCTCTGGCGCACTCCGTAGCCATGCCGCATGCCTCCAGCCCACTGGCCCTGGTAGGTACCTTCGAGAGATTGTGGAGAAGAGGAGTGTGAGCTGATGAACAAAAGGGTCACGACTGTCTGAAAGTATCTGTGCACTGAGGGAACAATTTGCTGACTCAGCACAAGAAGGGCTAAGGCCCCAGACAACCCTCGCGATACTTGTCATCCACTTATGAATCTCTACCTGATGATTTGAGCATTATAACTTTAATGTAGCTTTCCAACAGTCTGACAACTTTTGCTTTTCATATAAAGGTTTGTTTACACGTGTGATATCCATGGATGAGAACCTTCACATTTGTGCTGGGGATTGAACCTAGGACCTTATACATCCTAGGCAAATGAATGCTCTACCACTGACTTACTCCCTTAGGCCTGTGAACCGTTTGTTTTTGTTTTCTTCTAATACAAAAAAAAAAAAAAAAAAAAAAAAGTGATCGTTAGGAAACCTCTTGTCCCTCCTGAATTTAAAGCATCAAAAATCTTAGTAGGACACCAGATGCAATGAATCCTATTCATGTTTTTCTTTCTTTCCTAGTCCTACTTATTTAGCTGAAAAATGACTAAAAATGACTTTTAGGTCTATGCCAGCATATCATATCTAGCAAGCACAAAGGTTTAAAATTAGTAACAGTGATCAGAATACTTGGGACATGGGTTGTCAAACAAACTGTCTTAGATTTTCTAGTTGGTAGAACATCTTACACTTAAGAAGGGAACACTGTTGAGTATGGAGTTTTTTTTGTTTTGTTTTTTTTTGTTGTTGTTGTTGTTTTGACATATGACTTGCTAAGTCTCTTTCTTCTGGCCATTCTCTTTGTGAAGTTCCCTAGCCTCTGCTACAGCACTGATAATCCCAGCACTCGCTGCAAGAACCCGAGGGCAGCAATTAATTCACAAAGGAGCACAAAAACATCTCAACTCATGGCTTATGTGTCCTGTGGTCTCTGGGGTTTAAAGACTATGTTTAAAGAGCTTATAAAACTGAAATTGGAGGGGGAGACTTTCTCTGAAGCCATAAATGAGGTCTTGACAGTATCCATTAAAATTTTGTTGAGCCAGATCACTTTTTCAATGAATATTATACCTTTTTGGAACAGGATAATCCCTAAAAATATTTTGTTTTCAGCAACTTTTTCTACTAAATAAGCGAAGATAAATTTAAAAAATAATTTGGTACAGGTTTTTAAATACTCTTTGGAGGAAATGAAGGCTGAATTAAGGAACTTAGAATTTTCAAAGTCAAGGCCATTTCCTTTAATTAAAGGCAAATTCTGCATCCTTGTATGCCCCCAAAGCAGCTATCTGGAAAATTTTAAATGTAATTACTTCTGTGTTATTCATAACAATTACCAATGTCACAGAAAATAAATCATGATTATCATCTGTCTTGACCTTGTTCTGTTTCTGATTATACTTTGCATTTTATGTTATTTTGAACAGATTTCCAATTATTGGACTATATTTATTTTTAACATACTGAGCAATAATACTGGGTTATTGTTATTTTTTAAGATAGGGTCTTGCTATGTTGCTCAGGCTGGCCTGGAGCTCAGAACCCTCCTAGTTTAGTCTCCTGAACTGCAGGGGTTATAGGCACACCACTTGCCTGGCTGGGCTGGTGGTTTTATATTATTGTGTGAATGGGACCTGCTTATATCATTGCATTAATGCTCCCAAAAGTTTGGACCAATTTCAAGACTACTTTTTCTTTCTAGTCATGCTGACATATTTACATCATATAAACAAGAACAGGGCAACAGTGAAATAGTAAGAGGATCTGGTACTATGAGAAGACTTCACACCTCTGTACTTCTAAAGGAGCATGGCACAACGATCAAATCAGAGTAAGACATTTATATAAAAAACATTTCAGGCCAAGAGTGATGGCATGCACCACCTTTAATTCCAGCACTCCGAAGGCAGAGGTAGGCAGATCTCTCTGAGTTTGAGGTTAGCCCAGGCTATATAGTGCATTCCAGGCCATCCAGGGTTATACACTGAGACCCCATATTAAACAAACATTCATTTCAGATGCTGGATATGGTAGCATACTCCGACAATCCCAGCACTTTGAAAGCTGAGGCAGGAGGACTATGTGCTCCAGGACAGTCTGGGCTACACAGCTGTACACTGTCTCAAAAGAAAAAAAATGCATTTTTTCCAAGGTAAGAAGCTTCCTGCTGAATAATACTTATCTCCAAACACAGCAGCCTCAATAGGAACAGAAAATGAACTATTAGGAAATTTCAACTTTGCCTTTCCTTTCCTAAATAAAATCCGATTTCTAGGATAAAAATTATATAACTTTGGGGTTGGAGAGATGGCTCAGTGGTTAAGATCACCGACTGCTCTTGCAGAGGACCCGGGTTCAACTGCCAGCACTCACATGGCAGCCAAGAACTGTCTTTAAGCTGGGTGTGGTGGTACACACCTTTAATCCTAGCAGAGGCAGGCGGAGCTCTGTGAATTCAAGGCAAGCCTGGTCTACAGAGTGAGTTCCAGGCCAGCTGGGGCTATAGGGAGACCCTGTCTCAAAACAATATATGCGTAAAATATAAAAAAAAATATATAACCTTCTATATACTAAAACAAATCATGTTATTTTTACTATTTTGTTCTGTTAAGATTCCATAATCATATCATTCTAATTTTTCTACAGAACAACTTTGCTAGATAATTTGTATAGATGCTGTTTGGTATCAATAAGTATTTATACTTTTAAAGCACAACATCTTGATAAATGTTTACACTGATGAAAAAATAGCTAGTTTCCTCCAAATAACATCTCCAAGAGTAAAACCTAGTTTTTAGAATTTTCAAGAAGTACTGCTTTAAAATATAGGTTGTTAGCTGGGCATGGTGGCTCCCACCTTTAATCCCAGCACTCGGGAGAAAGACACAGGTGAATCTCTGAGCTCAAGGCCAGCCTGGTCTACGTAGCTAGTTCTAGGCCAGCAATAATCAAAACGTTTCAGAACCTTCAGAACTATCAAACTGGGAGGGAGCGGGGAACCCTGGCATTAACCACATTCTCCTTCAGTGTTGCTAAATCACAGTAGGGAAAGAATCCTGTCATGGCGATCACCACATCACTAGAAACAACTTTACTCAAACTCTTAAGTAGTTGATCTGAAATTTAAAACAGGTTTACTTTCACCAATGAACCTAGAAAACAGGACCTGTTTCTTTAAGAAGTAGGTGGGCTCGAACTTCCTTTGTTCAAAAAAAAATTTTTCCCCTCAAATATAATGCATATTTCACAAGCATAAAAGTGATTTTTTTACAGGTTTTGTTTTAAATTGTGTTCATCCGGGAGCTGATTTGTTAAGATCTATCCATTTTAACTACATAGGCTTGTAGTAGAGAACATCCAGTTCAGAATAAATTTTAGTCAAATCAAGACTGCTCTGTGCCAAACTTAGGTAGAGGCTATGAATGGCTACGTGTAACAACAAATACAGTTAACAAAACAACGGGTCAGGATGAGGATGCCACTAAGCTGGTAGACTGCCTACCTAGCATGCCTGATGCCCCGGGTTCCAGCTTCAGCAGCATAGAAGCTGGACACTAGAAAGGTTGGGGACGGAGGCAGGCGGATTAGCAGTTCAAGGTCATCCTGGGCTTGAGGCCAGCCTGGGCTACATGACGCCCTGTCTCAAATTGGACAGAAGGTGTACAGGATGGACAGGATGTGGTATAGAGAACAGAGGCAAAAACAGGGTAACTCTTAAGACTAGAAATTCTTATTTGGATGAAAACCTTTGTATGAATTAAATTTCAATTTCAATTCAAAACCCCCATTTAGGCCATTTTTTAAAGTTATGGACTTTCTAATGAAATGTAGTGACACGAGGGAGGAGAATAAAACAGAAAATTGATTAGCAGAGAGTAGGCATTCAAAAGTGATTTGTGGGGTTTTAAAAAATCCCTAATTATAGCATACCAGGGTTTTGTTTGTTTTTCAGTAG
This sequence comes from Rhizomys pruinosus, assembly GCA_009823505.1. NCBI lineage: Eukaryota > Metazoa > Chordata > Mammalia > Rodentia > Spalacidae > Rhizomys > Rhizomys pruinosus. Next base: position 476,636 of record VZQC01004814.1, read on the forward strand.
AAAAAGAAAACCACAGTACTATGATAATGCCAGATTTTGCCTTTTTAAAAAATTTTTGAAAGTCAGCTTAAAGGAGAAGGCATACTATTCATAGAGTCATACTGGAGAGGTATCTGGGCTTCTACAACAGACACAGAGGTGGCTTTTACCCTGCTATATATATTTTGAGTACTGGGCATAATGAATACTCTAAGAGATTTTGTTTAAAGAGTAGTAACTTTTGAACGAAGTCTTTTAATCATCTAAATTTGAAGTGAAAGAACTATACAGCCTTCTTACAGGGTTACAAAATGACCACATTAAACACACACACACACACACACACACACACACACACGAACATTCCATTTTTGAGCACAGTGTTTGGTTCAACGTTAGTTATGACCTCCAATAAAATCCAGTCACAAACTAACAATTCATAAGGCTGTCAACCACTTAATACCCATTCAGAACATTGAAGGGCCCCTATTAACTACCATGGAATTCAGGATTTAGCCCATAGAAAAGTATTACGTTTGTCCCCCCCTCCCCTTAATCCATGAGAACCAAAGTCTTTATTTATAGTGTAGGGTGAAAAGATGTCCTTTTTTAGCAAATCCTACCATTCTGCTGTTTTGCATTTGAAACACGGCCTAAGTGTTCTGAGTAAGTGAAGTGTACAAATTGTATAAGCTTTTATATAAGCAATGCCATAACTGGAGTTTCAGTGGGCTGGAGAAACTTTTAATTGGATCCCTTTAATATCCTCCAACTCTGAGCGGCTTAATTCCAAAAGGTGACATCGCTTCCTACAATCCTTTTCAATTAAATATGATTATGTTTATTATCAGAAAATGTGCTTTGCCAAAACATGAGCCATTCATCTTTCTCACTCTGCTTTCAAACAAATTCATCAAGTTTTGACACCTGTTTCACTAACGTATCTTTTTTTGTACTGGAAAAAAAAAATAAACCCTGTCTCATAATATATACAAGTTATTGAGCAACTATTGTTAAAATGAGGGTTTTTTTTTTTAATGCGTCCAGGTTTAATCACACCATTTAATGTATATTAGGGATTCAGCGCTAGTATTGGAGCTATAGAACATGTTTTAACTTTTTTTTTTTTGAATGGAAACTCCATCGCGCTTTTCTAAAGCGTTATCCCCGTAACTTGTCCAAAGATCTCCAGGTCAGCAAAGACTGCAGTCCTGTAGACTGAAAGTACTTTAAAGAGCCAAATGAAAATTAGGAATAAACTAGGACTTCTACCGGCTTCAGGCGGCCCTCTCCACTGCCATAACTAGGACGCTTCAAGTGCACCCTAACTAAGGTCCAATTCCCCCAACATCCTAGTTATGGGGTTCTGGCTTCTATCTTTAGGCTACTAGAGGACCAGAAGCGAAATACGAGACTCCACGTGAAACCAAACCGCGGAGCGGTCCGCCCGGACCTGCAGCCTCCCAAGCCCAGGACGTCCGTCTAAAACTCCACCAGAGTGGCGATTTCAAACCCGGCTGGGAGAGGGAGGGCTCAGGAACGTAATGTGACGGGCTCAAGTGACAGCGCCCTCTCTCCAGCCCAGCCCTCCGGGTGGCAGCGCGGCGCTGGCGCTGGCGCCGGCCAGGTGTGTGCGCGCCTGCTCCCCTAATGTAGACCTCGCGCGCACCCCAGGAGCTGGGGAGGAGCGGACCCTGCCGCCCCAGCCGCGTCCCCACGCAGTCTCCCGGGCCCGCGGTGGTGGTGGTGGCTCCCCAGGTGTTTTGGCGGGTTTCCGGACACGTGCGCTGCGCGTCCTCCCCACGTCCCCGCAGCCGGGGCAGAGCCCACCGCGCAGGGGCGCCCGCGACGCCGCTCACCTCCGTCCCCGTAGGTCTCCACGCCGTACCCGTCCTGCAGCCCGTTACTCCAGGTGCCCTCGTAGCGGGCGGGGGTGCACAGGCTCTGCCGGACCCCGTAGCGTCCCTTGAAACCATGTGACCACTCCCCCCGGTACATCCACTTGCCCTTCGTCTCCACCCCCAGCCCGTGCCGCTTGCCCTGCGCCCAGTAGCCCTGGTAGGTGTTGCCGCTGGGCCAGGTGTAGCCTCCGACCACCTCGAAGCCGTGCGACCAGGAGCCCGAGTACTCGCCCTGGCCCTTGGGCCCCGTGCAGATGCCATGCCCGTGCGCCTTGCCCTCCTCCCAGCCGCCGCAGTAGGTGCCGCCATCGTCGAAGTCGAACCTTCCGCCCGTCATTCGGGGGGCAGCCCCGGCGCGCTCCCCGCGGGCGCACGGACGCGGGCAGAGCTGGGCACGGCAGGGTGTAGCTCTGGGGTGGGGGCCCTGCGGGCGAGCTCACGACTGCGCCCCGGGCACCTCGCGCCGCCGACCGGCTCCAGTCCGACGCCGCCCCCGTCCTCCCTTCCTCTTGCACCGCCGCCACCGCCGCCTTCCTCCTCCTCCTCCTCCGCCTCCTCCTTCGCCGCGGCCCGGGCCAGCGCCGCGAGCGAGAGGACAGCACGGGCTCCGGAGCGGACCTTCAGCTGCTCCCGCCCGCCCACGTGAGCCGGGCGCCGCCCCGCGCCCGCCCCTCGTCCCCTCCCCGGGCGCCAAGGCCCGGCCCCGCCAGCTCCCGCCCCGCCGGGCCCTGCCCCCAGCCCCCAGCCACCCATTCCCCGCCGGCGGGCGGGCGCCGGGGCCGGGGCCTGGGTGCACGTGTGGAGTGCGTAGGGCTGCTGGTGGGAGGGCGAGTGTGCCCGGGGACGCGCGATCGTCACGCCTGTGGATGGAGGCGCGGCTGCCGGTGTGGGGGAACAAGCTCGCGGGCGCCGGTTTGGTTTGTGTGTGTGTGTGTGTGTGTGTGTGTGTGTGTGTGTGTGTGTGTCCCAATTATGTTTAAGCTCCTGTAAGTGCGGCCACGTGTGTGATTTGCGAAAACTGTTGTGTTTGTCTGCATGGGGTTTGTAGTTGCATTTTTTTTCCAGCATTCCAACTTGTGCGCTGTTGCATTTGCTATGTTCAGCTGTCATCATGAATTAATATTCTCCAAATATATGTCTGCATGTGATAAATCTGTGGCAGCCTAGATATAATTGTGCAGAATGTTCTTTTACACCTACCCATTTCAAAGCACGTGTGTTTGCGTTTCTTTAACGAAGATCCTGGGGGAGAGCAATGCCGTTTGAAAAAAGCATGGGGTGTATTGTTTTGTTTTTGATTTGTAATAACGAAGAGGAGGTTTTATATTTGGCTTTGCACAAACACAGGGCTTTGACATTCCAACCTCTAATGCCTCATCTGTTCTTCACAACTTCAGAAATTCCTCAGCCTAGAGCTGTGTACCCGACAGACTCTGTGTATGTTGTTTTGAGTGCCTGGAATGCACACCTGGTACCTCTCCACTGGTACCCACAGTTTAAGAAAGTAAACGGAAGTTTTCAAGGAGGAATATGGTACTAAAGCACTTTAAACTTAGAAGCTGTGACCTACTCAACCAGGGACAGATGTCAGAGATCCACTTTACAGCGGCAACACTGCCTTGTTGAACTCAATTTAGACAACTCTAAACTTTTCAATCTCTTTCCCACCATTTTCTAAATGGCAGTGACAGAATTTGTTCTTCCTTCGTATGTTAGGTAATAACTAGGTAGATTGTTGAGTGCAGAGCCCAGTAAAGAATTGGTAACAGGATAGCTGTCGGTACTGCCTCTCCCAGGAGGAGAAATTGGTCCCAACCTCATCTTTACAGTACCTAGTGGGGAAATCTCCCAAGTTCACAGCCAGGGGTATTAGATGGTCTTTCAGAGAAACAGCTCTGAAGGTCATTCCTGATACTCCTTAAGATGAGAGGCTGCTGTGTGACTGGGTGAACACCTAGGACTCTCACTAGGAAGTCGATTATCATAAAAGGTAAGGACAGGTGTCAGGAAGACAGCCAGGGAAATGTAGTCTTTCCTAAACAAGAATAGGAATTGAAATTGACCGTGATTGTCACTCAGAAACGGAGCTGGGCTTTCTTGCCTATTATCTGTCTGAAAGACTAAAAGAAAAATCTCAGTTTACATTCAGCCAAATTACCAAAGAGAATTAGAAATCCTCATCCATGGTGCTGTCTGCAGAGTTGCCAGGAATAGTGCTTACCCTAGTGGCCTGAAATAATTAGGCATCTCTCTCAGCATCTTGTCCTGCACGGGGGATTGACGGAGGCCACTGGGAAAATGAGGGCCTAGGGTTTTGCAGCTGAGCCACGATGCCATTTCTCCATTATGGGAAACACCAGAATTGGGAGGTCACAGAAACAGACCCAGTCCCACCTATTCTGAGGTGCTGGTAGGAAAATTCTGAGGACTGATAGAAAAAAAAAAACCAGCGAGGTTGCACAAGCTAATATGTCTTTTCTCTTTCCCTTTCAGCTTGCTCCCTCACCCTGCAGATTAAGCTTTTATCTCTTTTCTAGAATATAGTGGACATTGGAAGCTTCTGGCATCTGCAATAGCTACTTATTTATGGTGGACGAGCAAAGAGGACATTGTAAACACATCTGGACTGAGCTTGGAGGTTTGGGTGGGACAACAGACAATGTCATCAACTTCTTTATCTTTTTTGTTTTTTCTGGCTTGTCCCCTTCCTTGGAAAGAACCCTAAGTAAAAGTGAGAGCCTTCCACCAGATGTGTGCTATCAGTTTTTACCTAAACTTAATCATAACCTAACTACCATTTACTCTCATGGAAGACAATATTGAGCTTGTGCTTTTTTTTTTTTTTTCTTTTGTTATTTTTGAGACAGGTTCTCCCTGCAGCCCCAGCTGTCCTGGAACTCACTTTGTAGACCAGGCTGGCCTTGAAATCACAGAGATCCACCTGCCTCTGCCTCTGGGGCACTGGGATTAAAGGTGTGTGCCACCATGCCGGGTGCTTGTGCTATTTCTAAGATAATTTTTGGCAAAGTAAACGCAAAAGGCATGTTTCCATTTGCCTGTTGGCACCACAGTGAAATGTTTCCCTATCACACAGATGTGTACATAAATGGAAGTACTGAGGTTCAGTGGCTATAGTGGGAGAAGATAAAAAGGACCGGGAAGAGGAAGCGGTGTGGAGAATGAGGGCAGAGCGAGGAAATCATAGCGGTGGAAGACAGTTGCAGTTTTCTAGTCAGGGTTAGTTATGTCCTCGTTTTCCCTCTCACTCTGAACCTTTGCCCTGGATAAGGGGTAGTTGAATTTAGCTTTAAGAAGGGATTAGTAAGAACAGAATGTGAATGCTGGTGTGACAGGTGGGATGGGGGAGCTCATTAAAGCTCAGGGGCCAAGCGCCACTCCAGTAGTTTCTTTGCCTCCATGCTCCAGACCAAGCTATTGCAAGTTTCTCTTCTAAAAACTTTTATAACAAACTGTAAGCTGCTTTGAGTGTGAATATGTCCAGCTTGCATGTTGATAAGGATGTTTTGCTTAGAATTTGATGACACTATGATTTTTAATGAGTGATTTGATTTCATTAATTATTGAGAAATTTAATAAGCCTTTGAAAATGACAAAATGGTTAAACTCTCACTAACTACGTAGGTGTTTATTGTCTCAGGAACATGAATTAGAATGTATAAAAATACAATTAAAATCGCTTACATAACTTAAAATGAATTTATAAAATCAAACAATTGGAATGACTTGATAATTTGTAGTAATCCACGTGTTCATAAAAACTTTAAATTTCCATAATAAATGCAAAAATTAAGAAATAGGATCCAGGCTCTGTAGAAAGCACAAAATCTGAAGCATTATTATTTTTATGTACTGTAGATTGAACCAGGGCTTTGCATATACTAAGCAAGCACTTTACCAGTGACTATATTTCCAGCCCTTTAAAATTTTTATTTTGAGAGAGGATATTGCTAAATTGTCTGTCTTGGCCTGGAACATCTGATCCTTGTTCCTTAACATCCAAGTGTGTGGATTCCAGCACGTGCCAGCACCATGCTGCTTTCTTCCTTTCTTTTATTGGTGTACACATTGAGACCTCTCCTTGGGGGAAGGAAACAACCTAAACATGAAAGAGGGGTGGGAATGTGCAGAGCTTAGATCAGGGACTTCCCAGGACCACCTGAAGCACAGGTAAATGGATGGAACTGGAAGATACTATGTTAAGTGAAGTAACACAGTCCCAGAAAAACAAACGATGAATGGTATCCCTCATCTATGGATGCTAGCGCCAATTACCTAGTTGTAAGTATTTCTTGTACAGGGCTCCTTGAGCTTTTGTCCAAGTAGTTGGGAGTGATGCATATTGGAAAGAACAACAACAACAACAACTACAGAAAAGACTGCATCAGAGAACTGACTGAAACAGTGAACTTCTGCTCAAAACAGTCAACTTCCTCACTGAGAATTTTGAGAAAGACTGAGAAAAAGATGAAAAACATGTTTGGTAGAATACATGAGCCCTGGTGGGGTGGGGGGGTAGGGTGGGGGACACGGGTCTAAATTTGATTAGTAACATAATCTTATACACAAAATATTTATATAATAAAAGAAAGAAAGAGGGGTGGGCAAGATGATTTTTATTTTTTGATTGGGTGAATAAATTATAATGCTACTATCTATAATTTTAAGATCAAATGAAGAGGAATAAATTAAACGGGTTGTGGAAGAGATGTTCATTTTGGAGAGGATGGGCTCCAGATGACCCAGATACCACAGTTGAGGTGTAGGCTGGCCTACAAAACATGAGGCTCTGGGTTCAATTCTGAGCATGTCAAAGAGACAGAACTCAGAAATATATAGCAGAGGATATGTAGTAGGCCTTAGAGTAACAGGTCAAAAACAAAAAGTGGGTCAGTAAGTAAATGTCTTTCTCCTCTCAGTAGAATCTGCTTTTGAAACTTGAATAACTCGCTCATGTCTTTGGAGCCCTACTGGGGTCAGCATCTTCACGTCACTGCTGTGTTTTCTTAACAGGACTGGTGGATCATCCACCCCTCTACTGTTTGCTCTCTCCTTCATGGTCTGTACAGCATCCTCCTGGCCTCAGAGTCTGTCATCTTTTGTCACTTCATGACCCTTATCTTAAGAGTTTACTTCCTCAGACACTGCCTGGATCCAACTTTGACCCAGCTGTAGGCCAGTTCTGAAAATAGGAACGTTACAGTTCTATTCTGTGAGACCATTCCTTCATCTTTCCCACTCTCCCTGAAGAAATCACTGACTCTTACAAAAGTCTGTGGTCCACAAGGTACGCCCTGACCCCGGGCCTGGAAGCCCTTGGGAGTCATTTCTACCTCACTGTCCTTGGAGCTGTACCTTTTCGCAGTGGCTTCCTGGTGTCATCTGCCTGCCTGTCCCCAATCCTAGCCCACTACTTCCCACCCCCTGCTTCTGGAAGCCCCTTGTGGACATAATCACACCATTTATCAGTTGCCATTTCTAACTGTGGCTGTGAGCCTTGTGTAAACACCCCATGGCACATGGCAGATCTCTTTCTGGCCGGTTCCAGGGGTTTGTTACTACCCTCCAACCCCTCTCAGCCCAAACTCTCAAATTGGGCCGGGAACCTTGTCTTCCCTTCACAAAGGAAAAGGAGTGACAGAGGGAACAGTTCCTTTTCCTCTTTTTAGGACTTCTGTGTTAGCTTTCTGTTGCTGTGACAAAACATCTGAGAAAAATCAACCTCCAAGGAAGAAACCTTTATTTGAGCTCAAAGTTTCAGTCCATGCCTGTTGGCCTTCTTGCCTCTGGACCTGTAATGAGAGAAGGGGGCACGTGGTAAAGGAAACCTGCTGCTTCATGGTGGCTGAGGAGGAAAGCCAGAGGCAGAACCAGGATCCTACCACCCCGGTAGCCCAACTCACTCTCCTCCCCCAGCACACACTGCAAAGAGCTGCTTTTTCCTCAGTCAATTCCTTTTCTCTTTTACATTGGCCTTAGTTTCTTCCCTTGCAGCCAGCACACTGCTCTATATTAAAACTCCTGATTTCTTGATTCTGTTTTTCTCCACCCCCCCCACCGCCCCCGTGTCTATTCTTAAAACTGCAGACCTTAGAGTCCTTACATGCCCACCTCTGATTCTTGTACCACTTGATTTGGATTCTGTTCTCTCTAGTAAAGCTTAAACCAGATGAACGGCCACGTCTTAAGCTGCGATCCTGTCGGTAATAGCTGCAAACTTGGTAGTTGTGAGCCCTTATCTCCTTGGCTTCTGTGAAACCCATATCTCTTGTTTCTTACCCCCTTCCTCTCCCACCTCTTCAGCTAACTCATTCATCAGCTATTTCACTTCTATCCTTTTCTAGCCTTCATAGTTTTAGGCTAGTCACTGTATTCCAAACTTTTTAACTTTGTGGTACAAGAATTTAGTGCATTTGCTGGCTACTTGTTGGCTAGCACAGCAAGACAGTTCTGCCCTAGAGGTTAAGTCTAATTTAGAAACAGTCTAATTCCTATGTAAAAACACCAGCTGAGCCATGTGTAAATCCCAAGAGTAGTGCTTTAGTTTCTTCTCGTGACTCGTCTCTGTGGCCCTCTGCTTGCTCTTTCTAATCTGGAAACCTACCCGTAGACCTATACAGCAGCATCGTGGTACAACAGCAGAGCTGAGAGAGGATTTCAGGAAAGCTCTAGCAATGAAAAAGATAACAAGAGATGAATGGGAGACTTAGTAAAAAAATAGTTGTGAGTTTGAAGGTACAGAATGGACTGCAGGTCTGTTTTGAAGACCCGAACACGACTGGGTACAGTTTGTGTACCTGTAATCCAAGCACTCCCAAAGCCGAGGCTAGAGGACTGCTGCAAGCTCGAGGCTAGCCTCAGTAGATACTTAGTGGCCAGTACATCCAGACAATCCTGCCTTGTCTGATTTCAATATAAAAACACCAGCTGAGTCTGTGTAAATCTCAAAATATGGCGAGTTACAGACTAGCCAGGGCTCCTGGTATCTAGGCTCCAGGGTATCCAGGTATCTAGGGATACCCTGCCTCAAACAAACAAACAGTTAAACAAGTAGAATAAAGCCCCAAATAAACTATTAAATGTATGCGAGTATACATATCTGCATATATGCTAATTGTCTTATGTCTGGAGACATACATCTGGCTCAGACTTGGATCTTAAGGTCTTCAGAAAATAATCGCTATAGACACAGATAAAAAAATAATAATAAAAGCACATGCCAAACAGCTGTAAGTAGCCAAGTGCCCAAGATGTCAGAGGTCTGAGTGATCTTGGAGACTGCTGTAGTTGGTCTCATTTTGAGGAATCATGGGTATATTGTTTAGCTCTGGGATCCAGCAAGGTTCAACCTTCCAGATTCTGCAGTGGAATGAATGGAATGGGACACCCTGTAAAGGAAAGAATGAAGAAATCCATGTCCATGACTGTGAGAGAAGAGACCTACTGGGAAGAGGATGCCTGGCCTCTGAGAAGATATGACCAATCCTTCCTTTATCTCCTGCATATATGCTAATGCACATGTAAAAATCACAGAGCTAGTTCTAAAGATACAACAGAAAGGAAATGCCATATTTAAAACAAATAGGGATGACAAAAGGAATAGAAACAAGTGTTTGGGACGTGGCATTAAGATTAAAGTTTGTGAAAGTTAAGGTGCTGACCTTTGCAGAAAGCAGCTGACTAAAGAAGAGAGGCACACAATATTGTTGAAAGCAGAACTGAGGAGAAAGTCAGCTAAGTGACTCATAGCTGAAGGAAGGAAAAAAAATCAATTATTAGACAGTAAAAGAAATGTAAATTATAAATGAGGAATGAATGACTCGAGAGCTTTGGAATGAGATTTGAAACAATAGGAGTAGAGAGAAGGCTTTCCTCCAGCTGAATAACCAGAGGGTGCTTTATCCTCACTAAATGTTGCACCCCCAGCTGCACTTCACCTCAGCATACACAGCACCATGAAGCCCCGAGAGGACTCTTCAGCAACTGCAATCCAGATGAACACTAAACTCTTCCTTGCCCTCCTCATGTGCTAGCATTTATGTCCTGCCATGTTTTTTACTTACCATTGGGCAAGTATTTTTTTTTTTTTTTTTTTTGTTTTTTTGGTCTTTTCAAGACAGGGTCTCCCTGTAGTCCCCAGCTGTCCTGGAACTCACTCTGTAGACCAGGCTGGCCTTGAACTCACAAAGATCTGCCTGCCTCTGCCTCCTGAGTGCTAGGATTAAAGGCATACACCACCACGCCTGGCCTAGGCAAGTACTTTTAAAGCTCCTTCAGACATCAGAACTCCCGGTATGGTGACCTGACAGGTGTGCTTCATGGATGTCCCTTCAAGAGAGCCTGCAGGGAGGAGGGCACTGGCAGACAGCCTCCAACTGCCTTCACTTCAGATTTTCTGTAGTGCTCACCTCTAAGCCGTGTTCTGCCTGGGACATCAAGGAAAATGTTGCATCTTGTGTCCTTCAATGCAGGGGAAAAAAAAGGAAGCATAGCACCTGGCAGGCCTCTTGAGCTGGAAGTAACAAATACCACATACTCACGGTCTTAGAAACTGCTCCAGCTTCACTGGTGGGTGATAGAAAAGGACGAGGCCAGGCTGTGATTCAAGTGCCTTCTAGGTCCTTTGCTTAGGCAAATTTGGAGGTTGGATATGTCAGTGGTGTTAACATGTGCATGAAGATGATGACGCGTCCCTGTGAAAGAATCTGTGCAGATGGATGGAGATTAAATCCAGCTAGATCATCTGCAACTGAGAATTACATATCTTTGACAAATAGTTCTTGGTAAGTTATTTGGTCTTGATGGAGAAGCGGCATTTGACCATGGAGCCAAGTGCCATTCATCCAGAGTTTTCTACTATGAGCTGGGTCATGCCAAGGAACACATTGTATAAACTTGAAACAGTCCATTTTAAATAAGATATGGCAAATCCAACATGAAGATGAGCAGAGCCAAAGGACCAAAGAAGCCTCCAGAACCAGTGACCCAGACCTCCAAGCCCACTCCAGGGTTGTTTTCTGAGACTCTCTCTCCAGCTTGCTCCTGTGACCACTTTAAGGGTCTGTACGGTCAGCTAAAGGGGGGAAGGAAGGCTACATTTGGTTGATGGATAGATGGGTTTGAGGTATGTGTTAGCCACAACTGAATGGATCATTATATCCACATTCGAGAGTGGCTATGAAAATCCAGACAGAGAAAATGATCCAATAGACAGAGCTATAAACAGTAGATCTCATTGTATATTTTATATAACTAGAAAAATGGCACAGTGTCCAAATCTATGTATATTTCATAGGAAGTAGTCAATAGCCTGGGCATCTGCTCAGGGACCTTGACAACTGTTAAGACTGAGGACACAGAAGTGTAGGTAGGGACATGTGGCTAAATATGGTAAAGTGGGTTTCACTGAAAACGCAAGTAGACTGCAGGACCAGGACAATTGATGTCGGTCAGCTTTGTTTATCAGTCATCCCAGATCTGGAACAAGGAGCACATGAATTTAGCAGCCTCGGCAGCCATGTTGGAGGTTATGCATGGGCTCCCCCTGAAAGGCCAGCATAGTTAACTGCTGACTCTTACTGTCTAGCCTGCCAACAAGAGAGACTCTCCCTGAGAGTAACAACCAACTACTTGGTGGCAAGTTGACTTAGCATGTTCCTTCCAGGCCTGGAAGTACTAGTGGCTCATCCTGACTGAAATAGACAGCTGATCTGGGTATGGGTTTGCCTGACCCACCCACAGAGTCTGAGCCTCTGCGACACAATCCAGGGGCTTATGGATTGCTGCATCCACAGGCATGGAATTTCACACAATGTGTTCTAGTGGGGGTCCACTGAAGAAGGTTCCAGAGGGATCCCTGGTTGTGGAGTCCACTGGCTGTATCACATACTTGTATTCTCTATGGAGAACCAACCTTGTACAATGATCGAGTGGTCTCCTAAAGGCGAAGCTAATGTTCCAGATGGCTGGAAATAACCTGCAGAGTTGTGGTATCATTTGTGATGGTGTATATGCCCTAAAGGAGACTGTTCTGTGATGTTATTTCTAATGGGAACAATATGTACACCTAAGAAAAAAAGTTGGAAACAGTAGTAGCTCTCTGACCCTCAGATTCTATGACTTTCTCAGGATTATTATTATTATTATTATTATTATTATTTGTCTAGTACTGGAGATTAATTCCAGGACCTCATACATGCAAGGTGAGCACTCAGCTGCTGAGCCCTGCAACTCTCAGCTCTGTAGGGTCCCCTAAAGGGGAGCACTTTTGGCATATGGCAAAGGAAAGATTCTGTTGAACTGTAAGCACTGGCTGCTCCCTGACCATCCCCATTGCCTTGCATCCTCAGGTCAGTAGATGAAAGAGCAGTCACCAACAAGGATGACTGATGCCCATGAGCAAGAGGAGGCTTTTATACAGGAGGGCAGAGAAGAATATGTGCAGAACCCAGGAGATGCATTAGGGTGCTGCTTTTGGCATGCCCACGGCCCCTTATATATATGCAGCAATCCTAGTCTGAGAGGGATAAGACTTTAGTGGATTCTGATCTCTAGACAGCACCAGGAAGCCCCCAGTACCTTTGATGTGGTAGCTGAGAAGGAAGAAGATGAAAACCATTCGTAACTTCAAAAGCAACTCCAGAGTCAGGGGCTGCTCCTGTTCTGCTAACTGCCCTTTCCAAAGCTTCCTTTCAGGAAGGCAGACCTGTGAGAGCTGCTTTCAACATGGGAGATCTTCACAATGCAAGAGAAGCTTGTGGCAGTCATGGACACACACCACTCTGATCTTCCTGCAAGCACTGAAAGTGTGGAGTGGGAGGTGTGAGAATAGCCTCTGACTGCTGTACCTTTGGATCCTAACCATATTTATCTGTAGGAAGCTTCCTTTGCCACGAGCAGGTACAACTTGGCCCTGCTAAGGGAAGGGGGAGCACAGTACCCACCTGCGGCCACTGTAGGAAACTGACCACTCAACACAGAGGTCAGCCCGTTACTTTCATAACCCGACCTGAGAGGTACTTCCAACTCAGGTCCTTAGCCTGGGACAATGGAACGTTTCCCACTGGTGGCGGTGATTATTCCACCTGCCCAGAGACTGCTGGCCCTGGACAGAAATTTTGGGCTGATGGCTGATGGCCTATCTTCAACCTATGTCCACTCACAAGTCACTTCACCACACCAGCTATCCAGGTTGGTGGTCTAAGGACTGCTGTCCAACCCACCAGTCAGTGGAACGAAATGCAGGCCTGCTTCGGCCTGTGTGCACACAAAAAATGATGGCCAGGCATTCTGTAATGATGGCAATGGAGAATTCGATTTATTGCCTGCTACAGCCTGCCTTTATAAGCAAAATGACGTCAGCTCCCAGAGCCAACCACAGACCCCCAATTCCATGCCACTGCACACTGCTGCTCCACCCAGCATCATGCACCTGGGCCATGTTGTCTGCTCCTTCTTGGGGTGGGGTCATTGAAGTCCCATCCATGTGGTGACCTGAGGGCTGCTAGCTGAGAACTAGCCCCCAATTCAAACTGGATCTTCCTACATCTATATCAAGGCCACATGCTTCCAAAGCTCCTGGCCGCCAATAATTGAGTACAGTGGGATTACTTAAGAGTTGGGCCACTCCTTAAGAACACAGGCCTCACTGGGTGTGGTGGCGCACGCCTTTAATCCTAGCACTTGGGAGGCAGAGGCAGATGGATCTTTGTGAGTTCAAGGCCAGCCTGGTATACAGAGTGAGTTCCAGGACAGCTGGGGCTACAGGAGACCCTGTCTCGAAAACACCAAAAAAAAAAAAAAAAATGTTAAAAAAAAAAAAGAATACAGGTCTCTTGTGATGAGTGATAGTTTCTGGGTTCCCCATTTTTTCAGCTGAAAGTTTCTCAGCACGGCTTCAGCCTGATGCTCCTCTGTACAGCTTTCCCTTTTCCTCCATCAGTATGTAGCACTTTCCTCACCTACTCCTGCTTCTGTGGCCTTTATCCTGGTTAAATTTCCTGTATGTCTAATTCTGTCCTGGTGTCTGCCTCTTGGAAGCCTAACCTGAGATGCCAATTGATCTTTCAACTCAATCTCTCTCTCTGTCTTTCCCTGTCTCTGTCTGTCTGTCTGTCTGTCTGTCTGTCTGTCTGTCTCTGTCTCTCCCTCCCTTCCTCTCCCTCTCAGTCACCATTTCCATCTACCTCTCTCTCCCCCCACTAACATTTACAGCTACATCTTGGTCAAAGGTGAAAAGTCTGATCCAGAACTTTATAAAACCTAATGAAAATTCAAATTTATGGTCCTTGAAAAAGAAGGAGGAAGCTTTCTGGTATGAAAAAAAAAAAAAAATCCCCCAAGTTCTAATAGGTGGAAAAAAGGAAAGGAACAAGACAATGGTAGTGTGCAGTATTTGGCTATAGTTATATGTATGTGAAAACCTGTGAAAAGACATAAGAAAAAAACCAAGGGAACAGGAATAGAAGCTTCCCTGAAGAGCAGTTTGATCTGCTTTTATTTTGAACCTTGAAATTATTCTGCTTATCACTAATTAAACAGAAACATGATCTTTAGAAGCTTAGCATTTTCTAATTTTAGTTATTTAAAGACCTATATTGTATACATGATTGAACAGAACTGCCAGTCAGTTTGTAGATGATATAGTAACACACAGTAAAGACATGTGAACTGTGGGTGAGCATTAGGACCTCCCCAAATGGAAAGACTGCCCAGGCCCTTTAGATGTTATGAGTGATTTCTCTCTTTTTTTTTGGTATTTTTGAGACAGGGTCTCCCTTTAGTCCCAACTGGCCTGGAGCTCTCTCTGTAGATCAAGCTGGCCTTGAACTCACAGAGATCTGCCTGCCTCTGCCTCCCAACTGCTGGGATTAAAGGCGTGCGCCACCACGCCCAGCCATGAGTGATTTCTTTTTTTTTTTTAAATTTATTTTATTTTATTTTATTTATTTTGGTATGTGTATCAATGTACTGTCTGCATGCAGGTTTGTGCACCCGTGTCGTGCAATGCCGCGGAGGTCAGAAGAAGGTCTCGGATTCCCCTGGAACTGGAGTTCTCCTGGAATTGGAGTTTCAGACGGCTCTCGGCCGCCATGTGGGTGCTGGGGATCGAACCCGGGTCCTCTGTAAGAGCGGTCGGCACTCTTAACCGCTAGGCCATCTCTCCAGCCCATGAGTGATTTCTGATTCACCAACTGACTGAATAATTCTTAGTCTGTGGGCTTGCCTGTGACAGAGTGGACATTTAGAATCCTTCATCTCTGTCCTGACTAGCCTGCCAATCCTACTGGATTTACTGGGTTGAATGTTTTGCTATTCCTAGAAGGAAGTATGAACCATTGTTTTGATTCATAGTAATGGCTCACACTAAAGCACATCTCATTTCTACACCTTTGATTCCTGTTAAATATTCGTTTAGGCCTTATACTTTATCCACTGAAGGTAAACATCCTATGGTGAGCATTTTCAAAAGATGTTGTCCAGGTTCAACCTCATTCTGAGAATGCCCCTGTGCGCCTGTGGCACTAACGTGTCTCTCTGATGAAGTCATTACTGAAGAGCAGTCTCCAGAAGGGCTCTCTTGCTGACAATCACCTGGGGCCACTTGTTGAATTTGGACATGTTTAGGTTTGTCTCTGGATGAATTCTGATTCTGTGTGCCTGTACTGGACTCGAGACCCTGTTTTTAACCCAGCTTGGAACTGGGGAAATGGGCAGCAGAACCCAATCTTAGGTGAAGAAATATTAGCAGGTGATTACTGTTGGGTGGAGAAGAACTGGTAACCTTGAAGTGAGTGACTCTGGATAGGCTGACCAGAGCACAGTAGATGAACTTGCACTGAGGAATGGCCAGGGAGATTAATTTGACACAATAGGCCTTAACACAAATGACAGAATATATGAATTCTACTGTGGGGGGAGGGGGGAGGGTGCTGTGGGAGGGTGCCAATTGAGAAGAGGGTGTAAAGGTGATTGAGATGTTATGTATGAAATACACAAAATTCAATTAAAAATTAATTTTAAAGAACCTGTTTTTTAAATAATACTCGAGTATTCTTCATGCAAATGTTGGTGTATTGTAGCCTTCTCATGAGGACTACCTTATCGGATACATTCAAGGTTGCTTCATACTTAATAATCCTAATTAGTTCATCTTTTTTGCATAAATTCTCAAAGTACATTGTGAATTATAAACAGTATTCTCTTATTGTCATTAAGAATTATGTGTGTGTCTGTGTGAGCTGGTGCTCACGGAAGTCAGAAGAAGGTGTTAGAGTCTCTGGTGCTGGTGTTACAGGTGGTTGTGAGTCACCTGAGATGGTTGTGGGAACCAAACTCAGGTCTTCTGGAAGAGCGATAGGTGCTCTTAACCACTGAGCCATCTCTCTGGCTCCCCTTTTGGTCTTTTAAAAAGGAAAATTAAAAAAAAAAAGGGGGTGTGGTGACACATGCCTTTAATCCCAGCACTTGGGAAGCAGAGGCAGGCAGATTTCTGTGAGTTTAAGGCCAGCCTGGTCTACATAGTGAGCTCCAGGCCAGCTGGGACTAAAAGGGAGACCCTGTCTCAAAAATACCAAAAAAAAGAAAAAGAAAAATTCAAAGGGCTGGAATATGTCTCTTAAAGATAAGTATATAACAGACAGGGAACCTTTAGAAAAGAGGACAAACCATTACCTAGGTACCTTGAGACCTAGCTATTACTAAAAACCCTGAAGATTGTAGCCCAGTGGGTGGATTTTTTAGGTCTTCATCCATGGCCTAGCACCTCAAGTCTGACTTCAGAGAGGTGTGCTATCTCTTGGGGCTTATAATCATGAGAGATCTACCCTTTTACCCACCTTGAAGAAAGACTGAGGCCCAGAATGTGGGCTGAGCCCAGAGGAGCACTGACCTCAGGTGACCACACAACAAAGTTTTCCTGTCTAGCTCTTGATGATTCCAGCCACTTGACAATCATAACTTTGATCTGGCTGGCAGGTTCTCATGGCCATGCCCCCACCGGGTACTGTGTCTGCCAGGCATGTTGGCCTTTCCTTGTCCCTGAGTACAGCACCTGGAAGAGCTGCTTTTCCTCCATCATTGCTGAGATTTGGAACAGTATGGAAATAAAAGAGGCTCAGGGCTGAACACACAGAAGAGGATATATTCAAAGGATCCTGGGACCAGTTCTTGTAGATTTTTTTAAGGTACTGTCCTAGTCTGTGACAAAACACTCTGACCGACACCAACTTGGGGAGGAAAGGGTTTATTCAGCTCACATCCCTGGGTCCCAGTTCATCATCTTTCAGGGAGCCCAAGGCAGGAACTCAGGGCAGGAACCTGGAGGCAGGAGCTGAAGCACAGGCCATGGAGGAACGCTGTTCATTGGCTTGCTTCCCTGGCTCATGCCCAGCCTGCCTTTTGTTGTTGTTGTTGTTGTTCTTTAAACATAGTATCATTTTTATTTTCTTTTTTTTTTTTTCATGTTCCAATTCTAGCTAAAAAGAGGTTTGAGTGGCAAATTTTCTTTCAGTACTTTGAAACGTACTCCCGAGGGCAGCAAGCTAGTTTTGTTTATTTTTGTAGTCTGTGTTCTGAATTCCTGTCACAACAGGAAAATCTTAGAAGAAATGATCCTTGGGGCTGGAGAGATGGCCTAGCGGTTAAGAGCGCCGACCGCTCTTGCAGAGGACCCGGGTTCGATCCCCAGCACCCACATGGCGGCTGAGAACCGTCTGTAACTCCAATTCCAGGAGAACTCCAGTTCCAGGGGAATCCGAGACCCTCTTCTGACCTCCGCGGCATTGCACGACACGGGTGCACAGACCTACACGCAAACAGTACATTCATACACATAAATAAATAAAAAAAAATAAAAAAATAAAAAAAAAGATAAGTTCCCATGTTCCAGTGCAGAACCTCCCACCTATGCCCATCCAAGCAACATAATGAAACTCGGTGGGTCATACACACACACACACACACACACACACACACACACACACA